>CM076577.1:629335407-629656840 GCA_034641835.2 Pinus albicaulis
AGGGACTATACTAGTAATATAGGGACCTAACATGCCCCTCTCCTTCAAAAAAGTGTTGTCCTCAATGCTTGAGTAGCTCTGGGTGCTTCTGTATAAAATTCTCATCCTCCCATGTAGAATTTTCAGTGGGTAAGTTCTTCCACTTGATGAGATACTCTGAAATTGATCGATTCCGTAGCTGTCGAGTTCTTGTTTCCATGACTGCTTCAGGTTCCAATATGATTTTTCCTTCCTCATCAAGTTCTCGCAATATTGTTTGAACCGAAAGATTTTCATCTATAAGCTTCTTTAAGCATGAAACATGGAAACCGGATGCACTCCGAAGAAGCAGAAGCCCAATTTCAGGCGTCATAGTACCAATTTTTGCACACTCATGAATTACATTTCACACTCTATTATCCTTATTGGTTCATCGACATTTTCAGGGCGACAAACTTTAAAATACCCAACACTCCACATCAAAATTTTTGTCACATGTTGATTTTCCGTTGTTCTGGCCTGACTTTAAAGCAAATTCAAAGTTATCCCTTAAGAGTTGACAACACCCCCGCCGATGTTCGATGATCTTCCACCCTTGAAACTTCGAACTTTTTCCTTAACATGATGTGATGGATGGTGGATGATATCCATAAAGTGCCACAACAACATTTTTGTCAGTTTAGGATTGATTGGTGTGCCCACGACTTCTAGAGTGGTAACCACTTGACCTATTGTGTTTGTTTATCAGATACAAAACAACGAAGATATCCTTCCAAACATTTATTTACTATCTCAGTTTGACCATCAGATTGAGGATGATAAGATGAGCTATGAGCTAATTGAGTACCAAACAAGAAAATAACTCCGTCCAAAAATTTCCAGTAAAAATGGGATCTCTGTCGCTCACAATAACCCTTGGGCTTCCATGTAGCTTTTGAATTCTGTCCATAAATGTAGTAGCAACTGTACTTCCTTTAAATGGATGAGATAATGCACAAAAGTTTGCATACTTGGTAAGTCTATCAACTACCACCATGATGACATTCTTTCCTTCGGACTTAGGTAAACCTGTGATAAAATCCATTGAAATCTCCTCCCAACGTTGACTTGGAATGGATAAAGGTTGTAGAAGTACCGGGGTCTTAATTGTCTCCACTTTATTCTGCTGGCAAACCAAACATTCCGCCACAAACTTTTGAATATCAGATTTAAGGCCATCCCAAAAAAAATCTTTCTTCATCCTGTGGTAAGTTTTTAAAAATCCTGAGTGTCCTCCTAAAGGAGAAGTGTGCAATTCCAGAAGAATCTTTTGTTTTAGTTGGGAATTCTTACAAAGATATAAGCGATCTTTGTACCATAAGGAATCATTTTTCCAACTAAATGTATCAGATGTACTAGGATCTTGCTGCAACTTTCGAATGAGTGTCCATACATCTTTGTCCTTCTTCCATTCATCTCTTGCTTCGGTTATCCAATCTGGTTGGATAATAGAAATGGCACAAAGCAATGCTTCCACCTCTACATTCTTTCTTGAGAGTGCATCTGCAACAACATTAAGCTTTCCTTTTTTGTAGATTATTTCAAAGTCATAACCCAACATCTTTGTGACCAATTTTTGCTGCTCTTCTGACGATAGTCTTTGTTCCAAAAAGTGTTTAAGACTATCATGATCTGTTTTTACCTTGAAGTGTCTTCCCATTAGGTAAGTTCGCCATTTCTTTAGTGCATGCAGTATTGCTAACATTTCCTTCTCATAAATAGGTTTATGTAAATTCTTTCCTTTGATTGGACGACTTTCAAAAGCAATGGGTCTTCCTTCCTGCATTAAAACCACACCAATTCCATTTCCTGAGGCATCACATTCCACAATAAAGGTTTTTGTGAAGTCTGGCGTAGCTAAGACCGGTGCTAGGCACATTGCCTCTTTGAGATGTTCAAAGGCCTTAGTTGCTTCAGGAGTCCATGAAAATGCATCTTTCTTCAATAATGTTGTTAGAGGTGCTGCTATTCTCCCATAATTATTAACAAACTTGCGATAATACCTCGTTAACCCGAGAAATCCTCGCAACTTCTTTATGGTTGTGGGGAATTTCCATTCCTTGTTGGCTTTAATTTTGTTAGGGTCTACTTTAACACCCTCGTGAGATACAATATGACCCAGATATTCCACCTCTTGTACTCCAAAGAAACATTTGGATTTTTTTGCATATAATTGTTTCTCCTGCAATAGTTTGAGCACCCCGTCAACATGTTCAACATGATCCTTCCAAGACCTGTTGTAGATTAGTATATCATCAAAAAATACTAGCACAAATTTTCTAAGGAGGGGTTTGAAAATGGAATTCATCAACCCTTGAAATGTAGAAGGTGCATTGGTAAGGCCAAAAGGCATGACCAAAAATTCATAATGACCCTCATGAGTTCGAAATATTGTTTTTGGAATATCTTCAGTCTTCATTCTAATTTGATGATATCCTGAACGAAGATCCAACTTGGTAAAATAAATTGCTCCATGTAATTCATCCAATAATTCATCAATCACAGGAATGGGAAATTTGTCTTTATTGGTGAGCTTATTGAGCTCCCTATAATCCGGACACATTCGCCATGATCCATCCTTCTTGTGTACCAATACTACAGGAGCAGAGAAAGAACTTTGACTAGGTTGAATTACACCTGCCTCTAACATTTCTGCAATCATACGTTCAATTTCGCTCTTTTGGAAGTAAGGATATCTATAAGGCCTGATGTTTGGAGGAACACTTCCCGGAATCAAATGAATAGCATGATCATGATCACGAATAGGTGGGAGTCCTTTGGGAGTTTCAAACACCTTGGAATGATTGTCCAAGACTTGTTGGAGATCTGTAGAAATAGATGATTTTGATGTCTGAACTTCTAGTGAGCATAATTGTGCAATTACGCCTCGTTGTTCTTTCTTTAGAAGCTTTGTCATGACATTAGAGCTTATTATCCTTCCTGGCTTCCCTTCAATACCCCGTAATTCGACTTCCTTTCCTTCTGAAAAAAATTTCAAGAAAATTTCTTGAAAATTAAAAGCTACCGTCCCCAAAGATTGTAACCATTGTACACCTAGTACAACATCAGCACCTCCCATAGGAATGGAAAGCATTGGACTAGTCAATACATATTCCCCCATGGTTAGCTTGATATTATGGCATTTTCCAGAGCAATTTATAGTTCCTCCATTTGCAACCATCGCTTGACATTCTGGTGCTGGGTATAGGAAACAATTTAATTCCTTGGCTACCTTACAATGAATAAAATTATGGGTGCTACCTGAATCAATCAACACTATTAAATTTTTCTTCTTGATTTGTCCTTCTATCTTGAGAGTTTGAGGAGTGGTAATTCCTGCCAGTGCATTACACGATATGGTCAGATTCATTTCTTCCTCTTCTAGGGCTGGTTCCTGGTGTACATCCTCTTCTTGTTCATTTTCTTCTTCTTCTTCACAATCTATGTAAAATAATTTCTTCTCAGCACACTTATGACCTTTAGTGTATTTACTATCACAACTATAGCAAAGCCCTTTTGCTCTTTTTTCTTCCAATTGTTGTGGTGTCAACCTTGTAGGTTGTGGAAATCTAGGCGTAGCAACACTTCCTTCTTTATAGAATTGAGTGGCAGGCTTCCTTGTCGCCATTATTTTACATTCAACTTTTCTTGCCAACCTGAATGCCTTCTCCAATGAATCTGGTTCCAAAACGCGAACTTCATGTTGGATGTTATCCTTTAAAGTGCCTATGAAGAGATCGATCATGTGTTCCTCTGGAATATCAGTTACCCTTATATTCAATTTTTGGAAGTCCTCAATGTGCTGCCCCACTAAACCCTTTTGTTTGAGATTTATCAATTGGCTAAAGAAGGTGTTGCTGTTTGTATCCTCATAATGTGCTATCATTTCCTCCATAAAAATTGACCAAGTGACAATTTTTTTACGGGAGAAAAGCCATCGATACCATACAAATGTATTTTGTTCTAAATGTAAAGTTGCAATGCGTACCTTTTGTGTGTTTTTCACATTATGGAGATCAAAATATTGCTCCATCCGTAGTATCCATGTTACAGGATCATTTCCATCAAACTTCCTCATATCCATTTTTGGAATATGGTGGTTCTTCCCGCCAACATTAGAGTTTATGAAATCACGATTAACATTTATTTTGTTCTCATCATGAGTTTCCTCTACTATCTTTTCACCATTAGGAAACATTTTTTGTATCAACTTTGTCAAACCTTCCATGTCTGCTTTTAGATCATTCTTCATGTTTTCCATGTTGTCTTTCATTTTTTCATCGATCTTAGCTTCCATGTCATCCATCTTAGATTCCATTCCATCTATCTTAGATTCCACGCCTTTCTTAAAAACATCCATTTCATTTTTTTGTTGCTCTTTGCGAGAGCGAAATTTGGTGCACTTGCTCTTGTAATTTTGATAGATCATGTTGCAATTCTTCATCTTCATGAGTCATAGTAGAGCCTTCTGAAGGCTTAATGGGTGTTGAATTATTTTTAGGGGCCATTTTAGAATCCAATAGTGATATCTATTCTACAAGATTCCCTTGGAATCAATTCAACTTGATTCTTCAAACAAGACTTATGCAATTCGGAAAAAAAATACACACCTTTTACTAGCTTTTAGGAGATCGATATTGAAATTGAATTATCTATGTAATTGAAAATCTTCGATATCTGAAATTCAGCCCTGTAGTAGCCCTCTGAAGCTTATTTCAAATGCCACAGGTCTGACCTGATTTTGATTCTCCAAGACAAAGTTGTGTCCAATCTCCCACAATGACCTAATTCTGGACTGGTTCAGTATAGCGAACTTGTACGACTTGCCACGTGTCACTGTTTTGTCCTTTGTCTCTGAAATTGATATCGAAGAAACTACAGGCTGTGTACTTGTGACCACTTTTGACGGCACTCCAATCCAATCTTCAGAGAGAGAGTTATTGAACTTTTCCCACGATCACCTCTTGGAGATGAAATTCAGGAGCCTGAAAAAGCACTACCTTCCACAGATCATATCTCCAAAAATATTGCGAACCAAGCTCTGAAATTTTTTGACGAATTTCCTCAGGATTTCAGCTTCGCACCATATGAATTCTAGCCTTCTTAGACTTCGGGTAGAAAAACATTTATAGAAAGCGAAAATTCCATGATGACCTCGTTTAGAGCTCGAAAAACACTAACTTTCCACATATCATATCTCCGAAAATATTCAACCAAGCTTCCGAAATTTTAGACGATCTTCTTTCGGTGATTTTCGTTTTCGCACCTCAAAATTTCGCTCGAAACTTCGTAGAAAAAAATTTACAGCGCTAAGAAAATTTACCAGTATGACCTCTGAATGGTTGAGAGGAACCCGTAAATCCAAAGCTCGATACCAAATGTCAGTAACCACTTCAAAAATAGAAGAAAAGAGATATCAACGCCTTAGAACAAGCTACTTCGAGGAAACCTAACAGCATTACATAAATGAACAATTCTTGGATGATCCAATTTACAAAACATCCTTTCTATATATAGGAGTCCATGGGGCCATAATGTAATCCTAGTGGGCCGCAATGTAATCCTAGCCGACCTAACAATAATAATTTAAGGGCACAATAATAAAAAAATGGGGGTTACAAGGGTAAAATAATAACAATAATGGGGTTACACTAATAACAATAAGGGACTATACTAGTAATATAGGGACCTAACAACTATGCACACTGTTAGGGGGAGCTTGTGATTCTTGACCATTCTTGCAGAGACTATCGTGAATGGGCCTTATGAAAACCTTGATGAGTCACACTTGGAATATCATCCTTTGATAGATCATCTCTTGTGTTATAGGTAAATTTGGGTATCATTCCCAATGACCTGGCTAACTGGACATCATCTCCAAGACCAATAACTAAGGTTCTATCATCCCCTATCATTTCAAGTTGCTAGATGCCCTAAGACAAGAACAAGACAAATCAAGCATGAATTTCATCAAGAAAAGGTTTCCAAGGTTTGAAGTTTATTATATAGCATATGAAAGCTCAGCAACACTGCCTCTAAGTGGACTAAGTGTGTTGCATATGCAGGTAGCCCCATGCAAGGCTGCTCTGCAAAGCACTCCCCGATATCTATGGGTGTGTTGGTCATATTGGGAATGAAATTATCATTGTTCCGGAATCTCCACTTGGCCAGTGCCTTCTAGAAGAGTTCACATGTGTCAAGCTTCGAATCCAAGTGTCCATTTGACATCTACAAGATTGGGAACATGTCTTTCCTATTATTGGAAAGTCAATGATTGTAAAACTACCTCAGCCTCTCTATAAATTGAGCAAAAATTTGAGTGTTTGAGAAGGAATAATTTGAGTAGAGAAATGTTGGTGTATTTTCAATTGAGAGCTAGATTTGTGTAACAGCTGCTGGAGAGATTTATACTGTGATGGGGCTAGGGATGTTGCTGGAAGGGTCACTTCAAATCAGTCACTAGGTTGTAACCTCTCCTTCTATCATCAATAAAGAATACAGCTTACTTTTCCCTATATGCATCTATATTGGCTTTGATTTTCCATATTGTAAGATCTTAGTTGATGTATATGGTTTATGCTTTACTGATTTAGCTAATTAACTTGAATAGACATTTGTATTATTTCTATCTTCTGTTGTTTTAGTGTTCTTTCTTCCAGGAAGCATTTTGCCCACAAACCGCTTGAATTTGAAGCTACAATGGAAGTGACAGAAGGAGCCATTTAGAAGTGCTTGGATTACAAGTAAGCCTATAATCCTTTCTTTGTGTCTGTTATGAGTTAGGACAAGTAGTCGTATAGTCTTTAATCTATTGTTATAGACTATCACCTTTCTAGGGAAGCATGTTTTATCCGTAATTCACAATTATGTCCAACAATTTGGCGACTCCACTGGGGAGGATTTCTCTTAGATCTAGGTGATTTAGCCTCTGATTTGCTTTATTTATCCACCCAGTAGTTGTTATTCACAAAGATCAAAATTTTTCAAATCTTAATTTTCAAAATAAGTGTGTTAAACCGTGGTTTTTTTCCTTATACACTGTGCCCAACGCACTCTTGGACAGGACATAGTGCTTTGCATAGCAATGTCTCCCTTTCAGGCCTGCGTTGCAGAGCACTATCTCCCTTTAGAGACTGTGTTGCCTCCTGAAACCATCCAGATTCCCTTGAATTTGTCTTTGAAAATTAATTTAGTTTGTTTGCTGCTGTATTTTGAAGAGTTTGAACCTCATATTGACCAGTGAATCTATATATTTCTTCCTCCTTTGAAATAAAATTCATTCAATTTTTGTTTAAAACATTTTTATTTATCATTGGCAAGTTTATTTCAAAGTATTTTTACTGTCGCATTAGATCCATTTGATTTTGAAAAAGGAAATTGTCGTAAAATCTTCATTTCCTGATAGGAAAAATTGTTGTTTCATTCCTCATTTTTCCTTCAAAAGAGAAATTGTTGTTTGTATTCCTCATTTCTCGAAAGTAAAAGGCATTTGATTTGTTGATTTAGTGCACTTAGTTTCTTTTCTGCATTCATAACATTAAAGGAACTGAAAAGAAAAAACTGCATTTGCATGTAGGATTTTGTGTGTTTTTCAAAAGGAACAATTAGGAAATCTGCATTTAGTTTTTGTTTTCTGATTTGTTTGCTCACAAATTGATTGCTCTTTCCATCTAGTAGCTAGGATTTTCATTGAAAAACTAAAAGTGAAAGATTGCTTATCATTCTTAGTTGCATTTTAGGAATTTTTAAATACATCATCGCGGTGAACCTTTGAAAGGAAAATTGTTAAGCAATATCAACATAAAATTAATCTCAATTTACCTAACAAAGCATTATAAACATAATGATAACATTTAGAAGGTCTAGGCTAGAGACATGTTCTAGCGTCGTAAAACATAGCAGCTGTCGTTAACTTGTCTACGATACATTCCGAGTGTGATACCTCGCTCCACGTACGTAAGTCTATCGTAGCTCGTCCACGTACTTTTCGGTATATCGGGTGGTGTTACAGTACGATAAGTATAAAGGGGTGCTCTCACTGTGCAGTTTCGCATCAGACAACGCTAATATGAACTTGGGCCTCCAAGCACCTTCGGGTATATTTGGGAGGACAAATTTTAGGTTCTATCCATCCATAGTGAGTCGGCCACCTTGTAAATTTTGATACACCGAACACAACATTCGAGGATATTGCCTGCCTGTACTTCTTGGTTCGCCAGGAGGTATTCTGCAGTTCACAGTTTCTTGGTAAACCCTTTTGCCTAGCATTACCCTTTTTTTTTGTTTTTTTTGTTTTTGGTTAAAATAAATCAGTAATCGTGGAAGACCAAAATCCTTTCCCTCGTCGTTCGCATAGACTTACGTTAAAACCAACTTTACCACCAAAGGTTACTTCTGGTAGGCGAAGGCGATCACGATCTGCCAAATCAAGTACAATCTGTACCTTTGGTGAAACATCATTTTCCAATAAACTAGAGTTAGCTCAAGTTGTTTCTACATATCCCAGTTCATCTACTGTTGTCGAAACAGAGTCTTCACAGCTACCCGTGGTCACGATCCATCCAATCAGTGATACCATACCTCCTGGACCCGACGTTGTTCAACCACAAATTGATCAAGATCCTGTCTCTTCTTTTCCAGAACATCTGAATCCTGAAGTCGAACAATTGGAAGTTGTTCCTACCTTGGTAATCCCCCAAAGTTTTGTAGCTATTGAATATCCCATATCACACAGTCAACCGCCTAAAATATACTTTGGGCCTGATGATGAAATAATTCCACTTGGTTTAATTGCGATTGAAGAAATCCCACAAGATGATACACCTTTAACTCCAATCCATTTTGGGGAGGACCTTTACTTGTACATGCCTATTTTTCAATCGACACCCTCTGCTTTTGTTGATCTTCCTCCTTTTCAAATTCTCATCGTTTCAAAAGGGTATACATTTGGTCAAGTAGCCATGAATGAACCAACATCTTTGGTTGGGCCATATGTTCCAATTACATTAGCTCCTGCCCTAGCTACCCCATCGATGTTTACAACTTCACCAAAGTCATATTTTCATGGTGGCCCTATGGTCCCATCAGGTTATAAATAATTATCTAGAATTTTCTCTGGTGCATCCTCAAATCCATGGAATTTACCAATGTCATCTTTCGGTATTTTAACTGGTAATCCTATCATAAGTACTGAACTACTTGATTCATTATACACATCATCAAGGAAATATCAAGCCGGTCCTTTTGGGTCAATTCCTTCAAGTACCATATCAACTGGACTCCCAACATTTGGAGAGAAATATTTTCTGTCTTATTATCCTCCTAGTGCTGGGGGGCAACCTTTGGTCACCCAATATGACAGTACTTTGTCACTTTTTGGTCAATCTAATGTTGAAACGAATGTTTGTCAATGGAAGCCCACTCTGCCTATCCGACCACAAACGGTTGTACACTTGTATCAACTGGTTCAACATGTTACACCCACTTCATTACCACTTGTTAATACATCCTTACCCCTGTTATAGAATCAAAATGTTGTACATCAACCTTATCAAGGAGTTCCTTCAACTCAATACCATCAAATGTTGGGTCCACAGAATCCAAATCCTTTGGTTAATTTACAACAACCTGTATCCGGAATCATTTATTCACAAGCTAGTCTACCATTTTATGGGATGTCACAACCGCAACCTGGTTATACATATCAACCAAATCAAAGTTATCCTAATTTGGGTTATAACATTGGTGTACAAACCCCTTGGCAACCTCAGGCACAAATGACTCAAACTTCTTTTCAACAAGTATCATATCCAGGTTTTGGTCAACAAAATCCTCAAGCGTTTGCTATGCAAAACAACCCCTATCTGGGTTACCAGCAACAAATTCCTTATGTTGGTGCTCAAAGGCATGTCTCTCAAGCAATTCCATCTTCCCTGGCTATGCTCAACCTGACCTTAATCGACTTTTGCCCTTTGTTGCAACTTTAGAGTTACCAAATTTAAATTGGTTAACTAATGATCTAATCAACTATGCTCCTTGGTGGCCGATGATACCTCAAAAATTACCCTCGTATATTCCTAAGTTCAATGGAAACCCTGGAGAAGATTCGTCGACTCATGTTATGACTTATCATTTATGGTGTTCATCAAATTCCCTGAATGATGACTCTGTTCGACTACGTCTTTTCTAGCGTACGCTCACAGGTCTGGCTAAAAAATGGTATAATGAATTACCTAGAGCTTCTTTTGATAATTTCACAGCCCTAGCTACTATATTTTTGACTCATTTCTAGTTACCAATCATATATGAAACTAGAACAGAACTCTTGACTAATTTCAAATAGACTAATGCTACTCACATCTCTGATCATATCATGAGTGGCATCGTCGTCGTCAAATGGTTAAGACCTTTGTTCCGAATCAGCTCCTTGCTGAATGGTTCACTAAGTCCCTGTTACCATCTATAACTGAGGATGTGTCTAAGGGTGGCGTTGTCACATAAGAGAAAGTTATCACTCGTGCCCAATATTTAGACTTGATTTATACTCAGTTTGGCACGCTCTATGGAAAAATTCCTAATGTTCGAGATCTAATTTCAATGTGCCTCCTCAATTAAAGGACTCTCATGCTAGAGACAACTTGATAGGCACTACAAGCACACAATACACTACTACATTTGATCCTACTCCTACTTCCAAAATTAATCCCATGTCATTTAACAAAGGCAAAGGTGAAAAGCAACCAGGAAGTAAGAAAAAGGGGAAATATAAGAAAAAGAAAACTTCTAACCCGCAGGAAAGATCATCTGATCAACCATCTGGACCTCAGAAACCTCATTATCCATGCATAATTTTTAATGAGGAACAATTTGTTAGGGATTTTCCTCACCGTGCTGAAGTCTCAAAAATCATTAAGACTTCTCATGCGTCAGCTGTGTTGACAGACCCATTTCCAAATCTGGACACAAACATGGTTTCTACGGATCCAGATCCTAGTTCCCAAGTGTTAATGTTATATGGCACAAACCTTCAATAGATATTTTGGTGTCAATGCGAAATAAATATTATGGTATTCAGGCCACTGATCAACCTACTACCTCGAAAATGAATCCATCTATAGAATCAATACTGCCTACTGCTATTCCTGAATTGAAAATCAAGCCACCAAAGGGAGTAATTCATAAATTTACATATAATCCTCGAGCAAGAGCTGCACAAAATTACAATATAGTTGAAGATTTGGCTCAATCCCCTTCAATTATGTCTGTTCTTGAGGTATTACAAACTTGTCCCTCCCAAAAACAGGCTTTATTGTCAACTATTACAATGATCCCATCGATTCTAATCTTGTCTTTTAATTACACGTTATGTGTCGCAACTAATGTGTGCTTAATTGGCATTCTCCATACAAGTAAATGTTCTCAATCACCTTGTTCGTCGACTATTGTTGATGAGGGAGAATTCCACATGCATTATGTCTCTAAACTATTGGAAGTCACTTGTCTCGCCACGCTATCACAATTCATCACGCATACTGAAGGCATTTCGATGGATGCACATATAAACCTTGTAGATGGCTAATAACCCTATGTTTAAATAGGGGAAAACAATGAACATTGACAAGTGAGTTTGTTATGACCCTCGACTATAATATTTTAATTGGAAGACCATGGGTATATGTGATGACTTCTATTGTTTCTACATATTTCAGAATGATCGCCTTTCCACATAAAGGTACAATTACAGTCATTAATCAACTATCCTTCTTTGCCTCTGCTTCGCAAGTAACGGGAAGTGTTCTGTTCATTCACATACCCCAACTAGAACTTTAGAAAATTGGTGTAGGACTCTTAAAGGATTCCACTCTCATGGGCATATTTGCATTACCACCGCCATCGACATCGGTAGAAATTGCAAGTATAGAGACCTGCTACATGATCTCTTCCACTCTATCTAGCTTAATGAAGAGTACGGGTGATTCTAATAGTTCTGCGTTGGATGAGTTTCTGCAGCCCAACCCTATTGAGCTGGCATAGAAATCAATCTATCTAGCTTGGGCGGAAAATCTAAAATCAGCATCGACGAGTGTTTGGGTTGATCATTCCTTAGATTTTGGTACTCCATCTGATCCATTTTCCTCAATGTTCTTGACAGATGAGAATATTTTGAAAGCCATGATGTCAGAGGGAGAACCATGGGAAGATTATCATCATCATTCCCATCTTTCTGATTATGAAGAAAATAATCTTAGTGAACTATATCACCCATCCATAAAAAATTTCTTTTGGAATTCTTTTCCCATTAATGTAATTGATTTCGAGTGAAATCTGTCAAATATTTAAGAAATTATTTCTATCGATATTTCGACCAAACCTAGTGTTGTAGAGAATATTCATGTCGGTGTATCTTGTTCTCCATTAGAACTTGAATCATATCGCTCTCTATTTCGTGAATTTCGTGATGTATTTGCTTGGTCTTATGAGGAAATTCAGGCATAGATACTATTATAGTTGAACACACTATTAATATGTATCCTGATGTCAAACCGGTGCGTCAACGGCTTCGTCCTCTTCATCAAAAAAAAGCCACTGCCATCAAAGAAGAAGTTGAAAAATTTTTGCGTGCTAGTTTCATTTACCCTGTTCCGCTAACTGAATGGGTTTCCAATATTGTTCCTATTATGAAAAAACAAGGAACCATTAGAGTGTGCATCGGTTATCGGGATGTTAATCATGCTTGTCCAAAAGACAACTATCCTACTCCCTTTATCGACCAGATTATTAACGATTGTGCTAGATGTGAAATCTTTTCATTCATGGATGGATTTTCTGATTACAATCAAGTCAATATATGCCCAGATGATCAACATAAGACAGAATTCATTTTTCCCTGGGGCACATTCACTTATAAGAAACTCCCGTTTTGTTTAAAGAACATTGGGGAAAAATTTTCAGAGATAAATGGATTATGCTTTCAATGACATCAAGCACATTGTTCAACTGTATCTAGATGATTTACTAGTGCATTCATGAAGTCAGATCGATCACCTGATGCATTTGAGAGCCATTTTCTTACACTTTCGACACTACAAAATATGCCTCAATCCACATAAATGTGTATTTTGTGTTGGTTCTGTTCGATTTCTTGGATTCATAGTCTCAAAAGAAGGAATTTGAATCGACCCTCTGAAGGTTAAAGCCATTCTTGATTTTCCTCCGCCATCAAAATTACTTCAGATACAGAAACTTCAAGGAAAGGCTAACTTCCTAAGGAGGTTCATTCAAAATTATGCTAACATGGCTAAAGGATTTACTCGACTATTGAAAAAGGGGGTTCCCTTCCATTGGGACCAAGTTGTGCAAGCTTATTTTTATGTTGTCAAGGACACTCTTGTCCGAGCATCATTAATGTATCCCCCTAATTATCAAAATGATTATTTCCTATATATTCGTAATGTGGGAAATGCATCTGTCACAGTATTGGTCCACAGAAGATGGAATAGAACATCCTACCCTATTATTTGAGTTGTAATCTCAATGATACGGCATAAGTACTCATACATACAAAATCTTGCCTACAACGTTTCCGTCATCCAAATATTTCACCACTATATCCTGTTCTGAAAGGCCATTGTCATTTCGGATTGCAACCCCATGACTTATATATTATCACGTCAATTTTTGGGGGTCAAATATTCAAAATGGATTGTTATTTTGTATGAATTTGATATGGAATTCATCAAATCCAAGCCAAATAAGTCTTTAGCTTTGGCTGAGCTTCTTTGTGACCTTCCCTCTGATAGTACTACTACTACGTCGGAACCATCAATTCCTGACAAGTCTCTATTTCAAATCAGATCATCTGATCCTTGGTATGGAGATTTCATCATTTATCTCCAAACACAAAATTTTCTTCCTAATACCTCTCGCTCTAAACAATGACGTATTCGACACTAACCCAAATATTATCTGATCGTCGATGATACACTTTATTGTCATGGTGTCGAAACAATTTTAAGGACTGGAGAAGCGTGAGGATATGTGGTGCCTGTGTAGTTATTGTCATGTTGGGCTTGTGTATATTTATCTAGACATGCTAACGGTGCCAGAAAGATACCTCCTGCTTGCTACTTTTGGCTCACTATTTTTCGAGACTGGTATCCTCAAAATTTAATCATGCGTGCGTATTTTTAGTCGAAGATCCGTGCACCGAAGCAATGGCCGACGCATCCTCACAGTCTTCTGGCAGTGACCATTTTGGAAATGGGGTAATAACTTCATGACCTATAACCCTCGTTCGTCACGGGGGCATGGTTATATTATTGTCGCAATATTTATTTTACCAAATGGGTTTGCTTATGTCTACATTCAATAACATAGTGATGTATAACCGCATTTTTTTTTCTTTAATCATGTTACCGTATTAAGCCTAGTCCTACAAAGCAGTTACAACATCATGGGAAGCATTTTCGCAACCATATGATGTTTGAATTGACAACAAATTTAGGATTTTCTCATGTTAATTCTACTCCTTATCATCCACAATCAAATGGACAAGTTGAGGCTATTAACAAAATTATTAAACGAATGCTTCAACGAATGATAGGAGTTCGTAAAATGAACTGGCACTTGATCCTGTACTCCGCCTTGTGGGCATATCAAACCTCGATGAGAAACGTGACCGGATTTACTCCTTTTCAATTGGTGTATGGTCTGGAAGCTATCTTACCAATCCAATGCGAAATATCATTGTTAAAACTCATAACATACTTGCTACTCGAATAATTCTAATAGTTAGTGTGTATCCTTAATCTCATCCATCTTCAAGGAATGCACGTAGTCCCATTTTTCCAACGAAGCGCATAAGACACGAGGCTGTGCACACACAAAAAATGTCCGCCTGCATTTTTCTCGCAGGGCGTACTTGTCCTTATTTACGATCGTAAGAAGTCGTGGCGTAACAGGTACGTGAAAGTTTGAGCCATTAAACCATGGCTCATATTGCCAAAAAAAGAGTTTTGCCAAGGGTGCCTATGAGTTAGCTTTCTATTAAGATGGAATTAAGACGGCACTCTTGACCAGAAATGGGTTGTATTTGAAACGTTACTATGCTTAATCATGAGCATATTAATTTTTTGTATTATATTGTATATATGTTGTTCATTTGTATTCACTATATTAATTTCTTTTTAGAGTTTTCTTGACGTTAGTAATCCACTTTACATTTCATCGCAGATGTCTGAATCTTCGGAACCATTTTTTAGATATGCTGATGGTGCTAGTCATAGTATGCAAATCTATCCTCTACAGCGTGGGCCATTCTCGCTTTTAATGGCGAGTTAGTGATTTTTCAAGGGATTTGTATTGGTAGATCGATGAACAATATCACTGAGTATAGCGCGTTGATCGAACTTCTCTCTGATGCCATTTCATTTGGTATTAACCGTATCATCATAAGGTTAGACTTACAACCTGTGGTATTACAACTTACTAGTGTTTATACTGTTAGAAATCCAACACTTCTTAGATTGTTCCTAAGAGTTAGAATTTTGGAAAGAAATTTCAAATTTATTCAATATCAACACATTTCCAGAAATTTGAACACATTGACTGATTCATTAGCTAATCAAGGTTTAGACAAACATTTGCAACATATGTAAAGAAAACATTCACATCATTGAATAGGACTACACTAAACATAGGAAAAACTCTGGAATCATATAGATAGATAGTTATATGTTTTTACAAAATTTGTGCCCAAGACACATTTTTCATCTGACCTCAAAATGTATGCAAAATTTCACAAGTAAACTAGTGGTGCTCATGGTAACATGCTATAGATCTAGCTATCCTATGAAGTAACCACATCCAATGGTTGGGAACCCCAATAGTGTGTCGTTTTAGTCGCATAGGAAGCTCTTCGATTTGGAAATCTAGAATCCCAAAGGTCAAACCTTCTATGTGCTGTTGAAGTTCAATCAGAGTCTCAGCCATATCAAAATCCTGAAGGACTACTCTCCCGATATCCCTCTCTGCTGGCACATCTGCTTCACGCTTCGGTTCTAATACTAGTTGAACACGACCAACATCTGCATTACATCAAACATTTAGTTTAGTCTTGGGAAAACATAAAAATACTAAAATATTGTATAAACCTTAGGAAAATCAAAAAACATGGTGAAAAAATTCTTACCCATTGCACCCCACTGAGCGCCTCTGGTAATGCTAAATCTAGATCTCCTCGGAAATCAACGCCTGTGTATGCGTACTCATCGATGGCGACGATCTATCGTGGGAACCAGGAAAATAATGCAGTAGAGAACACAAAATTTGATTTTCTTGCATGCCAACCCATGATTTCTACGCATCTCTACATCCGAGGATCTCTAGGACTAGCTATATCCAGTGTCACATGTTGTAGCTACATTAGTGGAATCCGTTCCAAGGTGAAGGATATAAGGATAGAACTATAACTAAAATTATTCTTCCTTCCTCCCTTTTCTTTATTCAGTTGTTCCTTTATCTGAGATAGAATAGCTTCAGACCAGTTGAAGATTGTTGGCTCCATACACTCTAGTGCATACTGCATATACGATCTGTACACTATATGTACTGTAACGGTACCAACAAGTTTAGCGATCGTGAAAAGGATAGTTCTCAAAGGCAAACTCTGACATCTCGGATGTTTATTTTTCCATATTTTCTAGGTTCTACCCCTAGATAGAAATATTGCAGAATATAATCCCTCACTTTCTCTCCTCCAATAGTAGACCCTGAGAGTGAAATGGTCAAACCTCTCCTCGACAAACCTGTGAGAAAATACACATCCTCAACTGTTATGGGAAACACTTGTTTCTTAATATGAAATGCCTCTATCGCTGGATCCCATGCTCAAACTAATAAATCCAAGAGTTCTATTTATTGCCTCATCCTAGACAATTTGAAGTACTTAAGCAGTCCACAATCTCTTAGGGCTCTTACAGTACTCGGATCATTCAAGGAAATCATATATTTTTCTTCATGTTTTCTTTCCCTCCATGTAATCATCATTATAATCTGATGGAAACCTGAAATACAACCATAAGATCCATTAGATTCCATTCATTGCAAAAACTAGGTCAATTTTTGGGCCTTTATACGTCTCTTATGTGCTTCGTTGGCCAATGTGGCTGCACGACGCATTTCATCGATATGGATGAGGTTAAAAATATGTTCTTCTTCAGAAGAGGTGTCAGGTAACAAGTCAATGACGAGTTTTAACGATGGTGTTTCATATTGGATAGGTAGGATAACTTCCAGCACATACACCAATTGAAAAGGGGTAAATCTGGTTGCGTTTCTCAACAAGGTTTGGTATACCCATAAAGACGAGTACAACATCAAATGCCAATTTTTTTAATGAAATCCTATCATTTGTTGAAGCGTTTGTTTAAGAATATTTTTAATAGCCTCAAATTTTCCATTGGATTGTGGATAATAAGGAGTAGAACTATTAGGCAACAGTCCTATTTTAGCAGTCAACTCATTCATCACGTGATTGTGAAAATGCTTACCATGATCTGTGACTATAGCCTATGGAACACAAAACCGTGAGATGACATGACTGAAAAGAAATAATTCAATTGTTTCACCTGTGTTACTGAATGTAGGCATCGCTTCGGCCCACTTGGTAAAGTAGTCTAATGTGACAATAATATAACCATGTCCCTCGGACGAACCGGGGTTGTAGGTCATGAAGTCAATGCCCCATTTTTCAAATGGTCCCACAGAGATAACAACATGCATCGGCACTAGCGGCTTTCATATTTTATGAAAAAATATCTGACACGCATGACAACTTCTGACCGCGAGGATGAAGTAGTGAAATATTGTAGGCCAAAAGTAACCGGCACGGAGTATCTTCTATGCGGTAGCGTATCCAGAAAAGTGTCCACCACAAGCCCCAGCATGACAATCATTTAGAACCTTCTCAGCCTCCTCATGAGTGAGGCACATCCTTAAAATTTCATCTACACCATGACGATAAAGTGTATCGCCTACGATAAGATAATCTTTTGCTTGATATCGAATACGTCATTGTTGAGAGCGAGAGGTATCTGGCCGAAAAGTCTGGGTCTAGAGATAAATGATAAAATACCCATACCAAGGATCAGATGATCCAATTAGAAACATAGACTCATCAAGAATTTATGGTTTTGATGTAGTAGCAGTACTATTAGAGGGAAGGTCGCAGAGAAGATCAGCCAAAAATAAAGACCTCTTTGACTTGGATTTGATGAATTCTAAATAAAAATCTTTCAAAATGACAATCCATTTTGAATACTTTCCCCCTAGAAATTGACGTGACAGAATGTAATTCATGGGGTTGAAATCCGAAATGAAAATGGTCTTCCAGAATAGGATATAATGGTGAAATATTTCGACAACTTGAATGGCCGCCAAGGCGATCTTTTCGACGTATGAATACTTCACTTCCGTATCATTGAGATTACAACTCAAATAATATATTGGATGTTCTATCCCATATTATTCTTAGACCAATACCATATCAATGGTCGTATCAGTTGCAACGATATGTAAGAAATAATCACTCTGATATTTGGAGGGATACATTAATGACACCCGGACAAGTGTATCCTTGACAACATCAAAATAATCTTGCACAACCTGATCCCAATGGAAGGGAATCCCATTTTTCAAGAGACGAGTAAATCCTTTAGCCATTTCGGCGTAGTTGGGTATGAACCTCCTTACGAAGTTATCCTTTCCTTGAATTTTCTATAACTAAAGTAAATTTGATGGCGCAGGCAAATCAAGAATGGCCTGGACATTCAGCGGGTCTATTCAAATTCCATGTTTTGAGACGACGAATCCTAGAAAATGACTAGAACCAACACAAAACACATATTTATGTGGATTGAGGTGTATTTTTTAGTTTCGGCAGCATAGAAAGATATCTCTCAAATGCATTGGGTGATTAGTATGATTTCATGAATGTGCGGGTAAACCGTCTAGATAAGGTTGAAAAATGTGCTTGATGTCATTGAAACCATAATCCATTGCTCTCTGAAATTTTTCCCCAACCTTCTTTAAACCAAATGGGAGTTTCTGATAAGAGAATGTGCCCTAGGGACAGATGAATGTTGTCTTATATTGGTCCTCTTGGTGGATATTCATTTGATTGTAGCCAGAAAATCCATCCATGAAAGAAAATATTTCACATCCAGCACAATTGTCAATAATCTGGTCGATAAAGGGAGTAGGATAGTTGTCTTTTGGATAAGCAAGATTGATATCCCGGTAATCGACGCACACTATTATTGTCCCTTCTTTCTTCATAACAGGAACAATGTTGGAAACCTAATCAGTTAGCAAAATAGGGTAAATGAAACCAACACACAAAATTTTTTCAACTTCTGCTTTAATGGAAGTAGCCTTCCTCAGATGAACAGGACGAAGGCGTTGAGGTACCGGTTTAACATTAGGGTAGATTTTAAGGGTGTGTTCAACGATACTACTATCTATGCCTAGAATTTCCTCGTAATACCAAGCAAATATATCACAAAATTCATGAAAGAGAGAGTGATAATTTTTGAGTTAAAATGGAGAATAAGACACGCCGACATGAATGTTTTCTACAACGTCGGGTTTGGTTGAAATATCAATAAAAATGGTTTCTTCAAAATTTTATAAATTTTTCTCTGATTTGATTGCATTAATGGGAAAATAATTCGAAAAGAATGCTTTGATCGATGGGTGATATAGTTCAATAATATTATCTTTGTAATCTTGAAGATGGGAATGATGATGATGATATTCCCATGGTTCTCCTTCTGGAATCAAGAAAGTGGATGAAAAAGGATCAGATGGAGTACCAAAATCTAATGAACGATTGACCCAAACAATCAGTGACAGTGATTTCAGATGCGCTTCCCAAGCAATGTAGATTGATTTCTATGCCAGCTCAATTAGGCTGGGTGATAGAAATTCATCCAATGTAACAACTTCAGAATCATCTGTAATCTTCCTTAAGCCATATGGAGTGGAAGATATCATGTAGTAGGTCTCTATGTTTTCAATTTTTTCCGACGTCACAGGCGGCGGTAATGAAAAGGTTCCCATTAGAGAAGAATCCTTTAAGAGTCCTACAACAATGTTCTGAAGTGATAGTAGGGGTGCGTGAACTAACGGAATGCTTCCAGTTACCTGGGAACTGGAGGAAAATAAGGAGAGTTGATTGATGAATTTTATAACACATTTATAAGGAAAGGTGATCATTCTAAAATATGTAGAGATGATCGCAGTCATAGCATATACCCATGGCCTTCCAAGTAAAATTTTGTAATCAAGGGGTCCATCAACAACCTAAAATTCAACATTTACTATTTTTACACCTAGTTCGACATGTAGGTTATTGATGATACCGCAAGGCTTATATGTACGACCATCAAAATCTTTCAACGTCGTAGGCGATTGAGATAGGTGTGGTAAGACAAGTGATTTCCAGCATTTTAGAGACATAATGTAGGTAGATGCTCTATCATCAATAATAGTACGATGAACGAGGTGACTGAGAAAATTTACTTGGATGGAGAATAGCAATTATGCTAGTAATTGTGGCTCATAGCCCATATGATTAAAGACTACAAGATTGGAATCTGTTGAATCGATTCCACCAATTTCCGACAACAAAGCCTGCTTTTGGGAAGGAAAATTTTGAAGTACCTCAAGCGTCGTCATAGATGAAGGGGATTGAGCCAAATATTCAACTATATTATAATTTTGAGCAGCTCAGGCTTGAGGATTTAATGTCGATTTATGAACGACTCCCATTGGTAGCTTTATTTTTAACTCAGGAATAACAGTTGGCAGAATAGATTCCATAGACAGATTCATGGTTGAGGTAGTAGGTTGGTTAGTAGCCAAACTATCATAATATTTATTACGCGTTGATAGAAAAACATCATTTGTTGGCTTCGTGATATATATCATAAGCACTTGGGAACTAGAAGCTGGATTCGTAGCAACCAAATTTTTGTCTGAATTTGGAAATGAATCTGTAAACACAACGGATGCATGTGAGGCCTTAATCAATTTTGAGACTTTGGCCCAGTGAGGATAGTCTTGAAAAAAGTGCTCCTCATTACAGATTATGCAAGGGTAACGAGGTATCCTATTTCCAGTTTGTTGATCAAATGATCATTCATGTGGGGTACAAGTTTTCTTTTTCTTTGATTTCCCCTTTTTCTTACTTCCGGGTTTCTTGCGACTTTTTCCTTTGTCATATGAAACGACATGAATTTTTGAAGAAGCTGCAGGATCAGATGCAGTAGAGTGATGTGTGCTTGCAGTACCGATCATACTATCGTCAGCATGAGAGTCCTTAGATGGAGGAGGAACAGTAAAATTAAATCACGGTGCGTTGAGAATTTTCTCATAGAGCATTTCAGACTGAGTATGAAGCAAATCTAAGTACTAGGCATGAGAAATGACCTTCTCTTCAGTGATGATGCCACCCTTAGCCACATCCTCGGTTATATATCGTAACAGGGACTTAATGAACCACTCAGCAACGAGATGATCATGAATAAATGTCTTGACCATTCTACGATGACAACGCCACTCATGAATATGATCATAAATGTGAGTAGCATTAGTCTGTTTAAAATTGGTCGAGATTTTCTTTCCATTTTCATATCGTATGGGTAACTGGAAGTGGGTCAAAAAGGTAGTACCTAAGGCAGTAAAATTATCAAATGAAGCTCGTGGTAACTCAATGTACTACTTCGCAACCAGACCAATGAGCATATGTTGGAAAATACACAGTCAAACAGAGTCATTATTTAAGGAGTTAGATGAAAACCATAAATGATAGGTCATAACATGCTTCGACGGGTCTTCGACAGGGTTTCCATTGAACTTAGGAATATCTGAGGGTAATTTATGTGGTATCACCTGTTATAGTACAATTTGGGCATCATTCCCAATGACCTGGTTAAGTGGGCATCATCTCCAGTACCAATGACTAAGGGTCTATCATCCCCTATCATTTCAAGTTGCTACATGCCCTAAGACAAGAACAAGACAAATCAAACATAACTTTCATCAAGCAAAGGTTTCCAAGGTTTGAAGTTTATTATATAGCATATGAGAGCTCACCAATGCTGCCTCTAAGGGGACTAAGTGTGTTACATATGTAGGTAGCCCCATGCAAGGCTCATCTGTAAAGCACTTCTTGACATCTATGGGTGTGTTGGTCACATTGGGAGTGAAATTCTCATTGTTCCGGAATCTCCACTTAGCCAGTGCCTTCTAGAAGAGTTCACATGTGTCAAGCTTCAATTCCAAGTGTCCATTTGACATCTACAAGATTGGGAACATGTCTTGCCTTTTATTTGAAAGTCATTGATTGTAAAACTACTTTAGCCTCTCTATAAATTGAGCACAGATCTGAGTGCTTGAGAAGGAAGAATTTGAGTAGAGAAATGCTGGTGGATTTTCAATTAAGAGTTAGATTTATGTAACAGCTGCTGGAGAGATTTATACTGTGATGGAGCTAGGAATGTTGCTGGAATGGTCACTTCAAATCAGTTTCTAGGTTGTAATCTCTCCTTCTATCATCAGTAAAGAATACATCTTACTTTTCCTTATATGCATCTATATTGGCTTTGATTTTCCATATTGTAAGATCTTAATTGATGTATATAGTTTATGCTTTACTAATTTATCTAACTAACTTGAATAGACATTTGTATTATTTTTCTTTCTTGCATGAAGCATTTTTCCAAAACTGCTTGAATTTGAAGCTACAATGGAAGCAACAGAAGGAGTCATTTGGTAGTACTTGGATTAAAAGTAAGCCTCTAATCCTTTCTGTGTGTCTGCTCTGAGTTAGGAAAATTATTCGTATAGTCTTTCATATGTTGTTCCATACTATCACCTGCCTAGGGAAGCGTGTTTTATCTATAATTAACAATTCTTTCCAACAAATTGACGACTCCGTTGGGGAAAATTTCTCTTAGTTATAGGTGTTTTAGCCTCTGATTTTCTTTTTTAATCCACCCAGTAGTTGTTATTCAAAAACATAAAACTTTTTCAAATATTAATTTGCAAAAGAAATGTGTTAAACAGTGGTGTTTTCCTTATACACTGCACCCAACGCACTCTTAGACAGGACACATTTCTTTGCAAGGCACTGTCTCCCTTTCGGGCCTACGTTGTAGAACATTGTATCCCCTTAGAGATTGCATTGACTCCTAAAACCATCTAGATTCCCTTGAATTTTTCTTTGCAAATTGATTCAGTTTGTTTTCTGCTAATTTTTGAAAAGTTTGAACCTCATATTGACTAGTGA
This sequence comes from Pinus albicaulis, assembly GCA_034641835.2. Lineage (NCBI taxonomy): Eukaryota > Viridiplantae > Streptophyta > Pinopsida > Pinales > Pinaceae > Pinus > Pinus albicaulis. The sequence goes on from CM076577.1 coordinate 629,358,776, forward strand.
ATCTATATATTTCTTCCTCCTTTGAAATAAAATTTGATTAATGTTTGTTTAAAGCATTTTTTTTAATCAGTGGCAAGTTTATTTCAAATTATTTTTATTGTCGCATTAGATCCATTTTATTTTGAAAAAGGAAATTGTTGTAAAATCTTCGTTTCCTGATAGGAGAAATTGTTGTTTCATTCCTCATTTTTCCCTCAAAAGAGAAATTGTTGTTTGTATTCCTCTTTTCTCAAAAGTAAAAGACATTTGATTTTTGTTGATTTAGTGCACTTAGTTTCTTTTCTACATTCATAACATTAAAGGAACTGAAAAGAAAAATCTGCATTTGCATATAGTGGTTTGTGTTTTTTGGAAAAAGGAACAATTAGGAAATATGCATTTAGTTTGTGTTTTCTGATTTGTTTGCTCACAAATTGTTTGCTCTTTCCCTCTAGTAGCTAGGTTTTCATTGAAAAACTAAAAATGAAATATTGCTTATCATTCTTAGTTGCATTTTATGAATTTTCCAATACATCATCGCGCTGACCCTTTGAAAGGAAAATTGTTAAGCAAGATCAACATAAAATTAATCTCAATTTACCTAACAAAGAATTGGAACCATAACAATAACATTTAGAAGGTCTAGGCTAGAGACATGTTCCGGCATCATAAAACATAGCAGTTTTTGTTAACTTTTCTATGACACATTCCGAGTGTGATACCTCACTCCACGTACATAAGTATATTGTAGCTCGTCCACGTACTTTCGGGTATATCGGGCAGTGTTACCATACAATAAGTATAAAGGGGTGCTCTTACTATGCGGTTTCGCATAAGACAACACTAATATAGACTTAGGCCTCCACATACCTTCAGGTATATTTGGGAGGACAAATTTTAGGTGTTATCCATCCATAGTGAACCGAGTCGGCCGCCTTGTAAATTGTGATACACCGAACATAGCATTTAGGGAGATTGTCTGCCCGTACTTCTTGGTTCACTAGGAAGTATTCTGCAGTTCATAGTTCCTTGGTAAACCCTTTTGCCTAGAATTACCCTTTTATTTTTTTTATTTGTTTTCGGTTAAAATAAATAATTAATCGTGGAAGAACAAAATCATTTCCCCCATTGTTTGTGTAGACTTGTGTTAAAACCACCTTTACCACCAGAATTTACTTCTGTTAGGTGAAGGCGATCACGTTCTGTCGAATCAAGTACAATCTATACCTTTGGTGAAACATCATTTTCCAATAAACCAGAGTTAGCTCAAGTTTTTTCTACACATCCCAGTTCTTCTACTGTTGTAGAAACAGAGTCTTCATAGCTACCCGTGGTCACAATCCATCCAATCAGTGAGACCATACATCTTGGACCGAACATTGTTAAACCAAAAATTGATACAAATCCTATCTCTTCTTTGCCAGAAAATCTAAATCCTGAAGTCGTACAACCAGAAGTTGTTCATACCTTGGTCATCCCACAAAGTTTTGTAGCTATTGAATCTCCGATATCACACAGTCAACTGCCTGAAATATACTTTGGGCCTAACGATGAAATACTTCCACCTAGTTTAATTGCGATTGAATAAATACCACAAGACGATACACCTTTAACTCCAACCCATTTTGGGGAGGACCTTTACCTGTACAAGTCTGTTTCTCAATCGACACCCTATGCTTTTGTTGATCTTCCTCCTTTTCAAATTCTCGTCGATTCAAAAGGGTATACATTTGGTCAAGTAACCATGAATGAACCAATATCTTTGGTTGGGCCATCTGTTCCAATTACGTCAGCTCCTAACCTAGCTACCCCGTCGATGTTTACAACTTCACCAAAGTCATATTTTCATGGTGGCCCTATGGTCCCATTAGTTTACAAATAATTATCTGGAATTTTCTCTCGTGCATCCTCAAATACATCGACTTTACCAATGTCATCTTTCAGTATTTTAATTGTTAATCCTATTGTAAGTAATGAACGACTTGATTCATTATACACATCATCAGGGCAATATAAATTTGGTCCTTCTGGGTCAATTCCTTCAAGTACCATATCAACTGGACTCCCAGCATTTGGAGAGAAATATTTTTCATCTTATTATCCTCCTCATGCTGGGGGGAAACCTTTGGTCACCCAATATGACAGTACTTTGTCACTTTTTGGTCAATCTAATGTTGAAACGAATGTTTGTCAATGGTAGCCCACTCTGCCTATCCAACCACAAACGATTGTACACTCGTATTAACCTGATGCCAGGATTATGCTATAAAATAGATCTTAGCATATAATAGAGTGTATGTTTATTTCATACACAAAATTCTTAAGAAAAATCTTCATTAAAACTATATTTGATTCAGCTGAAAATATACTTAAAGAAAAGAGAGACAACACAAACCAATACTGGCATACAAGAATAACCAAAAAATTATAGATACAAACTAATTGCTTGAATATTACATTTGTGGGCCTCTCGGCTCTTGGCCTTTTAAAAAAACTCTCACACCATTTCTCTCTATCTTTCACGGTCCTCCTCACTCTCACAAGATTCATATTTATACACAATTATGAATTAACTCCAATCCATTATTTTCTCCACACAAATCTCAACCAAAATCTAAAATAGAGTTATCCCTCATTTGACTCAACTGAGTTATATTGAAGGAATTCCTGATCCCTAAATTATCTACCTAACTCAACTCCACCCATATCCTTTATTTATTAAAAGAATATTTACAATATCCTCACACTCACATTTTCTCGCTTAATTTATTTAAAATGAGAATAATAATTTAGAAAATAATTAAAAAGGCATCACCCACCAATTACACATATTTAAATAAAATTCAAGCAAGATGCTCCTGCATCAAACTCCCCATGTAGAGAAGTTTCCATAGACTCCTATCTATGAGGTCTGTCACTTTTCTATAATAATGCGACAGCCACAAGTCTTGATGACTTTCTCCCTTGAGGATTCCAAACTCTGTTCTGTCGTTGGTCCTTTAACGTATCAACTCCATTTTGTAATTCATCACTTACTCTGTCAATCGGATTCCATCAGCTTCTCCAACACTTTCTTTCGCTAATTCCTCGGAGTAGTTCTTATTTTTTTGATGCTTCTATCTCCAATTGTGCTGAACACTCAACTTTCTGAAATGAAGAATAATCAATAATTTCTTCTTTATCACAACTATAGTCATTGATTTCTTTTATAGTATAAAATTTCTCATCCGGTGTTATACCTCCATTCATCAACAAACTGTTAGTTTTAAAAAGATAAGACCTTCTGGCCTCTTTTGATGCTTCAAGCACCAATCTCCCATCATGGGCTTTCTGGATTTCAACAAATCCTGTTTTGAATTAATGGCTGCTTTCATCTTTATCCTGCTGGTTCAATACTTCTGTTTCCTTTATGTCTCTAAGGACATAACTTTCTTGTTGTTCCTGATCTTTCATCTCATCTGCAAATACTTTTTGTTCAATTCCTCTAATTTCAACATCATATTTATTAAATGTTGCCTTCTGTACCTACAACCACATTATTATTTGAAAATTTATAACATTCACTCAACTCTATAAATGTTAGAAACATTTCATCCCTATCATGCACGCTAACTGCAATCTCTTCTATATCAGGTTCTACAAGCTTCACTTCTCCCTCAGGTTCCTTAAGCCATCATTCCAAGAACTCTATTTCCATGTGAAATATTTCCATCGTTTTATCACAACCTTCATTCCCGGCTTCATTCTTCTTCTGGAAATCCTCCTGAGTTATCCTGGTTTCTGTATCATCACACTGCGAAATTCTGTCCGCAATTTCATTAAGAAAATTCATTTGTTTACCTCCTTGGAATATCACTTCGGCATTTTCATTATGCTTCTATTCCATAACAACTTCAACTGGTTGTCTTACACCAAACAAGAATTCATTTATGATTTCTTCCTGTTGCACCAAATCAATACCTTCCTCCTCTGAAAGGAATTCTCCTTCATATTTCACCTTAAGAGTTTCATTCATCTATGTGACAGTTTCACCAGACTATCCACCATCTTCCACACATCTTGCAAACATACATAAACTATGAGATTTAAAAATACAAGGTGTCATAGCCTTATCTGCTTCTCTTGTCAACATATCTTCCAATTCTTATGAACTATTCCAATAGTTCATGAGATCTTTCTCATTGATCTCTCCACCCAGAATTTCACCCTGTTCTGGGCCACAAATGGAAACTTCCATTTTCAACTCAGCCTCTCTGAGTTTTTCACATCTCAGTTGTACACTCATCATCTTCTTGAGCTTCCTCGGCTCTTCCTTCAATTGTATGTTTACCTGTTGTTCCCTCTTTGCGTGTAGCCTCTGCCACTTCACTTTCTTCTTCATGGTCCAACCATGTATCTGGTCTTTATTTATTTACAACAATTCCATCAATAACTCAAGGTGAATTGTTATCTCATCTTTCTCCCATTCATACTCTTCATCAGAAAATTTCTTACATATGCCAATTACCTTGGAATCCTCCTTCTTCTTTCTTCTGTTGTGGTCTTTCTCAGAACCTATGAAATGACTGACACTATTCATCTTCTCCTCCTTTGTGAACTTCATCTGTTCACGTGTGGATTTCGTTCGAATCCCCTTTTCAGAAAGCCTTCTTACTGGCCACTCAGCAATACAAGCTCTCTTTCTGCGCTTGACCTCTTTCAATTCTCTGTATTGGAATCATCTTTGGAAACTCTCTTGATCCTCTTTTGCTGCAAACAACAACTTTAGTGATGCTTGTGTTACAATGACCAACTATTTGGGTGTCGGGCTCCGCCGATCATGCACCCAATTACATTCAAACCTTTGACTTGATTCAATACTTTTTGACCCAGACTTTACATCAAATTTTCATCTTGGATGGAAAATACACCCTCTTGTACAATAATTCAATCTTAACTCAAGCTATCCAAATTTTTATTTGATCCTAACATCTGTTTGTCTTCAAATCTTGACCCAATAATTACAATAATGGATATTTAATTCAAGTTATACAATATACCCATGAGAATCCACCTTTAACACATTCATGATGTAAAATATTCACTTTCTCTCATACTACATTCTTTAGAAAATATCAAAAGTCACTAATTACATTATCTCCTATTATCATTTACTCACATGACACTTTAGCATTTAGATTGAAATTCAATTCACTTTTCCCCAAGATTTATTTTAAAATAAAATAAATCATTTAATTTTCACATTAAAATACCTTTTCGAAATGATGTATCATACCTTATGCTCCCTTCAAGGTTATTTAACAAACCTTCTCTTCGCAATTTCAATTCTCTGGACTTCAGTCTTCTATGTTGTCCTTATCACTGTGACTATCTGCATTTACTTCATACCATAGTCTCTTCAACACGCTTACCATCATAAGCAGGAATTTTTCCTGCACTTCTATGCAGTTCATTCTTGGCAGTGATGGTTTTCATGTAGCACCGTCTCCTCAATGCACAAACAATTCATTCACGAGAATTCCTCAAAAATTTCTTTTGACATGGTGGCATCACCATATTTCTTTGCAGAAAAAAACACAAACCATACTCAACCATACTTGCACATAAATTTCTGAGATGAACTCCAATTCCATTCCTTAAATGTATGCATTTCTTTCATTCTTTCATAACTTTTACAAAAGATCAACTTCTCGAGTATGGAAAGGAAATTTATTCATCCAAATTTTAAGATATCTTTACTCAGTGAATATTGATTCATTCAATGAGCACTTACCTGAATCTTCTTGTGGTTGAAATGATCCAACCCTTCTCTCTCATATTCATTTAGGAATACATTGAAGCCTCTATAGACTTTGTCTCCGACGGACTCCCAGCTATCCAACTCCAAACTCCACTTTGAATGTGTAAGGTAAATTTTCTAACAATCTCTCCCAGGAAAATAAATCTCTTCCCAGCAACTATAAAACATAAATATTTCCCAGCAAATAATGTTTGTAAACCTTCAATGTACGCACAATCTAATAATATCTTTGGAATCACCATTCGCCAATGCAATTTCCATACACCCAATTGTGTTTCTATGCAAATTCCATTCACCCAACTTCACCATTTGCAAATGCCATTCACCATTTCAAAAAAAAAAAAATCCATTAAAGAAATTGTTTCTATCTGTAACAATGTAGATGTAACAAAGTGTCTGTGTTAAGGATACATTACCAATGTTGGAACCTTGCATAAGGAAGCAAACGTTGGGTTTGTTTTTAAGTAGCGCTAATACCAATCATCACAACAGAAACAAAAACATTGCAACCAAAGTATACGATGTCAAAGAGACTATATCATATTGGAATGGCATTGTCCATTAACACAAATGTCAAATGCTGCCCATCACCATGACTCCACGGAAACCTTCATTCAACATCTCCTGCAATCTCAAACTATAACGTAGCTTCACAGAGACTATTATATATTGGAATGCATGATACATATACACCTCTTCTAACGCTGCCAACACAAGTCATTCACATAGGAATATCACTCAACAATATAACTCGGTCAAAAATGTTATAGGCTTCCACAACGACCCCACCAATTTCGACATGCAGTCTCTAAAAATAGAGATCTCTTTCTCTATAACTCCTCTATGTATCAACCTGCCAGTTAATTATTCTTGCAACAATTAATCCATGCCTCATTCACACATCTCAACTTCGTCGGTGCTACAATGCAGCTTCATGGTTTGACACTCCAATCTGCATATCCACACTCGAACGCCACTGGTTTATAAACATGCAAGAACAACAATACCAAAAACATGTAAATATGTATATCAACACACAACCATGTTGGCACTCAATTTATATGTAAATGAAAACTTTTGCAATCATACGCCAAAATATATAGGTTTAAAGTTTCTCCACCCAAGCTCAAGCGCTATGTTTACAAACGCCGCAAAAATCATCCCACAGCAACCAAAGTAAATTCATTCAAGCCAAACGATGTCACTAACGCACAAGCCATACATAGAGATCAAAGTATTTCAATCAACTATGTCAACAGACTGTACCAAAGTAAATTCAATCAAGCCAAACAATGTCACTACCGCACAAGCCATACATAGAGATCAAATTATTTCAATCAACTATGTTAACAGACTGTTAATACAAATGCCGAACGCCCCGATGGGTCTGTGTATACCATATGTATCCTGTTTATACCATATGCCATGGATCTATGTTAAATATTCACGCAGACTCCAAGACTAGAGCCACATACCCAACGATAACGTGCAGACTATGCAAGTCACCCTTCACCATTCCGACGAGGCTATGACAATACAATCTGCCATTTTTGACCTTCGATTGTGCTGGTAATCTCTACAACACTCCATTGCATCCACACCAACGCTTGACTTGGCCGCATAGTAATCACGACAGTGTGTTGAGACTGCCACCATTCATATGGTTTAAAACAAAGTTGAAACAACCATTTCAGCGCTATACCTTGATATAAAATCCCTTCCCACGGCGGGCATAACTTATACTCTCCATTGTGAACTCATTCTGCATTCCTGACTCATATATATATATATATATATATATATATATATATATATATATATATATATATATATATATATATATATATATATATGAGTTGTGAATGCGAAACAATGGAGATATGTTATGCGACGGCGTGAGGATTATATATATATATATATATATATATATATATATATATTTTTCTTGCCGAGACTCGTGCGCCTTATGCTCCTCTCATAACTCAATCAACACTCTCCCAGCTCTGATACCAAATGATGCCAGGATTTTGCTATATAATAGAGTGTGTGTTTCTTTCATACACAAAATTATTAAGAAAATTATTCATTAAAACTATATTTGATTCAGCTCAAAATATACATAAAGAAAAGAGAGCCAACACAAACCAATACTGGCATACAAGAATAACTAGAAAATTATAGATACAAACTAATTTCCCGAATATTACATTTGTGGGCCTCTCGGCTCTTGGACTTTTACAAAAACTCTCACACCATTTCTCTCTATATCTCACTATCCTCCTCACTCTCACAAGCTTCATATTTATACACAATTATGAATTAACTCCAATCCATTATTTTCTCTACACAAATCTCACCAAAATCTAAAATAGATTTATCCCTCATTTGACTCAACTGAGTTCTATCGAAGGAATTCTCGATCCCTAAATTATCTACCTAACTCAACTCCACTGATATCCTCCATTTATTAAAATAATATTTAATCCTCACTCTCACATTTTATCTCTTAATTTATTTAAAATGAGCATAATAATTTAGAAAATAATTAAAAATACATCACCCCCCCAATTATACATATTTAAATAAAATTCAAGCATGATGCTCCTGCATCACAACCGTTTCAACCTGTTACACCCACTTCATTACCACTTGTTAATACATCCTTACCACTATTACAGAATCAAAATGTTGTACATCAACCTTATCAAGTGGGTCCTTCAACTCAATACCATCAAATGTTGGGTCCACAGACTCCAAATCCTTTGGTTAATTTACAACAAATTGTATCCGGAATCATTTATTCACAAGCTGTTCTACCATTTTATGGGATGTCACAACTGCAACCTGGTTATAAATATCAACCGAGTCCAATTTATCCTAATTTGGGTTATAACATTGTTGGACAGACCCCTTGGCAACCTCAGGCACAAATGCCTCAAACTTCTTTTCAACAAGTATCATATCCAGGTTTTGGTCAACACAATCCTCAAGTGTTTTCTATGCAAAACAACCCCTATCTGGGTTACCAGCAGCATATTTCCTTATGCTGGCGCTCAAAGGCCTATTTCTCAAGAAATTCCATCTTACCCTGGCTATGCTCAACCTGAGCTTAATCGACATTTGTCCTTTGTTGCAACTTTAGAGTTACCAGATCTAAATCGGTTAACTAATGATCCAATCAACAATGCTCCTTCGTAGCCGATGATACCTCACAAATTACCCTAAGATATTCCTAAGTTCAATGGAAACCCTGGAGAAGATCCGTTGACTCATGTTATGACTTGTCATTTATGGTGTTCATCAAATTCCCTGAATGATGATTCTGTTCAACTACGTCTTTTCCAGCGTATGGTCACAGGTTCGACTGCAAAATGGTACATTGAATTACCTAGAGCTTCTTTTGATAATTTCACAGCCCTAGATACTGTATTTTTGACTCATTTCCAGTTACCAATCATATATGAAACTGGAATGGAACTCTTGAATAATTTCGAATAGAATAATGCTACTCACATCTCTGATCATATTCATGACTGGCGTCATCGTCGTTGAATGGTTAAGACCTTTGTTTCGGATCAGCTCCTTGCTGAATGGTTCATTAAGTCCTTGTTACCATCTATAACTGAGGATGTGGCTAAGAGTGGCATCGTCACAGAAGAGAAATTTATCGCTCATGCCCAATATTTAGACTTGATTTATACTTAGTCTGGCATTCTCTATGAAAAAATGCCTAATGCGCTGAGATCTAATTTCAATGTTTCTCAATTAAAGGACTCTCATGTCGGAGACAGCTTGATAGGCACTGTAAGCACACAACACACTACTGCAAATGATCCTGCTCCTACTTCTGAAATTAATGCCATGTCATTTGAAAAAGGAAAAGGTGAAAAGCAACCAGGAAGTAAGAAAAAGGGGAAATATAAGAAAAAGATAACTTCTAACCTGTAGGAAATATCATATGATCAACTGTCTGGACCTTGGAAACCTCGTTATGCATGCATAATCTGTAATGAGGAACACTTCTTTAGGGATCATCCTCACCGCGTTGAAGTTTAAAAAATCATCAAGACTTCTCATGCGTCGGTTGTGTTGATAGTCCCATTTCCAAATCCAAACACAAACATGGTTGCTACGGATCGAGCTCCTAGTTCCCAAGTGTTAATGCTATCTTTCACAAAACCTTCAACAGATATTTTGGTATCAACGCGAAATAAATATTATTATAGTTAGGCCACTAATCAACCTACTACCTCGACAATGAATCCATCGACAGAATCAGTACCGCCTACTACTATTCCTGAATTGACAATCAAGCCACCAAAGGGAGTAATTCATAAATCAACATATAATCCTTGAGCAAGAGCTGCAAAAAATTATAATATAGTTGAATATTTGGCTCAATCCCCTTCAGCTATGTCTGCTCTTGAGGTATTACAAAATTTTCCCTCCCAAAAACAGGCTTTATTGTCGGCTATTGGTGGAATTGATCCGACTATTTCTAATCTTGTCATCTTTAATCATATGGGATATGTGCCGCAACTACCAGCAGAATTGGCATTCTCCATACAAGTAAATTTTCTCAACCACCTTGTCCCTTGCACTATTATTGATGAGGGAGCATCTACATTCATTATGTCTCTAAACTGTTGAAAGTCACTTGGCTTACCATGCTTATCACAGTCATCAATGATGTTGAAGGCATTTGATGGACATACATATAAACCTTGTGGTATTATTAATAACTTGCATGTTGAACTAGGGGGAAAAACAATGAATATTGATGTTGAGGTTGTTGATGGACCCCTTGACCATAATATTTTACTTGGAAGACCATGGGTATATGCGATGACTGCTATTGCTTCTACATATTTCAGAATGATTGCCTTTCCACAAAAAGGTATGATTATAGTCATTAATCAACTATCCTTCTTTGCCTCTGCTTCGTAGGTAACTGGAAGTGTTCTGTTCATTCACATACCTCAACTAGAACTTCAAAACATTGGTGTAGGACTCTTAAAGGATTCCACTCTCATGGGAACCTTTGCATTACCACCACCAGCAACGTTGGAAGAAATTGCAAGTATAGAGACCTGCTACTTGATCTCTTCCACTCTATCTAGCTTAAGGAAGAGTACGGGTGATTCTGATATTTCTACGTTGGATGAGTTTCTACCACCTAGCCCTATTGAGCTGGCATAGCAATCAATCTATCTGGCTTGGGCGGAAAATCCGAAATCAGCATCGCCGAGTGTTTGGGTTGATCATTCCTTAGATTTTGGTACTCCATATGATCCATTTTCCTCAATGTTATTGACAGATGAGAATATTTTGGAAGCCATGATGTAAGATGGAGAACCATGGGAATATTATCATCATCATTCCCATCTTCCTGATTATGAAGAAAATAATCTTAGTGAACTATAGCACCCATCCATCAAAAATTTCTTTTCGAATTCTTTTCCCATTAATGCAATTGATTCCAAGCGAAATCTGTCAAATATTGAAGAAATGATTTCTATCGATATTTAGACCAAACCTGGCATTGTAGAGAATATTCATGTCGGTATGTTGTTCTCCATCAAAAATTGAATCATATCACTCTCTATTTCGTGAATTTCATGATGTATTTTCCTGGTCTTACGAGGAAATGCCAAGCATAGATACTAGTATAGTTTAACAAACTATTAATATGTATCCTAATTTCAAACTGGTGTGTCAACGGCTTCATCCTATTCATCCAAAGAAAGCCACTTCCATCAAAGAAGAACTTGAAAAACTTTTGCGTGCTAGTTTCATTTACCCTATTCCGCTAACTGAGTGGGTTTCCAATATTGTTCCTATTTTGAAAAAACAAGAAACCATTAGAGTGTGCATCGATTTTCATGATGTTAATCAAGATTGTCCAAAAAAAAACTATCCTACTCCCTTTATCGACCAGATTATTGACGATTGTTTTGTATGCGAAATATTTTCATTCGTGGATGGATTTTCCGGTTACAATCAAATCAATATCTGCCTAGATGATCAACATAAGACATCATTCATCTGTCCCTGGGGCACATTATCTTATAGGAAACTCCTGTTTGGTTTAAATAACGCTGGGGAAAATTTTTAGAGAGCAATGGATTATGCTTTCAATGACATCAAGCACATTATTCAACCGTATCTAGATGATTTACCAGTGAATTCACGAACTCAGACCGATCACTCGATGAATTTGATAGCCATTTTCTTATGCTGCCGACACTACAAAATACACCTCAATCCACATAAATGTGTGGTTTGTGTTGGTTCTGGTCAATTTCTTCGATTCGTAGTCTCAAAATAAGGAATTCGAATTGACCCTCTAAAGGTTCAGGCCATTCTTGATTTGCATGCGCCATCAAACTTACTTCAGATACAAAAACTTCAAGGAAATGCTAATTTCCTAAGGAGGTTCATTTCAAATTACACCGAAATGGCTAAATGATTTACTTTACTATTGAAAAAGGGGGTTCCCTTCCATTGGGACCAAGTTGCGCAAGCTTCTTTTAATGTTTTCAAGGACACTCTTGTGCAAGTGTCATTAATGTATCCCCCTAATTATCAAAATGATTATTTCCTATATATCGCCACGGCTGAAACTGACATTGCTATGATATTGGTCCAAGTAGAAGATGGAATATAACATCCAATCTATTATTTTAGTTGTAATCTCAATGATATGGAAGTTAAGTACTCATACATAGAAAAGATTGCCTTGGCAGCTATTCAAGCTGTCCAAATATTTCGCCATTATGTCCTGCTCCGAAAAACAACGATAGTTTCGGATTGTAACCCCATGAATTATATCTTATCACGTCAATTTATGGGGGGAAATATTCAAAATGGATTGTCATTTTGCAGGAATTTGATTTGGAATTAATCAAATCCAAGTCAAAGAAGTCTTTAGTTTTGGCTGAGCTTCTCTATGACCTTCCCTCTGATAGTACTGCAACTATGTCGGAACCATCAATTCTAGATGAGTCTCTATTTTTGATTGGATCATCTGATCCTTGGTATGGGGATTTCATCATTTATCTCCAAACCCAATCCTTTCAACCTAATACCTCTCACTCTGAACAACAATGTATTCAATACCAAGCCAAATATTATATGATCGTTGGCGATACACTTTATCGTCGTGGTGTCGATACAATTTTAAGGAGGTACCTCACTCATGAGGAGGCTAAAAAAGTGTTAAATTATTTTCATGTTGGGGCTTGTGGTGGACATTTATTTGGATCTACTACCGCGCAGAAGATACTCTACATCGGTTACTTTTGGCCTACTATTTTTCGATATTTCATCCTCACGGTCAAAAGTTGTCATGCGTGCCAGATTTGTTATCGTAAGATCCACAAACCACCAGTGCCAATGCATCTTATTGTCTCTACGGGACCATTTACGAAATGGGGTATTGACTTCATGACCTTTAACCCTCGTTCGTCTGGGGGGCATGGCTATATTATTGTCGCAGTCCACTATTTTACCAAATGGGCCAAAGCGATGCTTACATTCAATAACACAGCAAAAAACTGCATTGTTTTTCTTTAATCATGTTATTGCACGGTTTGGGGTCCCACAGGCTATAGTTACAGATCAGGGGAAGCATTTTCAGAACCACATGATGTCTTATTTGACTTCCAGTTAGGATTTTCACATGATAATTCTACTCCTTATTATCCACTATCAAATGGACAGGTTGAGGCTATTAAAAAAATTCTTAAACGAGTGCTTCAAAGATTGATAGGAGTTCATAAAAGAAACTGGAATTTGATCATGTACTCCACCTTGTGGGCGTATCGAACCTCGGTGAGAAACATGACTGGATTTACTCCTTTTCAATTGGTGTATGGTCTGGAAGCTATCTTACCAATCCAATGTGAAATATCATTGTTAAAACTCAGAATAGACTTGTTACCTGACACCTTAGAAGAAGAAGCGTGTCTCCTTAACCTCATCCATATGGATGAAACGCTTCGTGAAGCCTAATTGACCAACGAAGCAAATAAGAGACGTATAAAGGCGCAATATGGAAAGAAATTCTAGCCTCACATTTCTCAGAAGGCGACTTGGTCCTTCTTTATGATCAAGAAGCTGATGTAATAGGTACAGGAAAGATTGAGCCATTATGGCATGGTCCCTATATTGTCAAAATATTTCTTGCTAAGGGTGCCTATGAGTTAGTTGATTACGATGGAATTTCATTGGCACAACCTAGAAATGGGTTGTATTTGAAATGTTACTATGCTTAATCATGAGTGTTGTAGTTTTTTGTATTATATTGTATATATGTTGTTCATTTGCATTCACTATCTTAATTTGTTTTTAGAGTTTTCTTGACATTAGTAATCCACTTTACCTTTCATCGCAGATTTCTAAATCTTCAAAACCATTTGTTGGATATGATTATGGTGCTAGTCGTAGTACGCAAAATCTATCCTCTACAGTGTGGACCATTTTCACTCCGAATGGCGAGTTAGTGAGTTTTCAAGGGATTTGTATTGGTAGATTGACAAACAATATCGCTGAGTATAGCGTGTTAATCGAACTTCTCTCTGATGCCATTTCATTTGGTATTAACCATATCATCATAAGGTTAGACTCACAACTTGTGGTATTACAAGTTACTAGTGTTTATACTGTTAGAAATCCAACACTTGTTAGATTGTTTCTAAGAGTTCGACTTTTGGAAACACATTTTGATTTTATTCAATATCAACACATTTCCAGAAATTTGAACACATTGACTGATTCATTAGCTAATCAAGTTTTATATAGACATTTGCAACATATGTAAATAAATCATTCACATCATTGAATAGGATTGCACAATAAACATAGGAAAAACTCTAAAATCATATAGATAGATAGTTATATGTTTTTACAAAAAAATTTCCCAAGACACATTGGTCATTTGACCTCAAAATGTATGCAAAATTTCACAAGTAAACTAGTGGTGCTCATGATAACATGCTATATATCTAGCTATCCTACGAAGTAACTTCATAAAATGGTTAGAAACCCCAATAGTGTGTCGCTGCAATCGCATAGGAAGCTCTTCGATCCGGCAATCCGGAATCTCGAAGGTCAAACCTTCTATGTGTTGCCGAAGTTCAGTTAGAGTCTCAGCCATATCAAGATCCTAAAGAATAGCTCTCTCGACAGCCCTCTCTACTGGCACATCTACTTCGCACTCTGATTCCACTACTGGTTGAACACGACCAACATCTGCATTACATGAAACATTTATTTTACTCTTGCGAAAACATAAAAATACAAAAAGATTGTATAAACCTTAGGAAAATAAAAAAACATGGTCAAAACATTCTTACCCACTGCACCCCACTGAGCACCTTCTGGTAATGCTAAATATGGATCTCCTCAGAAATCAATGCCTGCGTATGCGTACTCATCAATGGCGATGATCTGTCACTGGAACTAGGAAAATAATGCAGTAGAGAACACAACAGTCGATTGGCCTGCATGTCGACCCATGAGTTCTACCCACCTCTGCATCCGAGGATCTCTAGGACTAGCTATATCCAGTGTCGCATGTTGTGGCTGCATCAGTGGAATCCATTCCAAGGCGAAGGATATAAGGATAGAACTATAACTTAAATTATTCTTCCTACCTCCCTTTGCTTTATTCAATTGTTCCTTTATCTGAGATAGAACAGCTTCAGACCAGTTGAAGACTATTGACTCCATACACTCTAGCAAATACTTCATCTATGATCTGTTCGCTACATGTAGTGTAACGGTACCAACAAGTTTAGCGATCGTGAAAAGGATAGTTCTGTAATATTCCCACTTTAGCACACAGCTAAAAGGAATATTAATTTTTTTTGTTTACACCTAAGAGGTAAATGAATGAGTAAGGAGACCCATACATTGTAGAAGAATGAATTAAATTCCTCATAATATGAAAAGGGATATTCAGAAGAGCTGGATTTCATACCCTCAAGTATGAAAGAGGACATTTGCCTGAGGACAAGGTCAAGTTTGACCAAGTCAATAGCGCTGGGATAAGAGGTGGAGACCACTTGGAGAGACAACGCAGTGTGAATGGGAGGAAGTTTCCTTGGTGGAGGAAACCTTAAGGAGTGGGACCCATGGGGCGAGAGTTCTCACTTGTTTAAAAGGAGGGAAAGGCAGCCATTGTTACTCATGTTATGTATTATTGATTTTATGGTCTATTTAGACTCTTGTGCAGTGTTTTGTTTTTTAGCAGAGTTGCAGTGTTATTTAGCACAAGGATCTCCTTTTTAGGAATCCTTATCCTTCCAAGAGAGGCCTCTTGAAGGATCCTGTACTTCATTCTCCACACTCAGGCTCAATGCCAAGCCACCTCCTTCAGCTACAACGTTATTTCTGCTCAAGTATAATGTTGTGTTGCAGATTGTTGCAGTGGAGGTCCCACAACACCATTTCCGGAGCTGTTTTTTAGAGGAGGGATATTCCATTCCTTTGTAAGGCTATTGAGGAGGGTCTCGGAGCTTATTGTAGATCTTGGCATTGGGCCAACTCATTCCCTTACCCCTACAACGCAGTATCCTTCAGTGACTACATTATTTCCAGTGAGCATTTGTAGTGGGGGTTTTGCAGATTGTTTGGAGGGTGAGATCTCTAGTGATAGGATCAACCTTTCACTTGAGAGATCCATTGGAGGAGGTTTATTTATCTTATGCAACATCTTTAGTCATCTCCATCCAGTTCTAGTTCTTGAGTTGCAGCTACTACCCTGCAACTCCAACATTTCTGCAAATTTTTCATATTTCAGCCAATCCTTCTAGGATTGACTTGAAATAGTCTTTGGGAGCATAGATATTCTCTCCCATCATTGTATCAGCCATATATATGCAGATATATGATGTTTTTTATTCCCTGTAGCAGTACTCTCTCTTTGACTATGCAGTTTTGATCCATCGACATTCTGCTATGCAGCAGTATTTCACTATTCACATGTGCATTCATAGGAGGTTTGTTTGCCTTGATCATCTGATGTATATTGTACTTATTTTCTGCTGATATATAAAATAAAATGGCTTTATGGTTTTCATACATCTTGGTATGATATTATCACTGCTAATCCATGTTTATGTTTATGTTTATGTATTTTTGGTTCTCCAACTTTAGAATAGCTTAAGATATTCTCATTGTTGTATAAATTCCCTATTTTTGGATATTACAATGGTATCGAAGCATAATCTTGGCTCAGCCTATGGATCTCAGCCATGATGCTATCAAGAAAATAGAAGATGAAGACTCCATTTTGTGGAGGAAGAAAGGAAGTTATGCTTACAAATCTTCTTCCAAGATCTGTACAGAGCATTCATGAAGATTTCAAGAAGGTAAGGAGGGAGATGTGTACAGAATCTCCAAGAGGGTTTGAAACTGAGTCAAAATCTAGATTTTCTTATAGGGAGTGTGAGCATGCAGCCACACCCGGTGATGCAGAACGCAGTCACATGCCCAGTTTTTCCATGAGAGGGAAGGAGAAAGAAGGAATGCCTAAGAGGGGATCTCTTAGTGGTTTCTTGCATGAATATGAATCTCAAACTCAGAAGTTTAGAGATTGCATCACTTTCCCAGAGTTTTTCAAGATCAAGGTGAGAAGGATCAAGCAACATAATGTGGATAGATTTATTCTGTCTACCTTTGATGGTTCACCTACATGTTCAGCCAGGGCTTGGGTGGAAGAGCTAGACACCTTCTTGCAGCAGCATCAAATTTTTGAAGATGAAGCCATCAGAGTAGCAACACTGCATTTTGGAGGTAAGGCCTATGCATGGTGGATATTTGAGTCTTTTACTTTAAATAATGCAAATACTTCTTCTTATGTAAGGTTCATTAAAACTTTGATGGAAAGATTTGGTGGGGAGAATTCTGAAACACATGTCGAGAAGGCAAACAAATTGAAACAAACAAAACCTTTGCATGTGATGGAGGAAACCATAGACTCAAAACCTCTTCAGGAAACCATGGAGGAGGTTGATATCTTGAATTATACTTTTCTAGACACAAGACCTTCATCTTGTATTTTGGCACAAGAAGGCAAGGAGGTCCCTTTTCTAAAAAATGATCCTATCATTGGAGGGTTGGCCATTCATGTTGAGGAGGCTAAGGCCCACAGCTATATCATATCTAGAGTTGATATAGCACCTCATGCAGAGGGAGGGGGAGCTCTTGCTCCAACTAGAGGGATTCTTGTAACATTGCAAGTAATTCCCTAGGATCTCACATGTGGAGATCAAGGCACAACTCATGATTCACATGTGCCATTGATGATAGGGTGTGAACCTATAGAGATACAAGGAGGAGATAGGGAGGATTACCAACATCATGTGATGAGGAGAACACAACCCTTTCTATTTCATGAGGTTGATGCACCTAAGAGGGAGACTGAATTATGCAGTGAGAGCAGGGACAATTCTGTCCATACATATATGCAGTCTACTCTTGATGAGGATGTCTCATTACATGGAGACATTTCACCAAGGAGGCCACCAAATCAACAGATGATGAGAGATGCTTCACATTTTGAAGCACCATTCATTGATTTTAGAGGAGTGGAGACCGTGGGAGGTCATTATATAGCGTTGAGATTCTTGGGTAGACCCAGAGGAGAGAGACATTCTCTCAAAATCATCTTTACCCACTCTCATTTCAAATTCTGCGCTATGGCAGAAGTAGCAAGGGAAGGATAGTAGCCTTCCAACTTACATCTTTGGCATGGGAGATGTCAAAGGAGAGGATAGCCATATGACAGATTTTCTTCATGGGAGATCATCAGTGCTGTCACTATGGAGGATAGGTCCATATTGGGACTCCCAGTTTTTTGTGGAGTTTTCTAAGGATCTTTTTACTTGTATGATATTGGATGATCAACATATGAGGAGATGCACAGATCATATGGATATGGGGGGGATACATGACTCTTTGGAAGAGTTAGCACAACCACCTCTTTTCTCTTTGAGGATGAGAGGAGACTCATCTATGAGCCACTCCATGTATATTGGCAAGACATATGGTAAGGGTATTGTTTGTTTGCATGATGACTTATGTAATGTATATATGCATCCCTTAAATATATATGTGCAGGACTTTGGTCAAAGGAGGAGTAATCTTCCTTCTAAATCTCATGGTCTACTTGAGGCCATAAGCAGTATTGGTGATGGTCACTCCCTAGGAGGACTTGGGGAGGCTCTATATTTTTCAAAGCATGCTCACTTTGCACCATACACCATACGATTTCTCCAGAATTGTGAGGAGATTGGGGCAGCAAGAAAATGGTGGGGAGGCCACCCATCATTTAATTTTCTATGGCAGTTGAGAGTCAAACTGCATTGGCCACATTTGAGGGACCATTGTACTTCTCCCTTATTCACATGGAAACAAGCATGATTCTCATTATGGTTCCCTTTGTTGATATTTCTATTGCTTTTCTTGGGAGCATGATTGGGGGAAAGACACATTGGATGGATGTGTCCTTTGAGGGAGAAAATCCCCACACTTTTTACACTACATGTTCTAAGGGAGCATGGGAGATGGTATGGCCACCATATCAACACATTTTTCCCCTTATGAGGTGAGCCATATAATGGATGTGATGCCATATGATGATGATTTCCAACTCATCATGTATCGGGATATTTGGGCCAGCATGATTCATAACGTTGGAGAGGATATATTTGAGGATCCCATCTTCTTCTTGCCACTTGAGGGAAAAATTATTGTAGCCCAAGATCAGAAGACACTCTAAACTTATCTTAAGTGGAGAGGAGGACAGCATGGGGTAGACTATTTTTTCTACCAAGATCAGATTTTTAGGCCACCTACATTGCCAGAGCTCAAGGTGGAGGAGCATTTTCAGGAGATTCCATTTTGGGAGGTAACTCACTTTGTATGGATGATTGCTTGGGGATGGGAGCTTCATATGGGGATGGTAGATCCCAAGTAATATTAGACCTCATGCCTCAATAAGGCCCCTTATTTTTATTTTTGAAGTTGCTTGAGGACAGGCAACATTTGGGAGGGGAGGACTGTAATATTCCCACTTTAGCACACAGCTAAATGGAACATTAAATTTTGTTGTTTACACCTAGGAGGTAAATGAATGGGTAACGAGGCCCATACATTTTATAAGAGTGAATTAAATCCCTCATAATATGAAAAAGTATATTCATAAGAGCTGGATTTCATACCCTCAAGTATGAAAGAGGACATTTGTATGAGGACAAGGTCAAGTTTGACCAAGTCAATAGCGATAGGATAAGAGGTGGAGACCACTTGGAGAGACAACGCACTATGAATGGGAGGAAGTATCCTTGGTGGAGGAAACCCTAAGGAGTGGGACCCATGGAGAGAGAGTTCTCACTTGTTTAAAAAGAGGGCAAGGCAGCCATTGTTACTCATGTTATGTATTATTGATTTTATGGTCTGTTTAGACTCTTGTGCAGTCTCCTGCTGTTTAGCAGAGTTGTAGTGTTGTTTAGCACAAGGATCTCCTATTTAGGAATCCTTCTCCTTCCAAGAGAGGCCTCTTGAAGGATCATGTACTTCGTTCTCCACATTCAAGCTCAAGGCCAAGCCACCTCCTTCAGCTACAACATTATTTCTTCTCAAGTATAACATTGTGTTGCAAGGTGTTGCAGTGGAGGTCCCACAACACCATTTCCGGAGATGTTTTTCAGAGGAGGGAGATTCCATTCCTTTGGAAGGCTAGTGATGAGGGTCTCAAAGTTTATTTCATATCTTGGCATTGGGCCAAATCATTCGCTTTCCCCTACATCGCAGTATCCTTTAGTGACTATGTTATTTATAGTGAGCATTTGTATTGGGGGTTTTGCAGATTGTTTGGAGGGTGAGATCTCTAGTGATAGGATCAGCCTTTCACTTTAGAGATGCATTGGAGGAGGTTTATTTATGACATTTATGCAATTTTACATATTTCATCCAATCCTTCCAATATTGACTTGAAATAGTCTTTGGGAGCATAGTTATTATATCCCATCATTGTATCAGCCATATATATGCATATATATGATGTTTTTTATTCCTTGTAGCAGTAATCTCTCTTTGATTGTGCAGTTTTGATCCATAGACATTCTGCTATGCAACAGTATTTCACTGTTCACATGTGCATTCATGGGAGGCTTGTTTGCCTTGATCATCTGATGAATATTGTACTTATTTGCTGCTGATATATACAATAAAATGGCTTTATGGATTTCATACATCTTGGTATGATCTTATCACTGCTACTCCATGTTTATGTTTATTTATTGTTGGATCTCCAACTTTAGAATATCTTAAGATATTCGCATTGTTGTAGAAATTCCCTATTTTGGGATATTACAAGTTATCAAAGGCAAATCTCTGACATCCCAGATGTTTACTTTTCCATCTTTTCTAGGTTCTTCCCCTGGATAGCAATACTGCAGAATATAATCCCTCACTGTCTCTCCTCCAACGGTAGACCCTGAGAGTGAAATGGGAAAACCTCTCCTCGACAAACCTGTGAGAAAATACACATTCTCAACTATTATGGGAACCACTTGGTTCTTAATATTAAATGCCTCTATCACTGGATCCCATGCTCGAACTACGAACTCCAAGTGTTCTATTTTTTGTGTCATTCTAAACAATTTGAAGTACTTAAGTAGTCCACAATCTCTTAGGGTTCTTACGGTACCCGGATCATTTAAGGCAATCATATCTTATTCATCATGTTCTCTTTCCCTCCATGTAATCATCATTATAATTCGATGGAAACCTGAAATACAACCATAAGATCTATTAGATTCCATTCATTACAAAAAACTCGGTCAATTTTTGGGCCTTTATATGTCTCTTATGCGCTTCGTTGGCTAATGCAGCTTCACGATGCGTTTCATTAATATGGATGAGGTTAAAAAGGCGTTCTTCTTCAGAAGAGGTGTCAGGTAACAAGTCAACGATGGTATTTCACATTGGATAGGAAATATTGCTTCCAGACCATACACCAATTGAAAATGGGTAAATTCGGTTGCATTTCTCACCAAGGTTCGGTATACCCACAAAGATGAGTACAGGATCAAATGCCAATTTTGTCTATGAACTCCTATCATTCGTTGAAGAATTTGTTTAAGAATATTGTTAATAGCCTCAACTTTTCCATTGGATTGTGGATAATAAGGAGTAGAACTATCATGCGATAGTCCTATTTTAGCAGTCAAATATTTCATCACGTGATTGCGAAAGTGCTTACCATGATCTGTGACTATAGCTTGTGGAACACCAAACCGTGAGATTACATGATTGAAAAGAAATAATGTAGTTGTTTCACCCATGTTACTGAATGTAGGCATCGCTTCAATCGACTTGGTAAAGTAGTCTAATGCGACAATAATATAACCATGCCCCCCAGACAAATGAGGGTTGCAGGTCATGAAGTCAATGCCCCATTTTTAAAATGGTCTCACAGTGATAACAGGATGCATCGACACTGGCGACTTGTAGATTTTATGATCAAATATCTGGCACACATGACAACTTCTAACCATGAGGATGAAGTAGTGAAATATGTTAGGCCAAAATTAATCAGCACAGAGTATCTTCTATGCAGTAGCGCATCCAGAAAAGTGTCTACCACAAGCCCCAACATGACAATAATTTAGAACCTTCTCATCCTTCTCATGAGTGAGGCACCTCCTTAAAATCGTATCGACACCATGAAGAAAAAGTGTATCGCCCATGATTAGAAAATATTTTTCTTGATATCGAATACGTCGTTGTTGAGAGCGAGAGGTATCTTACTGAAAAGTATGGGTCTAGAGATAAATGATAAAATACTCATACCAAGGATTAGATGATCCAATTAGAAACATAGAATCATTAGGAATATATGGTTCCAATGTAGTAGAAGTACTATCAGAGGGAAGGTCACAGAGAAGCTCAGCCAAAACTAAAGACCTCTTTGAATTGGATTTAATTAATTCCAAATCAAAATCTTGCAAAATGACAATCCATTTTGAATAATTTTCCCCTAGCAATTGACATGACAAAATGTAAGTCATCGGGTTGCAATTAGAAATGACAATGGTCTTCTGGAATAGGATATAATGGTGAAATATTTGGACATATGAATACTTCACTTCCGTATCATTGAGATTACAACTGAAATAATATATCGGATGTTCTATCCCATCTTCTTCTTAGACCAATACCATAGCAATGGTCGTAACAGTCGCAACGATATATAAGAAATAATCACTTTGATAATTTGAGGGATACATTAATGACGCCCAGACAAGTGTATCCTTGACAATATCAAAATAATCTTGCACAACCTTATCCCAATGGAAGGGAATCCCCTTTTTCAAGAGACAAGTAAATCATTTAGCCATTTCAGCATAGTTGGGTATGAAATTCCTTATGAAGTTAGCCTTTCCTTCAATTTTTTGTAACTTAAGTAAATTTGATGGTGCAGGCAAATCAAGAACGGCCTGGACCTTTAGTAGGTCTATCAAATTCCTTCTTTTGAGACGACGAATCCTAGAAAATGACTAGAACCAACACAAAACACACATTTATGTGGATTGAGGCATACTTTGTTTTGTCGGAAGCATAGAAATATATCTCTCTAATGCATCTGGTGATCAGTCTAATTTCGTGAATGTGCAGGTAAATTTTTTAGAGAAGGTTGAAAAATGTGCTTTATGTCATTGAAAGAATATTCCATTTCTCTCTGAAATTTTGCCCCAGCATTCTTTAAACCAAATGGGAGTTTTTGATAAGCAAATGTGCCCCAGGGACAAATGAATGTTGTCTTATATTGGTCCTCTTGGTGGATATTCATTTGATTGTAGCCAGAAAATCCATCCATGAAAGAAAATATTTCACATCCAGCACAATCGTCAATAATTTGGTCGATAAAGGGAGTAGGATAGTTGTCTTTTGGACAAGCAAGATTGATATCTCGATAATTGATGCACACTATGATTGTCCCTTGTTTCTTCATAACAGGAACAATGTTGGAAACCCAATCAATTAGCGAAACAGGGTAAATGAAACCAACACAAAAAAGTTTTTCAACTTCTGCTTTAATGGCAGTAGCCTTCCTCAAATGAACAGGATGAAGGCGTTGACGCACCGGTTTGACATTAGGGTACATTTTAAGGGTGTGTTCAACGATACTAGTATCTATGCCTGGAATTTCCTCGTAATACCAAGCAAATATATCAAGAAATTCATGAAAGAGAAAGTGATAAGTTTCGAGTTCAAATGGAGAACAAGACATGACGACATGAATGTTTTCTACAACGTCAGGTTTGGTCGAAATATCAATAAAAATGGTTTCTTCAAAATTTTATAAATTTTTCTCTGATTCGATTGCATTAATGGGAAAAGAATTCGAAAAGGATGTTTTGATCGATGGGTGATATAGTTCAATAAGATTATCTTCTTTGTAATCTTGAAGATGGGAATGATGATGATGATATTCCCATGGTTCTCCTTCTGGCACCATGGATTCGACAATGCTCTCATCAGTCAAGAAAGTGGATGAAAAAGGATCAGATGGAGTACCAAAATCTAATGAACAATCGACCAAACAATCGGTGACGATGATTTCAGATTCGCCGCCCAAGCCATGTAGATTGATTTCTATGCCAGCTCAATTGGGTTGGGTGATATAAATTCATCCAACATAACAACTTTAGAATCATCCGTAATCTTCCTTAAGCCAGATGGAGTGGAAGATATCATGTATTAGGTCTCTATGTTTTCAATTCGTGCCGACGTCATAGGCAACGGTAATGAAAAGGTTCCCATTAGAGAAGAATCCTTTAAGAGTCCTACACCAATGTTCTGAAGTGCTATTTGGGGTATGTGAACTAATGGAATTCTTCCAGTTACCTGGGAACTGGAGGAAAATAAGAGATTTAATTGATGAATTTTATAACACCTTTATGAGGAAAGTCGATCATTCTAAAATATGTAGAGACGATCGCAATCATAGCATATACCCATGGCCTTCTGAGTAAAATGTTGTAATCAAGGGGTCCATCAACAACCTAAACTTCAACATTTACTATTTTTTCTCCTAGTTCGACATGTAGGTTATTGATGATATCACAAGGCTTATATGTACAACCGTCAAAATCTTTCAACATCGTAGGTAATTAAGATAGGTGTCGTAAGCCAAGTGATTTCTTGTAGTTTAGAGACATAATGCAAGTAGATGCTCTATCATCAATAATAGTACGATGAATGAGGTGATTGAGAACATTTACTTGGATGGAGAATAAAAATTATCCTGGTAATTATGGCACATATCCCATATGATTGAATACTACAAGGTTGGAATCTGTCGAATTGATTCCACCAATTTCTGACAACAAAGCCTGCTTTTGGGAGGGAAAATTTTGAAGTACCTCAAGCATCGAAATAACTGAAGGGGATTGAGCCAAATATTCAAATATATTATAATTTTAAGCAACTCAAGCTCGAGGATTGAATGTCGATTTATGAATGACTCCCATTGGTAGCTTTATTGTTAACTCAGGAATAGTAGTTGGCGAAATAGATTCCGTAGACAGACTCATGGTCAAGGTAGTAGGTTGGTTAGTAGCCTGACTATCGTAATATTTATTATGATTTGACACCAAAACATCAGTTGTTGGCTTCGTGATATATAGCATAAGCACTTGGGAACTAGAAGCTGGATCCATAGCAACCAAATTTGTGTCTGAATTCGGAAATGGATCTATAAACATAGTGGATACATGTGAGGTCTTAATCAATTTTGATACTTTGGCCCAGTGAGGATAGTCTCGAACAAAGTGCTCCTCATTACAGATTATGAAAGGGTAACGAGGTTTCCTATTTCCAGTTTTTTGATCAGATGATCATTCCTGCAAGGTATAAATTTGTTTTTCCTTTGATTTCCCATTTTTCTTACTTCCGGGTTGCTTGTGACTTTTTCCTTTTTCATATGACACGACATGAATTTTTGAAGAAGCTACAGGATCAGATGCAGTAGAGTGATGTGTGCTTGTAGTACTGATCACACTATTGTCGGCATGAGAGTCCTTAGATGGAGGAGGAACAGTAAAATTAGATCATGGCGCGTTGATAATTTTCTCGTAGAGCATGCCAGACTAAGTATAAATCAAATCTAAGTACTAGGCATGAGAAATGACCTGCTCTTCAATGACGATGCCACCCTTAGCCACATCCACAGTTATATATGGTAACAGGGACTTAATGAACCACTCAGCAACGAGATGATCAGGAACTAATGTCTTGACCATTCTACAAAGACGACGCCACTCATGAATATGATCATAAATGTGAGTAGCATTAGTCTATTTAAAATTGGTCAAGATTTTCGTTGCATTTTCATATCGTATGCGTAACTGGAAGTGGGTCAAAAAGGTAGTAGCTAAGGCAACGAAATTATCAAATGAATCTCGTGGTAACTCAATTTATTACTTCGCGGCTAGACTAGTGAGCGTATGTTGGAAAAGGCGCAGTCGAATAAAGTCATCATTTAAGGAGTTAGATGAAAACCATAAATGATAAGTCATAACATGCTTTGACGGGTCTTCCGTAGGGTTTCCATTGAACTTAGGAATATCTTAGAGTAATTTATGTGGTATCACCTATTATAGGTCAATTTGGGCATCATTCCCAATGACCTGGTTAATTGGCCATCATCTCTAGGACCAATGACTAAGGGTCTATCATCCCCTATCATTTCAAGTTGCTATAGGCCCTAAGACGAGAACAAGACAAATCAAGCATGAATTTCATCAAGCAAAGGTTTCCAAGGTTTGAAGTTTATTATATAGCATATGAGAGCTTGCCAACGCTGCCTCTAATGGGACTAAGTGTGTTGCATATGTAGGTAGCCCCATGCAAGGTTGCTCTGCAAAGCACTTCCCAACATCTATGGGTGCGTTGGTCACATTGGGAGCGAAACTCTCATTGTTCCGGAATCTCTACTTGGTTAGTGCATTCTAGAGGAGTTCACATGTGTCAAGCTTCGAATATAAGCGTCCATTTTACATCTACAATATTGGGAAAATGTCTTTCCTATTATTGGAAAGTCATTGATTGTAAAACTACCTCAGCCTCTCTATAAATTGAGCACAGATATGAGTGCTTGAGAAGGAAGAATTTGAGTAGAGAAGTTATGTGAGAAATGTTGCTGAATTTGAGTAGAGAATTTATGTGACAATGTTCTCATCAGTCAAGAAAGTGGATGAAAAAGGATTAGATGGAGTACCAAAATGTAATGAACGATCGACCCAAACAATCGGTGATGGTGATTTCAGATTCACTGCCCAAGCCATGTAGATTGATTTCTATGCCAGCTTAATTGGGCAGGGTGATGGAAATTCACCCAACGTAACAACTTCAGAATCATCCATAATCTTCCTTAAGCTATATGGAGTGGAAGATATCATGTAGCAGGTCTCTATGTTTTCAATTTCTACTAACGTCACAGGCAGTGGTAATGCAAAGGTTCCCATTAGAGAAGAATCCTATAAGACTCCTACACCAATGTTCTAAAGTGCTAGTTGGGGTGCGTGAACTAACGGAACACTTCCAGTTACCTAGGAACAGGAGGAAAATAAGGAGAGTTGATTGATGAATTTTATAACACCTTTATGAGTAAAGTTGATCATTCTAAAATATGTAGAGACGATCGCAGTCATAGCATATACCCATGGCCTTCCGAGTAAAATGTTGTAATCAAGGGGTCCGTCAACAACCTAAACTTCAGCATTTACTATTTTTACACCTAGTTCAACATGTAGGTTATTGATGATATCGCAAGGCTTATATGTACGACCGTCGAAATCTTTCAATGTCGTAGTCAATTGAGATAGATGTGGCAAGCCAAGTGATTTCCAGCAGTTTAGAGACATAATGCAAGTAGATGCTCCATGATAAATAATAGTATGATGAACGAGGTGATTGAGAAAATTTACTTGGATGGAGAATAAAAATTATGCTGGTAATTGCGGCACATACCCCATATGATTGAAGACTACAAGATTGGAATATGTCGAATTGATTCCACCAATTTCCAACAACAAAGCCTTCTTTTGAGAGGGAAAATTTTGAAGTACCTCAAACATTGACATAGCTGAAGGCGATTGAGCCAAATATTCACCTATATTATAATTTTGAGTAGCTCGGGCTCAAGGATTGAATGTCGATATATGAATGACTCCTGTTGGTGGCTTTATTGTTAACTTAGGAATAATAGTTGGCAGAATAGATTCCATAGATGGATTCATGGTCGAGGTAGTAGGTTGGTTAGTGGCTTAACTACTATAATATTTATTATGCATTGACACCAGAACATCAGTTGTTGGCTTCGTGATATATAGTATAAGCACTTGAAAACTAGAAGTTGGATCCATAGCAACCAAATTTGTGTCTGCATTCAGAAATGGATCTGTAAACACAATGGATGCATGCAAGGTCTTAATCAATTTTGAGACTTTGGCCTAGTGAGGATAGTCTCGAACAAAGTGCTCCTCATTACAAATTATGCAAGGGTAACGAGGTTTCCTATTTCTACTTTGTTGATTAGATGATCATTCCTGCGGGGTATAAGTTTTCTTTTCCTTTGATTTCCCCTTTTTCCTAATTCTTGGTTGCTTGTGAGTTTTTCCTTTATCATATGACATGACATGAATTTTCAAAGAAGCTGCAGGATCAAATGTAGTAGAGTGATGTGTGCTTGTAGTACCGATCATACTATCGTCGGCATGAGAGTCCTTAGATGGAGGAGAAACAATAAAATTAGATCACGGTGCATTGAGAATTTTATCATAGAGCATGCTAGACTGAGTATAAATCAAATCTTAGTACTAGGCATGAGAAATGACCTTCTCTTCAATGATGATGCCAGCCTTAGCCACATCCATGGTTATATGTGCGAGTAATTAATGAACCACTACGAATGTGAGATGATCGAGAATAAAATCTTATGACAATTCCCGATGACAAGCATACTATGAATATGATCAACAAATGTGAGTGATAAACTAGAGAACTAATTAGTTACATTCGTCCCATAAGGGTA
Organism: Pinus albicaulis; assembly: GCA_034641835.2. Classification (NCBI taxonomy): domain Eukaryota; kingdom Viridiplantae; phylum Streptophyta; class Pinopsida; order Pinales; family Pinaceae; genus Pinus; species Pinus albicaulis. The sequence continues at coordinate 629,387,665 of CM076577.1, forward strand.
TACAGGTAACTAGAAATGGGTCAAAAGGTAATATGTAAACAACAATGATTACTATAAATGACTCATTAGTAATAATGTATATACTTGACCAAACTAGTGAGAATACGTTGCATCACGCGATCGAATAAAGTCATCATTTAAGGAGTTAGATGAAAACCATAAATGATAAGTCATAACATGCTTCGACGAGTCTTCCATAGGGTTTCCATTGAACTTAGCAATATCCGAGGGTAATTTATGTGGTATCACTTGTTATAGGTCAATTTGGGCATCATTCCCAATGACCTGGTTAAGTGGGCATCATCTCCAGGACCAATGACTAATGTTCTATCATCCCTATCATTTCAAGTTGCTACATGCCCTAAGACAAGAACAAGACAAATCAAGCATGACTTTCATCAAGAAAAGGTTTCCAAGGTTTGAAGATTATTATATAGGATATGAGAGCTCACCAATGCTACCTCTAAGGGGAATAAGTGCATTGCATATGTAGGTAGCCCCATGCAAGGCTGCTCTACAAAGGACTTGCCGACATCTATGGGTGCATTGGTCACATTGAGAGCGAAATTCTCATTGTTCCAGAATCTCCACTTGGCCATTGCATTCTAGTAGAGTTCACATGTGTCAAGCTTCAAATCCAACTATCCATTTGACATCTACAAGATTGGGAACATGTCTTTCCTATTATTGGAAAGTCATTGATTGTAAAACTACCTGAGCCTCTCTATAAATTGAGCAGAGATCTGAGTTCTTGAGAAGGAAGAATTTGAGTAGAGAAATACTAGTGGATTTTCAATTGAGAGTTAGATTTATGTAACAGCTGTTGGAGAGATTTATACTATGATGGGGCTAGGAATGTTGTTGGAATGGTCACTTCAAATCAGTCACTAGGTTGTAACCTCTCCTTCTATCATCAATAAAGAATATAGCTTACTTTTCCCTATATGCATCTATATTGGCTTTGATTTTCCATATTGTAAGATCTTAGTTGATGTATATAGTTTATGCTTTACTAATTTATCTAACTAACTTGAATAGACATCTGTATTATTTTTATCTTCTGTCGTTTTAGTGTTCTTTCTTGCAGGAAGCATTTTGCCCAAAACCGCTTGAATTTGAAGCTGCAACAGAAGTGACAGAAGGAGCCATTTAGAAGTGCTTGGATTACAAGTAAGCCTCTAATCCTTTATGTGTGTGTGCTCTGATTTAGGAAAAATAGTCGTATAGTATTTAATCTATTATTCTATATTATCACCTTTCTATGGAAGCGTGTTTTATCCATAATTCACAATTATGTCCAACATCACCGACCACTAATGAGCATAGCTAATTGGATCGTTTGTAAGTCGGTTTAAATTAGGTAATTCTAAAGTTGCAAAAGAGGGCAACTGTCGATTTAAGTTTGGTTGAGCATAGCCAATGTATGATGGAATTGATGGTTGTGGAGCCTGATTATCTTGTTTATTTTTTATCATAGCATTGGGCCCCTGTACCTTAATGGGGTAGCAACGCCGCCCATAATTAAACGTTGTCTGGGGGGTCCATAGGGGGGCAGCTGTGACTTTATAGAGTCCCCCCTTGGTGGGGAGTTTCGGGGGTAGCGCCCCTGAAGATAAGAACACATGTAAAATTTCCTTGTAAAATTATTGTAATTTTTAGTCAATCTGGGCTATTCATTAGGCAGATGATCTGACGGTAGAAGTTATGTTTAATTTGGGGTTTTTCTCCCTAGAAGTAAACCCCTCGTTTTGTATGAGGGTACTGTATTACGGCTGTGTATTGTATGTGTATTCTTAGAGTGAGAGATGGATAGGGAGACTGTGAGAGAGAATAGAGGATATTACAAAAAATCTGTTGTAGGTTGTGTCTCTTCATTTTGTTGGATAATAGAAAGGAATGACTGGCTGTTCAGGGTGGACGTAGCCCAAACTTGGTGAACCACGTATATCTGTGTCTTTATGGTTTTTTTTGTTTCTTGTGTTTGTATTTCTACATATATATTTTATTTGTTCCATTGCTCTGTAGTATATAATTTTACAACAACTGGTATAAGAGCCGAAGGTTTATTTCGCTGATAAACTCACAGGAAATAAGGGTTCCTGGTTCGAGTGGGAGCAGTGGCGGAAGATGGTAATTTTAGGGTGGAGAAATTTAACGGTCAAAACTTCCCGCTATGGAAGATGGAGATGGAAGATTACATGTATCATAAATATCTATACCTACCATTGAGCAAAAAAAAAAAAGAAGCCGACGACTATGATAGACATAGAATGGGAGATTCTCAATAGAAAGGCACTCGGAAAAATATGGTTGTGCTTCATAGCATCGATAGCCTTCAATATTTCGAAGGAAACAACAACAGAGGGTTTGATTAAGGAATTGGCGAAACTATATGAAAAACCCTCAGCCTCAAACAAGGTATTTCTTATGAAACATATATTTAATATGAAGATGTCGAAAGGTGGATCTGTTGCAGACCATTTAAATGATTTTAATATAGTTACCAGTTAGTTAAGTTCCGTATGGGTAAAATTTGATGATGAAGTTAGGGCTCTGTTATTTTTGTGCTCATTTCTAGAAATTTGGAATGGTTTAGTTATGGCCATTAGTAACTCTATCTCTGGATATAGTACTTTAAAGTTTGATGATGATGTCGGTGATATCCTTAGCGAGGAAATGCGATGGAAAAGCTCTGGTGAAACATCCGGTAATGATTTGAGTGCATAGTCTAGGAGAAGAAAAATGGAAAAAGGAAAGATCTCAGCATATCGCAGTAAATCAAGGAAATGCAGATCCAAGTCCAGATCAGGGATAGTGTGTTGGAAATGCGGAAATAAAGGACACCTAAAGAAAGATTGTAGATCTTGAAAGGGAAAAGAAGGAGACACACAACAAGAATACAATCATGAATCAAATGTGACAGGTGATGTGTTACAATATGCTTTGATTATTTCTCTATAAAATGTTACCGATTCCTGGGTGGTAGATTCAAGGGCCTCATTCCATGCCACACCTGATAAGAAATATTTTCGTGACTATGTTTAAGGATATTTTGGAAAAGTTCGTTTGGGTGATGATAAACCTCGTAAAATTGTTGGAAGGGGTAAAGTTATTGTAAAACAACTGAATGGAAACCAATGGCTATTAAAGGAGGTAAGGCATGTTCCATATGTGAAGAAAAATCTGATTTCAGTAGGGCAGTTAGGTGGTGAAGTTTGTGTGACAAATTTCATAGATAAAAATTGGAAGGTCACCAAATGAGCCCTGGTAATAGAAAAAGGTGAAAAGGTTGGTACATTGTATTTATGCAATGATATTTCTAACTCTGTTAATTATTTTACTTCCAAAGGAGCAGATGCAACATTATGGAATCATAGGCTTGGACACATGAGTGAGAAGGGGATGAAGATTCTTCACTCAAGAAATTTATTGCAGGGTTTGAAGAATATTGATTTGGATTTCTGTGAGAATTCTGTTTATGGAAAACAGAAGATATTCATACTTCTCAGAGTTGGGAAAGAAAATAAGAGAGAAAAATTAGAGCTTGTGCATACAAATGTATGGGGACCTGCTCAGGTATCATATCTCGGTGGCTCTCATTATTATGCTACTTTTAATGATGACGCAACTAGAAAAACTTGGATTCATTATACTCAGAATAAATCTAATGTATTTGATACTTTCAATAAATGGAAATTTTTGGTTGAGATTGAGATAAGAAAGAAGTTGAAGTGTCTCATATCAGACAATGGAGGTGAATATAAAAGAAAAGAGTTTGATAGGTATTATTCAGAGCATTGAATTCGCAGAGAGAACACAACTCCAAGAACACCACTAGAAAATGGTGTGTCAGAAAGGATGAACAAAACAATTGTGGAGCCTGCAAGGTGCATGAGATTGCAGGCAGGATTGCCTCTACGATTTTGGGCAGATGTTGTAGATACTGTTGTTTATCTAATAAACAGAGGACCTTCAAGTTCCTTGGAAGGTCGTATTCCAGAGGAGGCATGGACAGTTAAAAAGGTAAACTACTATTTTTTAAAGCCTTTTGGTTGTGAGGCCTTTGCCCATATTAATAAAGAAAATAGAACAAATCTTGAGGCAAATTCAAAGAACTATACCTTTATTGGATCTGGTGTTAATGATTTTTTTTTATCTCTTATATGATTATGAAAATCACAAAATAATTAGGAGAAGAGATGTAATATTAAATGAAAATGTCTTGCATAAGAATTAGTTGCGGGAAAAGAAACTGGAAAAATAGAACAAAGAATACATAGTTCTTGATGAGATCATAGAAAAAGTAAAGGTTCCTGAAAATAATAATAATCAACAACCACAACAACAACAACCACCACAACAGAAACAGGCACCTCAAACACCTAAAAGTGGTGTCAGAAGATATACCAGGATAATTAGATCCCATGAACGATACTCTCCTTCATTATATTATTTATTGTTGACTGATTCTGGTGAACCCGAATGTTATGAAGAAGTAGTGTAGGTTGAAAACAGGAAGAAGTGGGAGCTAGCCATGAAAGAAGAGATGGACTCCTTAATACATAACCAGACTTGGGACTTAGTCAGGTTTCTTATAGGTAAAAATACATTGCAAAATAAATGGGTTTACAGGCTGAAGGAAGAATATGGAGGAAAACAAAGGTACAAAGCTAGACTTGTGGTGAAGGGGTTTGCACAGAAAAAAAAAAAAAAAAATTTATTTTGATGAAGTATTTTCTCCTGTTGTTAATATGACTTCAATCAGAACTATTTTAAGTCTTGTAACAGCGGAATATTTACATCTTGAATAGTTAGATGTAAAGACAACATTTCTCCATGGAGATTTGGAAGAAGAGATCTATATGTAGCAACCAGAAGGATATGAGGTCAAAGGGAAGGACAAATTATTATATAGGTTAAAGAAGAGCTTGTATGGCTTAAAATGGGCTCCAAGGTAGTGGTATCTAAAATTTGACAAGTTTATGTTTGAAAAAGTTATACTAGATGTCACTCTGATCATTGTGTTTATCTGAAAAAGAAAAATGATGGCAACTATATTATATTTTTATTGTATGTAGATGACATGCTTGTTGTAGGGACTAACATGCAGGAAATAAATGTGCTCAAAACAAAATTGGCAAATTCATTTGCAATGAAGGATATGGGAGCTGCAAAACAAATCTTTGATATGAGAATAGCTAGAGACATTAAAAATCGCAAACACTCTCTCAGAATGAGTACATACAAAAGGTGTTGAAAATATTTAATGTGCAGAATGCAAAACTAGTTAGTACACCTTTTGCTAGCCATTTCAAACTTAGTAAGGATATGTGCCCCAAGACCCAAAAAGAAATGGATTATATGTCTAAAGTTCCATATGCATTAGCAGTTGGAAGCTTAATGTATGCAATGGTATGCACAAGGCTTGATATTGCACAGGCTATGGGAGTTGTAAGCAAGTATATGAACAATCCAGGAAAATAACATGGGATGACAATGAAATGGATTTTTATATATTTGACAGGTACCACAAATCAAGCATTATGCTTTGGTGGTTCAAAAATTTCTCTACAGGGATATGTTGATGTAGATATGGTAGGTGATAGAGATAACAAGAGGAGAACTATAGGATATGTGTTTACTGTAGGTGGAACAACTATTATTTGGGTTCAAAGATCCAAAGTGTTGTTGCACTTTCAACAACAGAAGAAGAGTATGTTGCTGCTACAGAGGCTAGTAAAGAAATGATTTTGTTACAAAGGTTTATGATTAACTTGGGTAAGAAGCATGATATGGGCATGTTATACAATGATAGCCAAAGTGCCATTCATCTTGCAAAGAAATCAACATTTCATTCTAGGACTAAACACATACAACTCAAGTACCATTTCATATGGTCAGTGTTGGAAGACAGACAGTTGAAGCTGGAAAAGATACCCACTAGCCAGAATCCTGCAGATATGCTAACAAAAGTTGTAACTAGGGAGAAACTGATAATATGCTTAGTTTCAATTGGTCTTCAAGTATGATGATGAAGATGAGAAATAGTCAAGACCAAAGTGGAGTCATTTTCCAGCAAATGAAGCAGTGGTGGAGTTTCTACAATCAGTCTCCAAGTGGGAGATTATTGGGTGTGGAGCCTGATTATCTTGTTTATTTTGTATCACAGCATTAGACCCTTGTACCTTAATGGGGCGGAAACACCGCCCATAATTAAACGTTGCCTGGGGGGTCAAGGGGGGGGGGGTGGTTGCGACTTTATGCTATGCCCCCTCCCTGGCGGGGGGGTTTCAGAGGTAGCGCCTTTGAAGCTAAAAACAGATGTAAAATTGGCTTGTAAAAGTATTGTAATTTATAGTCAATATGCATTGTTCATTAGGCGAATTATCTGATGGTATAAGTTATGTTTAATTTAGGATTTTTTACATAGAATGCAACCCCTCATTTTGTATGAGGGTATTGTATTGCGGCTGTGTATTGTATATGTATTCTCAAAGCGAGGGATAGATAGGGAGACTGTGAGAGAGAACAGAGGATATTATAGCGGATCTGTTGTAGGTTGTGTCTCTTCATTTTGCTGGATAATAGAAAGGAATGACTGGCTTTTCGCAGTGGATGTAGCCCAAACTGGGTGAACCACATATATCTGTCTCTCTCTGGTTTTATGTGTTTCTTGTGTTTTTGTTTCCACGTATATATTTTATTTGTTCCATTTCTCTGTAATATATAATTTTCCAATAGGAATTGCTTGGGAAATAGGCCTTTGAGCACCAGCATAAGGAATCTTTTTCTGGAAACCCAGATAGGGGTTGTTTTGATAAGCAAACGCTTGAGGATTATGTTGACCAAAACTTGGATAAGATACTTGTTGTTGGAATGAAGTTTGTTGAATTTGCGCTTGTGGCTGCCAAGATGTATGTCCATCAATATTATAACCCAAACTTGAATAGCTTTGATTTGGTTTTGAATAGGTAAAACCCATTTGTGGCTATGAAAACCCATAATATGGTAATCCAGCTTGTCAATAAATAATTCTAGAAACATGTGGTTGTTGTAAACCAACCAAAGGATTTGGAGTCTATGGGCCCAATTGTTAGTGTTAATTCTAATCGCAAGCGTACGAAAAAATCTCACTTTAGCTGTGCATAAAAAACAACCCTAACATCAAAGATGGCTGCCAATTTCGTTAGATCTGTATTTAGTTGACCAATATAAATGATACAAAATCTAGATCTATGCAATAAATACATTAATCAGTAAATAAAAGCGAGAGTTGCTCCATGAATCCAATAGATAAAACAAGAATATTTTTAAAGAATTTTTGTATTTATGCCACCTGGGAAGGGAACATAGAAAGATGTTACCAATTCCCCTCAATGGGATGGGTTCTTGTATGTCCTCAAAACTTCAGATCTAAGATCTCTCTCTCTTGATGGTGTAGAAAACCCAAATAAAAAATGGAACTCAAAGGGAGTTCACAAGAAAAATGGTAGAAAAATATAACAATGATGGAGGATCAAAGTCAGACCAAAAGTATAGATCCAGAGTGATCTTTAGGCAACAAAAGGTAGTGAGTGAATGGAAAAACCCTTCTATTTATAACAAAATATTGAGCTAGTCTAGATATTGGTGCATAATTAAAATATTATTAACGAAATCTAGATCCAACTTTTATGGAATATTTTACTATATTTGTTGGAGGAAAAAAGAATTTGAATTTGGTCAAATCCCTTTATTTGTAAATAATAAATAAATAAATTCTTTATTTATTATTTTAAGGATGTGGTTGAGTAATAATTAAATAAATAGTGATTTATTCAATTATTTATAAATGATTTAGTCAAATTTAACAAAGAATATTATTTAAATAATGTTTTAAATAATTATTCCTAGAAAATAATAAGATAAATAATGATTTATCTAATTAATTTTCTTGTTTTGGGTTAAATGTGACTAGGAATATTAATTAAATTGTTGTTTAACTAATTATTCATTAAGGAAAATCAAACAAGCATGGATTTATTCAATATTTCCTCATGGGGTTTCCTGTTTAGACCATAAACAACTTAATAAATTATGGATTACTAAGTTATTTTTCATAGTGAAAAAAAAATTACTTAGGGTAAAATTGGTCTTACATGGTGTACTTTGGTCCATCTAATAGTAACAATTTAGATGACCAAAAATTGGTGTAACACATTTCCCCCCAGCATGCGAGCATTAGGAGCTAATCGTATAACCGAAGTACGTTGTAAGAACTCAATCACTAGACACCGAAGGGGAAGTCAGAGAGAGAGAGAAATATAAGGTGGACTAAAGCGCTAGAGGACAAGACCCTGAGGAGGTGAGACTTAAAGGTGCGACAAGTCTCTTTTATGAGTGATTACTTGTTCTACAAGAGGTGGGGGAGGCATACCTATGCCTTCCGAGACAAAGTACAAAGAATAATGCGTCCAGTAAACGAGGGACTAAACTATATAGTACATGCTGGCATAAACATGAGCCAAATAAAACATGATAATGGATCCCACATACATAATGCACCTGGGATAACAGCAAGGAATTATACAATAATATCTGAGTATCTGGATGATACATGCAAACTAAAAGGTGTTGCAAGCGGCTGAGGCCGAAACTATCAAATCTATGGATCTGCATCGAAGGCTGTAATGAAGAGGTCATCCAGGCATGTCGGGGGCTACCTAAAGGGCCACCCCCTCATGAGGTCTGAAACATCTCACACATACCCAGGAATCACCGGTACAATCTAGTGAATCACTAAACCATTGAGTATAGGAGTTGGAGCTGAGAAAAAATGAAGTCAAAGAGAAATAAAGAGTCCCTTTTCCTGATCCAATGCATCGAACAAGAGTGGAAGTTGGAACCAAGGTACACCACCCTCTAGACCTGTCTTATGGAATGAATGAGCTGATGCCAACAAAAGGAGGTCCGCCCTAGGTGAGGCAATAAGGGGTCCTCACCTAAGGGACGAGGGATAATAGTAGAGCGACGGATAGACTGACACCAGGGATGATGGTGGAATGGACGTACTGAGTAGCGAGCTGATGACTTCCCTTGTTAGATAATGAAGGGCATGGATGACTTGGTAGAAACTGACACAATATCAAAGGGGATATGGGACAATAATACTAAAGGCCACAATGTGTGACACGAGAGAGGAACCAAGCAATGAAGGATGGAGGACTATAGCAGGATACAAAGGGACTCGGGATAGACTCCATGTATGTGATGATGACTCAACTCATATGCTCTAAACAATAGCGACTCGATGATGATGCTACACAGAATAGGTCCAGTGAGGACCATAAAAGCATGAGTACAAGATGGTTACTCATGACGAAAATAGACATGAGTATGGACAAGTATGAAGGCTAAGTGGTGCCCCAAGTACAAGTGTTGCAAGTGAATAAATTTAGTTTTGAGGAGTATTGAAGTGACCCTTCTTGGAAAAAATGTGTCGAGGTGAAGTATCAAATCAAAAAAAACTAAAGGATACCCATGTGAGAGCTCGGTGAGATCTTGCCAACAGTGCTGAGGGTTTGTCAAATTGAGCTACGGTTTGGTTGTAGTCGGTGAAAGAAAAATCTGGGGTTTCTCTTTTAATAAGGCATTTTCCCTCCAATTTAATTCATTTTCAAGTGTAGCTATGGTGAATGTAGAGGGAGAAAAGGACCTAAATCTTGCGATGATCGTAGCAGACAAATCGACTGATGGAATCGAGATTCGTCATTTGCGGGTAAGAGGCCTAATTGTACTCTTTCAATTAAGGGGATCAAAATTTTAGTTTAGGCACCCAGAGCTCATGAGCAGGTCAGGTCGCACTTTTTGGGGTCTATTCTACAACCTGGATAGCAAGTACTGGGCAGAAATTGTGACCTATCCCATGAAATGACCTGAAAAGTGCGACCTATCAGAGAAAGGGTGTTTCAGTGCTGTTTTTGGTTGAGAGATGGGATTTTTATGGTTGAGGGGAATAGGTGCCCCCCAAGCATGTGTGGTCATGCCAAAAATGTATTTAGAAAAGGGGAATCTAAACACATTTTTATGATGTGGTGCACCATTTGTTTTCATTATGGTTATGTAGTTCGAGAAAGGGAGTGGAGGATTACCAATGTCTTTTGGTAGTGCATATATGAAGCAAATGGACTAAGTTTCTAGCTTGGGATACATGGTGTCACTATCCCAAAGAGTGGATTTGGATATAATGAACTGGTGATCACCTAGAAAACCCACAGGTTGGTCAACAACAATGTCTAGGGGACTGGGTTGTTGATGTAAGATGAAGGAATAATGAGTGGGATAAATCCTAGAGTGATATAAAGTGATATGGGACTCTAGAGGTTCTTCTAAATGGGGAAGAATAATAGTACTAGAGTCGACACGATTAGATGCACCAGGAGAGTTGTGGATAATTGCTTCTCCTAGCATCTCCAATATGGATGCCCCCTTACCAGAACATTGTGTGTCAATGCAATGACCACAAGGTGTATGCGGTTCGAATGTATGGTTTCGATGTAAGGTGGAATAGATAAAGTTAGGGGTAGTGATTTCTTCCATAATTTCATTATCATAATAGAATATGGGGTGACTGGTGGAGGAAAAACCACTTGACGCGGCGAAGCTACCTAACTCATTATCATGAGAAGAAAGTTTCACATGCGCATCGTCATAGGGGGTGATGGAAGAATAAGAAGATAATGGATCCACTGATGTTGAGCCCAGAGTGATCATTAAAGGGAGGTCAAGTGAAACAACAGGGGAAGTCTCAGAGGGAGTTTCCACTGTGGATCTCATGAATGATGATAGGTAGAGGATGGTGGATGGTGGCTCCATCGTATCGACAACAGGAGGGGGAATGTCAATGGGAGTGGATAAATCCTTAGTTTAGCCTGAAGCATACTATGCGAGGATGGGAGAGGCGAAATTTTTTAGTTCAATCTCGTACTCTCGAACTAACTCCAAAGAGGTGTGATAATGCGTGAAGCAGGGACAACAGTGGTTATAATGGCCATGGAGATCACACAAAGCACATGGTTGGTTGGTGTGGATATTCTTGGGGTTCATGGCTACAGTCGAGGAAGGAATAGAGGTTTCCAAGACTGTAGACTTAGGGAACGTGACATTGACCATGGGTTTGATATGAGGCAACTCAGGACAATGATGGGTGGCATGACCGACAACATCACACACAACACACAAGGGCGTACGTTTTGGAGGCTGAGAAGGAGAAGGGTTTCTTGGGGCAGCCTTATCTATAGATGCCTTCTTGCGAGCTTTTCCCCTCTCTCTCGAAGCTTTCACAACAGGAGTGGGTTCCTCTTGAGGTGGCTGAGGCACGGAAGCAAGGGGAGGGGTCATGGGGATCGATTGAACTGGGGTTAAAGCAAGGTAAGGTTTGGGTTGACCATGCGGGATAGCGGTTGAGGGATCAATGCACTAGACTAGGATCCCCAGGGTCAGGTTAGGAAGGGATAAGGTAGCCATAACAAGTACCAAAAATACTCCAGGAGGGGGAGCTAGGAACAGTATCTGACCGGAGGGGTAATGGCCAAGCAGGACAGCTCCAAGATGGTTAAGGCCAGGAGGAACCATGTTGGGAGGGTAGAGAGGCTCATGGATACCAACTGCATATGAGGGGCCTTGAGGAGGAAGTCCTGAAGGCTGAGTCGAGGTGCTAGGAGCAGGTTGCAAAGGGCGGGGCTATTGACTAGTCGAAGCGGGCTGCTTGAGGTTGGACCAGGATGATTGCATCATGAAAACATTTGACGAGCTGGGATCAGAGACAGGAGGAGGAAGACCAGGGAAAGAACCAAGAAAATAGGAGTCTTTGTAGACTCTGGGTGAGACACTAGTCAAAGGTTTGACTATTTGTTTGTTTGCCACCAAAGAGATGATGGACTCAGGGGAGGTCTGAGACTTCGGTTCGTAATATGTCAACTAGTTGATGGTGACAATATTTCCATTGTGAGGAAAGCACATATTATGGTGAACCATAGATGGGATAGCATACATCACATAAGTGTAGCTATGACCCAATATAATGTTATAATCTAAGGAGGCATCAATGACTTATACGTCAACACAAACAGTCTTGCCCATAAGAGTAATGGGACAATTTCAAAACATGCCAATGGGCTGGGAAGAGTGGCCATCCCACGCTCGGAGGGTGATATTGGAAGGGGCCAACTCAGGGGATCTGAGTTTCTTCCAAACCGAAGCGGACATCACACAAGTGGATTCCCCCTCATCAATGATACAACGAGAGACGTTGGCATTTCGGGCCTTGACGGGGATTTGGAAGGCGATGAAAGCAGGAAGAGGGGGACGTTCCGACCGGTCAAAATTGAAGATAATCAAATGATCATCTGAAGGATCCACAGTGCCCATGGTAGTTAGTAGATCTTTTCATTTTGAAGGGCACGACTGGAGGATTTCTAGCATTGAGATGGTATCTGGAGATTGCGCCAAATCATCTACTATACTATATGAATGGGTAGCTTTTCCAGAAGTAGCGTTTTGGTGTAGTGGTCCCTTGGGGATCTTGGGATGAACCTTTTCCTTAGGATGTGGGATCTGTAAAGGACCATTGGTTGTCGAAAGAGGCTTTGTGGAACTTGAAGAAGGGGGCTTAGGGGTAGACATAGTGGGAGGCTTGTTGTACTGACAGGACCGAGTTTGAAGGTTGAGGTCAACGGTAATGGGTTGGTCAAAATTCATCATGAGAATCTGGTAATCAGAGGTACCCGATGGATGAGGTTGAGTGGTCGCCTGACCTTCAAGGGGTTGGGTAGCCATGAATCCTTACTGGGGGAAAGGATTGGTAAACAAAACCGGCTAGATAGGTGTAGCATTAGGAGGAACTGAAGGGTAGGCTTGTTTTCCTCGCGATTCTACTTGAGTCTTCCACATCTAACACATCTGAGGTAAAATAGGACAATCATGGGTGTGGTGACCATAGATACCGCAACAAGAACAAGGCTTATTAGTGCAAACATGTCTATCCTAATTGGGCTGAGTGCCCTGTTGCTGGTAAGTAGTGTTAGGTGCATTCCCTTAGGGATTAGGTCTTGGAGTACCTGGGGAAGATTGATTTTGGTTGCCTTTCCTCTTATTTTTGTAAGTAGGAGGATTAGTTTCACCCTACTATGCATACACTTGCCCCTGGGGAGGTGGTGGATGTTGTTGTGGGGGTTGAGAAGGCAAGGGAGGCGGGGGTGCTAATGCTGGAGGAGCTAGAGCACCAGGTTGTGGATATGGATAATAAGGAGGTTGGGTAACATTGTGGTAAACAGGTTGGGAAAAAGGAGGAGGCATGCCGTATCTTGGATACATGCTACCGGGAGGGGGAAAAGTGTTAGAGGAGCTGGCCCCTCCCTGAGGGAAACCATAACCCATGGGAGGATGAGTGTACAGATGAGAAAGGGCTCCAAATATATCGTCGGTGGCATGGGATGCCCCTGGTGCATTGGCACCACCGAGTATATGGAGATCAAGTAAGATGGTATAAACATAACCAAACTGTGCGTAGATTAGGTCATATTTCAACACAATCTAGAGAGTGGATTCTTCGGCCTGAGGGAAATGATATGTGACATATTTTCCGATAGCAGGAAAAAGGGATCTAAGAAACCAATCCATGTAGACACAGTATTTGAAGGTATGGGTTCGACATAGGCTCTTTCTTCTCCGCCATTCCTGGACATGATCGGATAGGCGGGTCGCAGACGATTGACAAAAAGAGGTCAAAATTTCAGTACCAGTGTCAGTACCAGTGTCATAAATAAGGGGAAGCTGGAAGTAAGACATAAAATCTCGGGCACGAGTCGCAAAGGTAGTATGAGAGGAGGAGGCCTGGTCAACATACCACTCAGAAGCTTATCCAGTAAGTGTACAGTAGAACAACTGAAGATAGACAGAGTCATTAGTGATGTAGTTAGATGAACACCACATGTGGAAAGATCGAACATGGTTTGTAGGATCTTCTCCAGCAAGACCTTCAAACTTGGGAATGTCAGAATGGATCTTGGTCGGCATAGCAGGCCAACCAGGGTCATGGTGTATGGGATCATTTATCAACTGGTTAAAATCAGGAAGACTGAGGCCTGCCATATAAGGGATCAAGGGAGCAACCAGGATAGTTCCTGTTGTAGTCCCACTAGTAGTATTCCCAACATTAGGGCTAGGGTTACCACTAGTGTTAGGTACTAAACTAGACATGGTGAAGGTGACAAGGGGAGAAATGGAAGGGGAACCTAATGAACCAAAAGCGGAGTCAAAATGTGGAATCGTTAGAGGACTAACTCGAATCCTAAGCAGAGAAGTAAGTCTTCCTAACAGGAACAAGTGATAGACGCCAATGAAGGCCAAGAAGTCTCTGGGATAGATGCCTTGGGGGTGCAATGATGGAAGAACAAACATGTATCACAAAATGAAGAGAGACCAAGGGAAAGGAGGTGCAGGATCAAATGATTACAATGTCGAAACAAGGGCGGAGAGGTGTGAGATCAAATGATTACAATTTTATAGTATTTTCCTGACAGTGTAAACCAAGCACTCTTCACTTAGGGTGTGTGTGTCCCAAACATGTGTAGAGAAAAAGAAAAAAGTGTGTTGTATAACTGTAAATAAATATGCAAATAATAGTAAATTAAACTGAATATAATAGAAAATAAATAGCTAAAGATGCATCAATCTAAACCCAAGGAGGCGGGCTTCCCAAGAACTAGTCTATGGGTGGGAAATTTTTTTGTCAAAACACACAAAAATAGCCAATGGATCTAAATTTAGGAGGGACAATGATCTAAAGGTCAGATCTGCTGGAAATAGGTGCAAAAAACAACAAAAACCGGAGGGAAAAGTGCTGCGAATGAGGTGGCGAAACGCTACAACTTGAAGGGAAAAGGAGGGGACCCTAGAGGAGGACCATACAAAACTGAAAAGAGGTGTTTTGGGTGGATGAATAACCAATCTGAAATGGATCTGAAGGTACAGGATCAGATATGAAAAATGGCTGAACACATTGAAATCTCAGACGGCCTGCTTCAACTAAATTCCTCCTAGAAAGGTGGAAGCATACTGAAGCCCTAGGGGGCTAGGTTCCTACTTCGACGAGTAAAACAGAGCAAGTACAAGTCCAAAATTAGTAGAGAAAGAGGTCATACAACCCTGAACAGTAGCCCAGACAAACCCATAAAAATCACATAAAAATTCTTGCAAAAATTATAGGTTGCAATTTCTGACATGATTTTTCTAAAGGTCGCAAGTTTGAGGCTGTTTTTTGCATCTTGAAGGTTGAGGTTGTAGGTTTTGGCCCAAAAAGTGTGACCTGCACTTCTGGCACTCTCAGGAGCAGGTTCCAGAAAAAAGTGTCGTCTCAAGTGCGACTGATGCCTATCACCTATGCAATAGGTCCAGAAACACAAGAAAGTTAGAATTTTTACTGTTTTAGGGTTTTAAAGGTAAAAAACAACATCAAGAAAATAAAAACAAGAATCTGAATAAAAACCCTACGGTTTGAAGTAACTGGTCATGTAGGGATCTGAAAAACGATAGTGGTCATAATTATAAACCCTTTTGGAGTCACCATTTGTTAGTGTGAATTCTAATCGCAAGCGTACGAAAAAAGCTCACCTTAGTTGTGCATAACAAACAACCCTAACTTCAAAGATGGTTGTCAATTTCTTTATATCTGTAGTTAGTTGACCGAGATAAATGCTACAAAATCCAGATCTATGCAATAAAAGACATTAAGCAGTAAATAAAAGCAACAGTTGCTCCATGCATCCAATAAACAAGACAAGAATATTTTTAAAGAATTTTTGCATCTATGACACCTGGGAAGGGAACATAGAAATATGTTACCAGTCCCCCTCAATGGGATGGGTTATTGTATGTCCTTGGCACTTCAGATCTAAGATCTCTCTCTCTTGATGGTGAAGAAAACCCAGACAAAAAATGGAACTCAAAGGGATTTCACAAGCAAAATGGTAGCAAAATATGACAATGATGGAGGATCAAAGTCAGACTAAAAGTATAGATCTAGAGTGATATTTAGGCAACAAAAGGTAGTGAGTGAATGGAAAAACCCTTCTATTTATAACAAAATATTGAGTTAGTCTAGATATTGGTGCATAACTAAAATATTATTAACCAAATCTAGATCCAACTTTTACGGAATATTTTATTATATTTGTTGGAGGGAAAAAGAATTTGAAATTGGTCAAATCCCTTTATTTGTAAATAATAAATAAATAAATGATTTATTTATTATTTTAAGGATGTGGTTGAGTAATAATTAAATAAATAGTGATTTATTCAATTATTTATAAATTAATTAGTCAAATTTAACAAAGAATATTATTTAAATAATGTTTTAAATAGTTATTCCTAGAAAATAATAAGATAAATAATGATTTATCTAATTAACTTTCATGTTTTGGGTTAAATATGACTAGGAATATTAATTAAACTGTTGTTTAACTAATTATTCCTTGAGGAAAATCAAACAAATATGGATTTATTCAATATTTCCAAATGGGGTTTCCTGTTTATACCATAAACAACTTAATAAATTATGGATTACTAAGTTACTTTTTATAGTGAAAGTAATTTTACTTAAGGTAAAATTGGTCTTACATGGTGTAATTTGGTCCATCTAATAGTAACAGGTTAGATGATAAAAAATTAGTGTAACACCAATACTTGAGGCTATTGGGTTGAAGGACCCGCCTGAGACGATTGAGGTACAACACTTTGAACCTATGACAGGGATAAGAATGTATTAACAAGTGGGGTAGATGGGGGTGCTACAGGTTGAACCGGTTGATATGATTACATAGCCGTTTGAGGTTGAACAGACAGAGTAGGTTTCCACTGACAAACAATCATTCTGACATTAGGAGGACCAAATAACGACAGAGTACTATCAAAATGGGTGACCATAGGGTGCCCCCCAGCATGAGGAGTATAATAATATGGAATATATTGTTCTCCAAATGTTGGGAATCCAATTGAGATTATACCGGATGGAATATACCCAGATGGACCACCTTGATATTGCACTGAAGATGTATATAAAGGATCAAGTCATTCAGTACTCATTAGATATGTACTAGATATAATACCAGATGATGACATTGGTGAAGTCCATGGGTTTGAGGATGAACCAAATAAGGTTCCAGATAAATATTGGTAACTAGGTGGGACATAAGGGCCACCATATAGATGTGACTCTGGTGATGTGGTGAAAATTGATGAGGTAGCAAGAGTAGGTGTTGTCGCAACTGAAATAGGTGGTACATCCGAAGATGTTGTCTCAGCCATGGTCGTAAGCCCCAATGTATACAATATAGGATTTGCAGGAACTCAAATTGATATAGTATCAAAGAAATTAGTGTGGGGTGATTGAGGAAAAGTCTTGTAAAGATAAAGCTCCGATCTAAAATGAGTTGGAGTCAAAGGTGTTTCATCTTGTGGTATTTCTTCAATCGAAATCAAACCAGGTGGAAGGATTTCGCCGTCAGGCCCGAAATATATTTCAGGTGGTTTACTGCGTGATATGGGAGACTCAATGGCTACAATAAATTATGGAGTGACCGATACAGGAACAAATTCTGGTTGTTTGACTTCGGGATCTAAATGTTCTGGTAAAAGAACGTGGGATCAAGATTAACTTCTAGCTGAATAACATCAGGTTTGGGAGGTATGGTCTCAATGATTGGATGGATCGTGACCACAGGTAGTTGTGAGGACTTCGTCCTGACAATAGTAGATAAACCAGGATTTTTAGAAACAACTCAAGACGACTCTGGTATATGTGAAGATGATGTTGCACCAGAGGTACTGATAGTACTGGGTTCGATAGAACGATTTCTCCTTTGCCGACCAGAAATGGCTTCCGGTGGTAAAGGTGGTTTAAGTGCTATTCTACGCGAACGATGGGGAAAGGGATGTTCTTATTCCATGATGAGTGATTTATTTTATGAACAAAAACAAATAAACAAAATAAAAGGGTAATTCTAGGAAAACATTTTACCAAGTAATTGTGAACTGCAGAATACCTCTTGGCAAACCAAGAAGTACGGGCAAGCAATATCCCTGAGTGTTGTGTTCGGTGTATCACAAGTTACAAGGTGGCTGACTCACTTAACTATGGATGGATAGCAACGTAGGTTTTTCCTCCCAAATATACCTGAAGGTACATGGAGGCCCAACTTCGTATTAGCACTGTCTAATGTGAAATTGCACAGTGAGAGCAACCCCTTATAATTTTCGTACTAGAACACTACCCTATATAACCGAAGGTATGTGGACAAAATCTGATATAATTACGTACGTGGAGTGAAGTATCACACTCGAAATGTATCGCAAACAAGTTAGAAAAAACTGCTATTTTTAATGATGCTTGAACATGTCTCTAGCGTAGACCTTCTAAATGTTATCGTTAATGGTCCAATTCTTTCTTAGGTAAACTGATGTAAATTTTATGTTGATCTTGTTAAAAGTTTATCTTTGAGGTTAACCACGTGATGTAATGGAAATTCCTAAAAATGAAAACTAAATGATAAGAAAACTTTTTAAATTATCTTTTTCAATGAAAATCCTAGCTGCTAAGGGAAAGAGAAATCAGTTTTTTGAGCAAACAACAAAGAGCACAAACTAAATGCAACTTTCCTAACTTTTTCCTATGCAACACACACAATTTTTTATATGCAAATGCATGTTTTTCTTTTCATCTCCCTTAATGTGAATGCAAGAAAGGAAACTATATGCATCGATCAATAAAACAAGTGTTTTCTTCTTTGAGAAATGAGGAATGAAATAAAAATTTCTCTTTTAGGCCAATGCAGAATGGAACTACAATTTTCCTACAGGAAATGAAGAATGAAACAACAATTTCCTTTTCAAAAACAAATATATCTAATGAAGAAATGAAATACTTTGAATTTCATTTGCCAATGATAAAGAAAAACACTAAAGAGACATTGAAAAAATTTAATTTTCAGAGGAGGAAGAATCAGGAAAGTTTACTAGTCTCTAAGAGGTATCAGACATATGATAATACAAAAAAAAAGTGGCTGAGAATGATAGCAATGACAAATTTAGATGGAATTTGGTTGGATAAGGGAGAAACACAATCTCTAAGGGGAGACAGTGTGTTGCAAAGCACCCCTGAGTGGGAGATAGTGCACTACAATGCACTGTGTCTTGACCAACAATGTGTTGGGTGCAACAGGGATTGAAAAACCAAGAAAAAGAACACACTTCTAATGCAATTATTTCATTCAAGTGTATAATAATAGAAGGTAGATGCTACTGATGAGGATAAACATAGGAAAAACACTAGGAATGATAGTATACTCCCCAGTGGAGTCAACAATTTGTTAT
Source organism: Pinus albicaulis (assembly GCA_034641835.2). NCBI lineage: Eukaryota > Viridiplantae > Streptophyta > Pinopsida > Pinales > Pinaceae > Pinus > Pinus albicaulis. The sequence continues at coordinate 629,407,072 of CM076577.1, forward strand.
GCGGAATTGTGATATATGGATAAACCAAATTCCCTAAGTGTGGTGCTAGTCACTTAGAACAACATAAGAAGGAATAACTATCACTTTCTCTAAAATAAGCAGATACACAAAATGGTAAAGGATCCTACTTGTAATAGAACCACTTATCCTTCTCCTTATGTCGTTGTTATCGTTTCTTTCATTCCAACCCAAGTCGCTTATATTGATTCCTGCAAACACAAACAGAGAACAACAAACAACATGAAATATACATATATCTACTTATCTTACTCAAATAAAATTGATTAGCTATGAAATACATACATCATTCAAGAATACGTTGCAAAAGAAATAAAGACATATGTATGGGAAAATGATCAAACACATTTATTAAAGAGTAGAAGGGCTTGCAACCAATGGACTGATTTGTTTTCAACCTGCTCTAGCATCATTCTAGCCTCATCACATCCAATTTCATATCAGCAACATATCAGTACTTTCACTCTCTTATCAAATGAGAATCCAACAACATAAATTTACCAAATTTCTTCTTTTTCTAGCACTAGAATGAGTGCTCAGTTTATAAGGAAACTGATGGTAGTTTCTCAATGAATGCCTTTCTAACAATAGGAAAGACATGTTCCCAAGTTCAAAGGTGTTATATGGACACTTGGATTCAAAGTTTGACACATATGGACTCTTCTAGAAGGCACTAGCCATGTGGAGATTCCCAGAATGATGAGAATTCTACTCCTAGGTGACCAACGCACTCTTGAGTGTTAGGAAGTGCACTGAAGTTCACCCTTGAATGGATTATTTGGCACTGCAACGTAGTTAGTCCATTTAGAGACTACGTTGGTGAGTTAGTAGGTGATATAACATATACTTCAAACCTTGGAAATCTCACAATAAAAGCCATGAATGAAATGTTCTTCTCTTAGGGCATATAGAAACATAAATATAAGGGGATGATAGACCCTATTTTTTTGGTCCTAGGGATTATGTCCAGTTTGACCAAGTCATGGGGGATGATGCCCAAATTGACCTATAACAATAAAGCAATTTTTTTCACAAATTGAGGACAGGAATAGAAAAATCAGAGAAAATATGGAATCCCAGCTGGAGACCCAATATTCTTCAAATTATCAAATAATATTATTATCTACTATGTATTTGGAAAGGAATCAACTAAGGATTTCATTTTCTTATCCTTCTGCATTGTCTGTTTCCTCTTCAACAGGTTTTAAAACTGTTAATCTAACAATGGATGTTAAGAAGATCCCTTTGCCTGAAAAAATTAATCTCCATAGGTAGACTGGAGAATTAATTTATAATGACCCGAATAAAACCTTTTCAACTGTTAGCAAAGGTGAAAGTATGTTGGAGAAATTACTTGACCAATTAAAGATAGAAAATGAAAATTCAAGAGCATTGACTACTCAGAATGAAGAATTGGAAAAGTTGGTTGTCAAGATTTGGGTGAGCCCTGAAGATAGAAGTGCAGTGCAAAAATTGTTGCAGAGTGCTGAAGCACAAATTTAGGTACTTAAGAAGAAGTTGAAGATACCTTCCTTAGAACATCCAATGGCTACATAATTAGCTCACGTTGAGAAAGAGAAATAAGTATTAACTCATGAATTTTTACAGAGGAATGAAGAAGTGACCAAGCTGAAAGAAATAAATGTTGTCTTGTGGCAGAATATTGATTCACGTGTTTATACAATTCTAGTGCCAGCAGATTTAGAAGACCCGACCACAAATTAACTCAGGTCATGAATGAGTTAAAAATTGTTGAAAATGAGATGAAAAGGAATCAAAGATATTTTGAAAAGTCTATGAATATCATCAAGGCCACTTAGCACGAATTATTAATGTCAAAGGAGACTACTGAAAAATACAGGAAACCCTGTCATGTTTCCTACCAGGAGATTAAGGAATTGAAAGAGAAGGTAAAAGGGAACATGTCCCTTATTCAAGAAAGAGATATTTTATGGAATGATATTATTAATACAGTGAGAAAAATTTGGGAATTTTTATTTACTGTTGAAGAAGAAAAATCATTGTCAGAGATTTAGAAAGTATAATCATGGCTAGTAAATAGAAATTGTAGCAAAGGGATCAATTTTCCAAGAGAATGATTAATTTTCTAATCCCCGAGTCTGCACAAGAATTAAAATAATTTTGAGTTGAAGATAGGACTGAATTTGTGATAGAAATAAATAAAATGACAATGAAAAATTCACACATGAAAAAACTGTAGTACTCAAAGGAGCTACTATTGTCAATTATCTGCACAAATATTTTCAGCTTCTTTGGATGATGAAGACTCTTTTTATTGAAAAACCTACATATAGAAGGGTCACCAATTTCAAAATGGCACATGTTAATTTTATCAAAATCCAAAATACAAATACATATATTTGGAATAAGTACAGGGAATGGATGTCACCCCAAGCAACTAATACAAAAGCAACAACTGATACAGGAGCAAGACCTTCTACAGTTCCAGAATCACAAGTTATTTAGTGACAAAGTGCTTTCACTAATATAAAAAATTGTGTCATGAAGTTTAGAAAAGATGATTTATTTCAATGTAATTTTTATTTTTCAAATGTAATGATTGAATATGAGGACAGTTTCTCTCGAAGTAGTTTAGGAGGTTGACAGTTTTATAACTGTAATTTTGAAATTTTGTATAAAAATACTTTCAAATGAGAAGTGAGGGTTCTGGAATTTTGGACCTCAGAGGCAATCACAATTTTGTACTTTCACTCTTCATGTTCACTTGAATAAAGTTTTCATTGTGATTACATAATTTGTTGGGTATGATAAGTTTTCTCTGTCACATATTTTGTTAATGTTTCTTCTTAGAAATTATTAATGAAGTTGTTGGACTTCAATTTTATAGTTCTGCAAGTTTTATTTTGTGTAAATTAAAGTTAAAAATCCTTAATAATTCACTCCACTTTTCTAATTTCAATTTCAAGCTAATCATAATTTACTCTAAAGTTGAAGATAAAAGATTCAGTTTGAAGTAACCTATTATCTAATACTTTCCACAATCACTTATTTATTTTCTATCATTCATTAGTATTCAACATCAGAAGGCTACTCTGAAGGCGTTGTTCACACATTGAAGACTAAAGGGTTTTAATCAATATTCTGGGGTTTATAAAATTATGGGACAACAAATTAATTATTTTACAATTTTAAATAAATGTCTCGGGCACTGATATCTTCTTAGCTAGAGGTTGTATCCCAAGGTACAACAACTGACAACAATGATGTTTTGGACTACATTCAAGGAAAGGTACTTGAGCCTCCGAAGAATGCATTCGTTGTTGTCAAGAGTAAGCATAGAAAGTTGATAATAAATAAAAACAAATTACAGCTAATGATTACCAAGAAAATTTACTTGCATATGTTGGAAACTCAAGAAGAGTCGAGGATGATAGGAAGAGGAAGGATTAAATATCATGAAGAATGAGAACCCATTGCATACATATCTTATGACAAGAATAAGAATAAAGGGAAAGGGGGTCCATCAAATTCAAGAAAGCCTCCTCCTCGAAATCAAAATAAAATAAAATAATACTCGCATATTGAATACTACAATTGTCACAAGAAGGCTCATTATGCCTGAGATTTCCCCAAGAAGAATAATGGACTGCGTTAAAATAATAGAATCAACAACAACAATTTCAATGATCAAAGGAATGAATGCAATGGAAGAAATAATAGAAGAAGAAGGGATTCTCCAAGTGACCATGAATAATATCATCATCCACAATTCACGAAAAAAGTTAAATTATAAAAGTATGAAAGTAATGTTGTGAATCAATTTGAATATGTTCTTATTTCCAATCTTAGGTAGTTCATCTCCTTTGGATTTTTGGGATAGTTGTTTGGTTGATAGTGGGGACAAGCGTCACTTCTCTAGTTACAAGGAATTTCTCTGTAACTTGGTAGAGAGGGAGTCAAATTTAAAAATCATTCTTGGAGACAACTCCACTCATCCCATCAAAGGTTTTGGATCTGTCAAATTTCATTTGAATTATGGGGAATATATTATATTCCATGATGTAATGTATGTGCCTAGGTTGAAGAAGAATTTGGTATCAATTTCCACTTTGAAAGACAAAGAGATGAGGGTTGCCTTCATCAAGGGAAAAGTTCTTAATTGGCCCATTACATCACGTATGAAAGATGCATTCACTTCAGGAACAAGATATGAATCACTCTATAGGGTCACTAGAAGCCTACTATTGGCATTGGTTCATAATACAAATAATCTAAAAAAATTATGGCATCGAAGGTTAGCTCATCTTCATTATGATACGCTTCTGAAATTGGAGAACTTGGTCTCAGGGATGCCAAAGTTTCAAGCTCAACATGATGGAGTATGTCTAGGATGTGCCACTAGAAAAATGACAAGGGGACCATTCCCCTCTAGTGAAAGAAATAAAAATGACATCCTTATCTTTGGTTTCCCCGTATACTTTCATGTGCTGAAAGAGAAAAGGAACAAGATGGAACCCACTAGAAGAAAAAGGTAAGTTTTTTGGTTATTGTGAAAAATCTATAGCATTTAGAATATATATTCCTAGTCAAAGGAAGGTTGAAATTAGTAGGGATGTCAAGTTCGATGAATATTCTACACTTGGAAAATTAGGATACCTTCCTCTGCTTCCACCTTCCAAGAAGAAAAGTGATATCAATATCTTGGATGGTTCGTCTGTGCCTGAATCCAAGACTGATATTATTGATGATCCCATGGATCCCATACATCCCTTAGATTCTCCTCCTAGTAATACACCTACTAGGAAGAGACCACTTTGGCTCCGTGACACTCTTCAGGATGTTGATAGACATGTGCCCATCCAAAGTTCGTTTAGAGAAAGGAAGAAGTCATGCAGGTACCATGGATATATTGCAACCATGAGAAGTATGATTCAATATAAACCTTCCACCTTCGAAGAAGTTGTAAAAGAACAAGTTTTGAAATATGTTATAGCCGAAGAATATGAATCTATTATGAAGAATGATGTTTAGGATATTGTGTTGATACTAAAGGATAAATATGTGGTAACTTCGAAGTGGATATTCAAGATTAAGCATGGAATTGATGAAAGCATTGTGAAGAACAAGGTGAGTTTTATGGCTCGAGGATTATCCCAGAAAGAGGGAGAGGATTATGATGATATATTTCAACCTGTGACTTGATATACAACCATTTTTTCGATAGTTTCCCTTACCGCAAGTCAATGATGGACCCTTCATCATATGGACATAAAGATTTCATTTCTCCATGGCATGCTACAAGAGGAAGTGTATGTTGAGAAACCACAGGGATTTGAAGTAGAGGATCTAAGAACATGTAGAAATTAGCAGAATAAATCACTTATTCAATGGAGATTAACCTGATCACACATCAATTTCGAATTGCATGCATAACACATAATCTCTTCTACAATTAATTGTCACATGCGGAAATAATAGAAGCGATAACACATCAAATCATCACACACATTAACACAGTATGTATGGGGAAAGCTTATAGCTGAAAACCCCCAGCTATAGTATATTATAAATGGAGAGAACATGCAGCAAATACATAGTACAACCTCCTCACAAGTACTCAGTACTATCTCCCAAAGCTACACAAAAACTAGCTTGGTTTTGAACAAGTCACAGGTTCAAAACACACCCACTACTTCTCTGCCTCTATTGCGCAATCAAGGCTGGTCTAAATAGAGATCCAAGGTTCGAATCTACTTGGCTTCACTGCGCAATTTTCATTGGTACTCATGTAATGCAATCCCATGCAAAACCGATCCTCCAACCGATAGCTATACTCACCCTTTCATCTACCTCTTCTACCGTGCTCCACTGAATCACCATGCACCGAGTTAACTGAAAATTTTTTAGTTGAATAATGAGTTAATAATTAGTGAATTAAATAATATTTAATTCACACAACCATTCCCAGTTTATCCAATGAAGACAACTAGTTCAACTAGTTAACCAGAACACCACCTCCATTAACTCCTCAATCAACTCCACCAAAACTCACATGAGTTCTAACTAAGTCTATGCAATAGCTCACTAATCTCCATAGCAGCTCCATCTTTATGTCACCGTAATGCCCACCTCCTGGGTCAAACCGGATAGTCCAAGAGAGGAATACCATATAGTCCAAATATTATTAAGGGTAAATAATATTAGACTATATTTTTTTAGAGACATACCTAAAAATAGCTCCTATTCAAAATAAGGGTCTCATCTATTTTTACCGACATGTCGCATACTTCAAGAATCTCCAACTGGAATCTCTGAATCATGCTCCGTATGTCTAAAAATAGATTTTTTCGACAAAAATCACATGTGTGGTCCCCACCTAGTTTAGGTGATCACTTTCCAACTAGGATCAGGAAAGATGTTTCAGGAGGCCTCCTTCACTGTTTCTTGTTGCAATTTTCAACAGAACATGTGTTTGTGTGTTGAGTAAGGTATTGTATGGTTTGAATCAAGCCCCAAGAGCATGGTATGCCCGCATAGAAAATTATTTTGTGATGTTGGGATTAATGAGAAGAAATTTTGATCCCAACCTCTACTTCAAGGTAGTCCAAGGTATGTCGCTGATATTAGTTTTATATGTTGATGATATATTCCACACATGTAGTGAGCCTCTAATGATGGAGTGTAAGAGGGATCTAACCTCTTAATTCTAAATGAAGTACCTTGGAATCATGCACTACTTTCTAGGCCTTGAGGTGTGGAAAACGCCTGGTGATATTTTCCTTTAACAAGGAAATGATGTTGTGAAGCTGCTGGAAATATTTGGAATGAAATAATGCAAGTCTCTATCTATACCAATGGAAATAAACTTCAAGAAATTATGTGGAGAAGTTGTAGAGCCTAATTTGGTGAATCCATCCAAGTATAGACAATTGTTTGGGGCTCTAATTTTCCTTGTGAACACCCATCCAAACATATTTTATGCAGTGAATACATTGACTCAGTTCATGACCAAGGCTCTCCATGCACATTGGACCACTGCCAAACACATTTTTAGATATTTTTAGGGGACGATTACACTTGGTCTAAGATACTCTGTCGGAGATGTTTGACTCCATGGATACACTAATGTTGATTGTGTGGGAAACACTATCAACATGAAGAGTACATCTGGATGTTGTTTTAGTATTGGATCTACCATGATGTCTTAGATGAGCAGGAAGTAGAAGTTAGTATCATTGAGTACCATCAACGAAAATTATATTTCCACTAGCATGGCTAGCTGCGAATAAATTTTGTTGAGGAAGCTCTTTGGAGAGCTATTTGAGAAGGTCCTAGATAATAAAATGATATATTGCGCCAACAAGAGTGGGATCCATTTGGAAGATAATCTTGTATTTCATGACAATTCCAAGAACGTAGATATATGATATCACTTCATTCCTGATATCGTACAAAGAGGATTTTTTCGTCTCCATCATGTATCAAAAGATGAGAATATTTCAGATAGTCTTACCAACGATTTTCTGAAACAGAAGTTCTTGATCTTTACAGATCTTCTTGGACTCATGGATGTGACCCCTCCTGATAAGGGTCACCACTGATGGAGGATAATGAGTCATACTCTTCCCCCCTATCTAAGCTCCTTGGGTGAGAAATTTAGGTAGAGGGATCTTGGGGTTGAGGGAACTCTGGACAATAGGATGTCTCCCCTATTTTTTACCTACAGGGTTGGAGTAGTATCTCACCCTTTCATGGTCTTTACAGAGTATACCAAGTTGGAATCATACCCATGAGATTGCGTTTTTTGGGATTATCCCTCTCCGTTTGGCCAACAGTTGAGGAGGCTTGGAGGCCTATGATCCTTAACTCTTGGTAAGTTAGGTATCTTGTCCAAGATAGATTATGATGAAGGTGTTATACCACATGAGTCTTATGGTTCATTGTTTGGAAGATCAGTAGGCGATAGGATGGGTTTATTAGTATCTCCCATACATTACCTATTTCCTGATATGGGTTGAGTTGTATCTCCCCCATGCCACATTTTCAGGTAGTAGCCTACTCATTGAGATTCCATCTAGTAACCTGATGACATTCCAGGCATTGTCCTAATGGCATTTCCAGGTAGTAGCCTGATGAGATTTCCAAGTAGTAGCCTGATGATATTTCTAGGTAGCATCTTGATGATATTTCTAGGTAGTAACCTGATCATATTTTCGGGTAGTAGCTTGCTGGCATATTTTTAGGTAGTATCCCGCTGACAGATGTTCCAGGTTGTATCTCGTTGATAGAGGGTGGTAGATTTTTCTCCCCATGCTTGGTTGGGTTCGAAACATTGGTGAAGGAAAATATGGTATGGAGGTCTGAAATCACAAGTCTGAAGCTCACACAAAATTTAGGTTTTTGTTCCGGACGTTGGCACAAAACTAGAGAATTTTGTCTCTGGATGCACACATGATATGGGTTAGGTAGCATCCAGGACCTAAAGACACACACATACTAACATGGAGGTAGCATCCAGAGGTTTGACTACAGCTAACCATCATCCGAATATTTCTGAAGATGTCTGAAGTATGAATCAAGTTGTCTCTGATATATTCTGCCACTTTACACAAGTTTCTAAATATTTTGGGTTGTATTTCTAATCATATTGTATTGGGCTCATTGTACTCTCTGTTTAACATTTTATGGAAATATAATAGAAGAAGAATTTCAAAGGGTTTTCCCAATAGTGGGTTTTTCCCTGGTCTTTGACCAAATCTAGTGTCTCTTGTCGATGTGTTGATTATATCCATTGTCATTTCATTTATTGTTCTTTCTTCAATTACTATTTCTTAATGGAAAGACCAATTGTAATTGGGAATATTGCTAATTTAAGTTTGGAATTGGGCTAAATTAATTGCTACAATATAGAACAATCTCCAATTTAATAATAAGAAAATCTCCAATACTTTCAATGTTAAGGGTCTCCTTTTATTTTTATACCTTATCAGGGTCTCCATGCCTTCTCTATGGAGGTTTCATGGGTAAATATTATAGTCATCATATGTTCATTTCCATTTCTATGTGACCATAGTTGCATCTTTCACGATATCTCCTTACTTTATTCACATATTTCTTCCCAAGAACTTCCATCCATAGTTCCTTCATCTTTTTCAACCACCTCATATTCGATATGAGGACATATTATGTTGGTTTAATCTAGTCAATATGTGAGCCATGCCTACATGCATCTTTCCAAAGGAGGAGATACCTTTTCTTTGATCATTCTCATGAGATATAGAATTTACCCATGAAATCATATGATGACATGAATCAATCAAATACATGCATACATACCTATTTCCTTCTTTTGGCCATCTAGGATTCCTTCAATGACTTCCTTTCCTTTCTTGAAAGTTCTTCAATTATGCTGAATTCTTCTATCACAATACCACCATCATTCTTAAATCATGAATTCCATACAAGATGGAATTATTAGCAAGAGACTTGATTCTCCCAAGAGAGGTGAAAATTCTAATGAATATTCCAACTGAGGATCTTGATTGTCCTCATCTTGCAAATGCTCATTTCTAATGATGATGATGTATGATGAACTCTATGCTATATGACTTTCTTCTACCCATAAGTACCACTTATGATTTTTAATGAGGTTACCAAGAGCTACTTACTTTTTATGATGACTGCCACATCCATGTAGACTTATACTTTACCTATATTTCAAGCTTCTTATACCTACGTCATGATCTCTTGCTTCAATTGTATGCTATTATGATGTCATCCCCTAAAATGATGCATTAATTTATAGTGCTTTATATCTAGTAGTAATTATTTAACCATGGTATAGGTATTCCATATTCTACTCCTCCTTGGTATGCCCCCGAGAGATCTTAATAGAGAATATATTTTCCTTCCTTATTGGATTTCTTCTCATCGGGTTCTTCCACTTCTTCGGTGATATGGGATTCAATTATTTTTTTCCTTTTCTTGTTGTCCTTCTTGAGTTTAGGACAATGTCTCTTATAGTGCCCATATTTATGACAACCATAGCATTGAATCTTTGAAATATTATTATTTTTCTAAGGACAAAACTTCCGAAAGTTTCCTTTCTTCCTATCCACGACAATAAATGCTTGAACTTTTTCACTTAGTCCCACATAACTCTTTGCTTTTAACCTATTTTCTTCAATCTTACATAATGAAAAGAGTTCACTAAATGGGGTGGCTTCCTTATTTCCATAGATGCTTGATACAAAGTTTCCCCATTCATTAGGTAGTGCATTGAGCACTACATTGGTCATTTCTTTGTCATACATTATTTCACCCAACTCTTTTTGTTGGTATCAGATTTATGACACCCTCATAATATATGAGGTTATTCCTTCTTCCTTTTAGACCTTCTTTTTATATAGCTCGGTTCTCAAAGATATGAATTCTCAAGAGATGCTTACAGAAATCAATTCTACTAACTTATTATAGATTTATTTTGATGTCTCCAACTTTTATACATAAGTTATGAGGGGATCCTTGATGTATTCTATAAGAATCCTTTGATCCATCACTTCCACTTTCATGTAATTGGATAGAGCTTTAACTTCTTCCTTTGGAGGCATAATGATTGAAACCTTAAGATGTCCAACGACTTCGTTCTCTATGAGGATTAAATCTGTCCTCTTCTTCCATGCAAGAAAAGTTTGATAGCCCAACCAATTTGTTGCTCTCCTTGAAAAATGAATTCATTTTGATAGATTCATACATAGATATAAACTTACTTGTCAAGTGAAGGTTCTCCTTTGATAGTGATATATTCAACTTGATTCCTTTCTTGATGATGCCGATAATAGAAGATGTCTTATTGATGAATATTTATTTTTTCAAGTATTATTTGATAGTGATACTTGAATCGAGAAGAGGGAGATCACCTTGATTCCTTGATGATGATGAAAATTCTTCTTCCTATGTCCCTTGGATGTAGAGGCTTCAAGATGCTCCAATATGTAGTCCTTACTTGATATGAGAAAGGGTCCTTGAGATTTTCTTTGTGATGATGTATGGGATTCTGAAAAATTCTTCAAATGTGGAATCCTTTTTTGGATGAGCTAGGGTTTTGATATCTTCTTCTTTTTTTGCTTCTAGATGGAGTGATCCTTGAAACCAATAGTCCTTCTTGATGCTTAGATTTTTCAGCCAATGATGGATCCCTTCTTGATGATTCAATGTCATCTTTGATGTATTGACCTTGATACTCTTGAGTGTGTATCCAAATGAGGTTGAGCTCCTTCTTATATATAGGGTTTTTAGGGGTAAAAATTGCTATCTTTAGGCTAATTTGTCCCTTCATGTAGGCTAACTTTATCTTTGCGTGATGATGAGGTGTTGGAGGGTATTTTAACTCTACTTTGACTCAAATAAATTTTATTTACAATATGTAACATGCCCAAGAAGGGTATTTCATACATGACAATGAATCTTATGACTTGTTAACTTAATGACAAGCCATATAATCCCTAAATGGGAGCTTGAATTAAATTAAATTTCCCTTGATCATGAAAAGCATGCCTCAAGAATAAAAATACTAAATTTGTTTTTCTCTTTACATCAAATAAATAAAATCATGATTACATATGTAATTATGAAGGTCGAACCTAGTTACGTATTTCAACATCGAAGGCCCTCTTCCCTTCTAATTATCTAGATTCCCAAGGTCATTGTGATTCTTAATGAAGGATTCTTCTTGAATTTTTAGTGTAGGGCATACTTGAAAATGAACAAGAAATCTATCAATAAATTCCTCAACAGATGATATACGCCTAGGATCGTGATTATGCAACCTTGAATTATGACCATAGAGGGATCTCATGAATAAAAATATAAGGACATCCTAGTGGACCACTTTCATCTTCAAAGTATGCACAATTAATATTTCTACATGCGAATTTGTAGAGAGTGGATGACCATCAAACATGGGCACCCCATGTACCATCCACCCTATGACATGATTAGGATTCCCAGGGATGCTAGTGATGGAAAGCGGGAAAATAATCAAAGAAATACATCCTATTGAGATATACATGCAACTTATAGGAGTCACTAGGGTGAATTTAGAGATTCCTAGAGAAATTCTTTCTCCACCCTACAAGAATTGACCTTAAAGTTAAATGATGAACTAGGGCTTCGTTCTTCCACTGGATTCACCAAGAAGGGTATATCAATGATGTCGTAAGGGAAACAAGATACACGTCTCGTGTCCCTGACAATGAAGCCAAAAATATTACTGCTCAATTTGTAGGGGACCTAGGAGGAGTATCTAACATACAACTACTAGACCAAATGGAAACATTGGGACAAGGACCCACTTTCACCTTAGTCGATGTCCCCTACTCTTTATGGAATTTCACCAATGGAAGGAGTCTCGGTATGGAGGAAATCGCTTGAATAATAGGATAAATGACAATGTATAACATCATTTCCAAGGCCCAATCAAAGGAGAGGCACAATTAATGGTTCAAATGCTTAAATAAAATTTGAAAGGCTCCCCAAGAAATACATATGAAGGATGACCTTGAGCTTAGGAATATTCAATAATGATGAATTCCTAAGATCAAAACTTCCAAAACCCCTCACATGTGATTGATTTGTTTATAATAGGTTTCAAATTGAAGAAAGGATCACTCATTCAATGTAAATATTCAATTAAAGTGTGGGCTTTGGGAGAAGTTAAGGTGACTTTCCACGAAAAACCCCTTGAGAGAAACACTATAAGAGACCAAGGGTTGAGAGATGTACTATGGTAAAGGCTCATACTGTTGGGTGTGGAGCCTGATTTTCATCCCGATTCAGAGATCTTTGTTTTAGCTAGATGTATAGCCCAGGAAGACTTGTACACCCCTCCACACGGGGGGGACTTATGTGGGGGGTCTAGTAAAGAAATGATTTGGTTACAAAGGTTTATGGATAAATTGGGTAAGAAGCATGATATGGGAATGTTATATAGTGATATCCAAAGTTCCATTCATCTTGAAAATAACTCAAAATTTCATTCCAAGACTAAACACATACAATTCAAGTACCATTTCATACGGTCAGTGTTGGAATATGGACAGTTGAAGCTGGAAAAGATACACACTAGCCAGAATCCTGCAGATATGATAACAAAAGTTGTAACCAGGGAGAAAATGAGATTATGCTCAATTTCAATTGGTCTTCAAGTATGATGATGAAGATGAGAAACAACCAGGTCCAAAGTAGAGTCATTTTCCAGCAAATGAAGTAGCGGTGGAGTTGCTACAATCAGTCTCCAAGTGGGAGATCGTTGGGTGTGGAGCCTGATTTTCATCCTAATTCAGAGATCTTCGTTTCAGCCGGATGTATACCACAGGAAGACTTGTACACTACACCACACGAGGGGGGTGTGGGGGGAGAATTTTCCCCCCCTCCACCCCGCTGGGGGGTCTGGGGGCCAACGGTCCCCCGTCAAGGGTTTCAGGGCCAGCACCCCTGAAGCTAAAAATAGATGTAAAATTTCCTTGTAAAAGTATTGTAATTTCTAGTAAATATAGGATGTTCATTAGGTAGATGATTTGATGGCAGAAGCTATGTTTAATTTAGGTTTTTTTTTCCCTAGAAGGCAACCCCTCGTTTTGTATGAGGATATTGTAATTGTGGTTGTATATTGTATGTGTATTCTCAGAACAAGAAACAGAAAGGGAGATTGCGATAGATAACAAAGTATATTACAACAGATCTGTTGTAGGTTGTGTCTCTTCATTTTTCTGGATAATATAAAGGAAGGACTGGTTGTTCAGGGTGGACGTAGCCCAAATTGGGTGAACCACATATATCTATGTCTCTTTGGTTTTATATGTTATTTCTCTATTTTTGTTTCTGCATATTTTATGTGTTGCATTTCTCTGTAATATATAATTTTCTAAAACCTGGCATCAGATCCGAAGGTCTAATTGGTTGATAAACTCACAGGAAAGAAGGGTTCTTGTTGAGTGGGAGTAATGGCATAAGATGGTAAGTTTAGGATCGAGAAATTTAACAACCAAAACTATGCACCGTGGAAGATGTAGACGGAATATTATCTGTATCAAAAATATCTGTACCTACCATTAAGCGGAAAACAAAGAAGTCGACGACTATGATAGACGCAGAATGGGAGATTCTCGATAGAAAGGCACTTGGAACAGTATGGTTGTGCCTCATGGCATCGATAGCCTTCAATATTTCGAAAGAAACAACAACAGAGGGTTTGATTAAGGCATTGGAGAAACTATATGAAAAACCCTTGGCCTCAAACAAGGTACTTCTTATGAAACGTTTACTTAATATGAAGATGTCAGAATGTGGATATGTTGCAGACCATTTAAATGATTTTAATACAGTTACCAATCAGTTAAGTTTTGTAGGGGTAAACGTTGATGATGAAGTTAGGGCTTTGTTATTTATGTGCTCATTGACAGAAAGATGGAATGTTTTAGTTATGGCCATTAGTAACTTTGTCTCTGGATATAGTAATTTAAAGTTTGATGATGTTGTCGATGCTATCCTTAGCGAGGAAATGTGACGGAAAAGCTCCAGTGAGACATTAGGTAATGCTTTGAGTGTAGAGAATATGGGAACAAAAATGGAAACAGGAAAGAGCTCAACATATCGTTGTAAATCAAGGAAAGGTAGATCCAAGTCTAGATCGGGGATAGTGTGCTGGAAATGCGGAAAGAGGGGACACCTAAAGAAATATTGTAGATCTTGGAAGGGAAAGAAGGAAACACACAGCAAGAAACAAATCATGAAGCAAATGTGGTAGGTGATGTGTTGCAAGATGCTTTGATTCTTTATTTAGAAAATGTTATTGATTCTTAGGTGGTAGATTCAGGGGCCTAATTCCATGCTATACCTGATAAGAAATATTTTCATGACTATGTTCAAGGTGATTTTTGACAAGTTCATTTGGGTGATGATAAATGTTGTAAATTTTTTGGAATGGGTAAAGTCCTTGTAAAAAAACAGAATGGAAACCAATGGTTATCAAAGGAGGTAAGGCATGTTCCAGATCTGAAGAAAAATTTGATTTCAATAGGCCAGTTAGGTAGTGAAGGTTGTGAGACAACTTTCACAGATAAAACTTCTAATATCACCAAAGGAGCCCTGGTAATAGAAAAAGGAGAAAAGGTTGGTACATTGTATTTATAAAGTGGTATTTATAACTCAGTTAATGCTTTAACTTCCAAAGGAGAAAATGCAGCATTATGGCATCATAGGCGTGGACACGTGAGTGAGAAGGGGATGAATATTCTTCACTCAAGAAATTTGTTGCCAGGTTTGAAGAATATTGATTTGGATTTCTATGAGAATTGTATTTATGGAAAAAAAAAGAGATTCATATTTATCAGAGTTGGGAAAGAAAAGAAGGGTGAAAAATTAGAGCTTGTGCATACAGATGTATGGTGACCTTCTTAGGTATCATCTCTAGGTGGCTCTCGTTCTTATGTTACTTTTATTGATGATGCAACTAGAAAAACTTGGATTTATTGTATTCAGAATAAATCTAATGTATTTGATACTTTCAAGAAATGGAAATCTTTGGTTGATATTAAGAAAGGAAAGAAGTTGAAGTGTCTGAGATCAGACAATGGAGGTGAATATTGCAGCAAAGAATTTGACAGGTATTGTTTAGAGCATGTAATTCACAGAGAGAAGACAGTTCCAAGAACACCACAAGAAAATGGTGTGTCAGAAAGGATGAACAGAACAATAATGGAGCGTGCAACGTGCATGAGATTGAATGCAGGATTACCTTTACAATTTTGGGCAAATGTTGTAGATAATGTTGTTTATCTAATAAACATAGGGCCTTCAAGTTACTTGGATGGTGGTATTCCAAAGGAGGCATGGATAGGTAAAAAGGTAAACTACACTTTTTTAAAGCCTTTTGGTTGTGATGCCTTTGTCCATATTAATAAAGAAAATAGAACAAAGCTTGAGGCAAAATCAAAGAAATGTACCTTTATTGGATATGGTGTTAATGATTTTGGCTATCACTTATATGATTATGAAAATCACAAAATAATTAGTAGAAAAGATGTAATATTCAATTAAAAGGTCTTATATAAGAATCGGTTACAGGAAAAGAAACAGGAAAAAGGAAAAAAAGAATACACAGTTCTATATGAGATCACCGAAAAAGTAAAAGTGCCTGACAATAATAATAATCAACATCCACACCAACAAAAACCACCACAACAGCAACATGCAGCTCAAACACCTGAAAGTGGTGTTAGAAGATCTACCAAGATAAGTAGACCCCCTGAACGATACTCTCCTTCATTATATTATTTATTTTTGACTGATTCTGGTGAACCCAAATTTTATGAAGAAGAAATGTAGGTTGAAACCAGGAAGAAGTGGGAGCTAGCCATGAAAGAAGAGATGGACTCTTTAATACATTGTTGGGAAAAATACTGAGAGGGGGGGGGGGGGTGAATCAGTATTTAGTGCAGACAATCAAACTTTTTCTTTTTCCTTTCTAAAAACCCATACGCTACTTTACTGAAGGAAACTAGCGTATGTACGCGGATATCCTTTACAGAACTCGCGTATGTCCAGAGATCTAGTTATGTGCTTGAATCTTAACTCAGATCATTGCATTATTCATTCATCAGATATTTCAGAACCAGGAAACAGGATCAGACAGAACAGAATAATCATCACACATATGCAACACACATGAACACCAGGATTTTTAGGTGGAAACCCAATTCGGGAGAAAACCATCGCTGCCGTTGTTTCAACCTTCAAAATTTATTATTAAGAAAACTTCTTACAATCATGTACTGGTGCAGACTCAAACCAGCACGCAGGCACCCACCTGCAGAAGGTTACAACCTTCTCTCGTTTACCAGTCTCTCCTGGAAGGGAGCTACAACCCCCTGCACTAGTTTACCAACCTCTTCTGGAAGGGAGCTACTACCCCCTGATATGAGTACCAGCTTCTACTGGCAGAAAGCTTCCACTTTCATACTGAAGGCTTCAACCCTCAGATCCACTGCAGACCATGTTTCATCAATTTTCAAACTGGATCAAACAACTCCAACACAACCCTTTACTTGTCAATAAACAACCTTTGCCCAAAGCATCAAACAGAACAGTGAAACCACTGTAGCCAGAATATTTATATAACCTGCACTTCTTATCCGATATAAACACATTCAACCTTCAACTCTACCATTAGATCGTAAATCATATGCGCTTTATTTAATCGCACCCATGTATATACGCTTCTTCCATAAGACGAACCCGCGTATACTTCAAACACATTTTCCAAAGAAAACCCTAACTACGCATACACGTTTTTATTTCACGTCGTACCCGCATATACACGCGCTTTTCATGAAAACGAACATGCGTATAGCTATAAAGGATAAATTTTGCGCATGCACTGCATCTATAAACTTACCCAAATTTCTTCAATCTCTTCAACAGATTGCGCCAAATTTCTTCTTCACTTTTTTCAAACATCATCCTCGACATTCACCAATTCTAGATCTAGAGATTCGAGCTTGTATCATGTTCATGTGAGCATCCTCTAGATTAAGATCTATCAATTAGAACAAAGAAACACCAAACATATACTTCAGAGTGAAGTATCTATCAAGCTCGCACTGTGCACCCCATGCACAATGATTTTCTTCTCCTTATAGGTTTACCCTTTTCTACCAGCAGAGCCAAACCACATCTCAAGTACTCCTCGCGACCTGGATCAAAAATCAACAGACAACTCCACTACCAATATGTCAAATGGGTCAATACCATGGTAGTAACCCTTGGTTTTACAAATTTAGAGCGCAATTGAGCATACGCTACTTGGCACGTGCTTTTCCGCGTGCATACGCACTTCTCCTAGACAAACCCGCGTATTCCTTAAGACACACACTTTTCATCATTATTCTTGCACATGCTGATATTTATTTTTCTGGTACTTCTGCATTTCTTGTAGAACATCAGATTTACATCATTAATGCATCAAGAACAACTTCATTAAGTCGGTTGTCATCATCTTCATCAAGTGGGTTGCCATCAAGGACAACACTCTACATCATATTGCCAACAATCTCCCCATTTGGACTTGATGGCAACCACGAAGGTGTTTGATCACCACAACAGATAGATACATTGATTATAATCATTACACAATAACCATGTTACTCTCCCCTTATTCAAACACCATGTCACTCTCCCCCTTTGACATCAAGGGCAAAGGGCGGATCAAAACCAACACAAGGTTGTTCTCCTCATGTAGAAGGAAGCGCTCTGCAGATCTGATGTGCACTGAAGTTACCATGCTTCCCCTGAGTTCATGCTGGAAGTTCAAACATATTTTTCAATGAAGTACATGACTCTATGACCTTCCTATCACCAAGGACTCATACATACATCAAAGATCCAACCAAGTGGATTTACATAAGAGACTCAAATACCCAAACAAAAAGGGTTTACATATTTTGACTCAACTACCCAACCAAGTGGGTTTACAAATTTGAACAAGTCCTTACATGACTGAATATTACAAGTTTACATCATAGTCTCAACATGACCTTTTTCATCAAATTACAAATATGACCTGTTATGACCAATATCAGAAAGACCTCTCGAGAGATCATATTTTAGAATCAACAATGCATAATACCCAGCAAGGCTATTGCTCCCCCTGAACCTGTACATCAATTTACTCCTTCATCTCCCCCTTAGCTTGTGCATCCTGAACACTTTTAAACAGAAGATCATCAAGGCATCTTTACCCAATATCAGAGAATGAAACAGAAATATAAGAGATAAAACTTCACCAGAGATACCATACAGCATCAAAGATATCAAACAGTGTTGCAGATGTGCTGTAAAATGCTGACCCTAACCAAAAATTGTCAGCAACTGACCATACGCGGCTTTCTGTGGATAAACTCACATATATACGCAACTGTCTTTCAGGAAACTCGCATATCCAATTTGATCTTCTAAATTTAAGCAGTTCTGATTTTCTTCACAGCAGAGACTACTCCCAGCTTCTGTCTGAGATATTCGAACGCTTCCCTGGGCAGAGGTTTGGTAAATATATCAGCAACTTGTTCTTTGGAGGGAACATACTCCAACTTCACCTTTTTTTCAAGCACTTGTTCATGTAAGAAGTGATACTTGATGGGAATGTGCTTGGTCTTTGAATGCATAACAAGATTATTTGAGATACTGATGGCACTTGTATTATCACACATAATGGAGATAGGAGGTGTACATTTGATTTGAAAATCTTGCAAGGTTTGCATCATCCAAAGGAGTTGAGTGCAACAAGATGCGGCAGCCACATATTCTACTTCTGCTGTAGATAAGGCAATAGAATTCTGCTTCTTGCTGAACCAAGATACCAACCGGGGCCCCATATAGAATGCACCACCACTAGTGCTTTTCCAATCATCAACATTTCCCGCCCAATCTGCATCCGTGTAAGCATGAAGAGTAAGATCAACATTCTTTGGATACCATAGTCCAAAGTCTTGAGTTCCTTGTAGATATTTGAATATTCTTTTGACAGCCTGAAGGTGAGACTCTTTTGGATTAGCTTGGAATCATCCAACAATACCAACTGCATGCATAATGTCTGGTCTAGTCCCAGTGAGATAAAGTAGGCTTCCTATCATTGATCTGTATTCTGGTTGATTCATCGCGGGAGAATCATCATGAGAACTGAGGTTACATCCGGTTATCATTGGTGTACTCATAGTTTTGCATTCTTCCATGCCATACTTCTTCAAAATTTTCTTAAGATATTTTTCTTATGATAAGAATATTCCATTTGCAGTTTGATGCACTTGCAACCCAAGAAAGAATGTTAGTTCTCCAAGTAAGGACATTTCAAATTCTTGCTGCATGACAGAAGAAAATTTCTTACTCATAGATTCTTCATTACTCCCAAAAATGATGTCATCAACATATACAACCACAATCAATAGTTTATCATTTTCAACCTTTGTGTATAAGTTGCTATCAGCAGACCCCTTTGAAAATCCTTGTTGATGAAGATATTTGTCAAGACGATAATACCATGCCCTTGGAGCTTGTTTGAGACCATATAAGGCCTTTTTAAGTGTACAAACAAGATTTTCATCATTTCCCAAAATGAATCCTTCCGGTTGTTCTATATAAACTTCTTCTTCTAGATCACCATTGAGAAAGGAAGATTTAACATCCATTTGATAAACTTTGATTTGTTGAAAACTTGAAAAAGCAAGAAACATTCTTATGGCTGCAAGTCTAGCTACAGGAGCAAAAGTTTCTTCAAAGTCTATACCTTCTTGTTGAGTATACCCCTTGAAAACTAGTCTAGCTTTGTTTCTTATTACATCCCCATTCTCATTTAACTTATTCTTGAATATCCATTTAGTTCCAATGAAATTCTTATCATGTGGTCTTGGCACCAATTCCCAAGTGTGATTCTTTTCAATTTGATCAAGCTCTTCATTCATAGCTTGAATCCAACATTCATCTTTGCAAGCTTGATTGACATTGTGTGGTTCAATTGTGGATAGAAATGCCAGATAGCTAGAAGATCCCACAAGAGTCCTCCTTGTTTGTACACCTGATTCCTTGTCTCCCAAAATTTGAGATTCAAGATGATTCTTTTGAACATATCTGGATGGAGCCTTTTTAGATAAATCATCTTCAGGTTCTTCATTGGATCCACTGTCTATATCATTTCCATTTGATGTAGAAGGACAAAAATCACCATCATCTTCTTCTGTTGCTTGTTTTTCTTCTTTAGGAGCTGCAGGAGACTCATCAATAACAACATCAATACATTCAATAATCTTTCGAAGCCTTTTATTGTAACATTTGTATGCTCTTCTTGTAGATGAGTAACCAAGAAGTATCCCTTCATCTGATCTAGGTTCAAACTTGCCAAGCTTTTCATCATTATTTTTGATAAAGCATTTACTTCCAAAAATTCTAAAATGCTTCACAGAGGGAGAATTACCATACCAGAGTTCATATGGAGTTTTGCCACTATTTACCCGAACATGTGCCTTGTTGAGAATGTTTGCTACTGTATGTGCTGCTTCTCCCCAGAACATGTCAGGAGTTCCAGAATTATCAAGCATAGCTCTAGCCATTTGTTGAATTGTTCTATTCATTCTTTCTGCTACGCCATTTTGTTGTGGAGTGCCTGCTACAGAGAACTGTCTTTTTATGCCATGTTGTTCGCAAAATTCAAAGAATTCATTTGATGTATATTCTCCTCCTCGATCAGATCTAAGAAACTTGATTTTTAGATCTAATTCATTTTCTACCAATGCTTTGAAGATCTGAAAATTTTCAAATGCTTCATCTTTGTGTTTAATCAACCCGATCCAACACATTCTAGAGTAATCATCAATAAATAATATATAGTATTCTTCCCCACATGGTGACTTTTTCCTCATAGGTCCACATATGTCAGTATGAATGAGTTCAAGAGGCTTACTTGATGATCCTTCTTTGGCATTAAATTGTACTCTAGTCTGCTTACTGAATTGGCAAGATTTGCATATGATACTCTCTGGTAGAGAAATATTGGGAAGACCACGAACAGCTTGAAGTCTACTTGCTTTGTTGATTTGAGAGAAGCTCAAATGCCCCAGCCTTCTATGCCATAGCCAATTTTCTGAAGACTTGCTCAAGTAACATTGATCTTTGTAGTTCTTCAATACATACAGGTTGCTTGGAGTTCTTTTCCCTTTTATAATAGTTTTACCTGTATCAAGATCACGAACCACACATTCTTTTGAACTAAAGACAACTTCTGTTCTTTGATCACACATTTGACTTACACTTAATAGGTTATGCCTTAATCCATCCACATACATGACATCATTAGCCTTCACCTTTTCTTTTAGAAACACGGACCCTTTTCCTTTAATTACAGCAGGAGTATCATTTCCAAATGTAACTTTCTTTTCCTTTTCTAGACCATTATATGCAAGAAGTTTGCTTTTGTCACCTGTCATGTGTCTTGAGCACCCACTATCAATGTACCATTGATTTTCTTCACCTTCTGCAAATAACGCTATTCCACAATTTTCAACCTGTAATTCCTTCTTTTTCCATACTTTGGAACTTGAGGGAGAATGCTGTTTTGGCTGGACTTTGCTTCTGCATTCAGATTCTTCATGGCCAAAGTTATTGCAGTAAGCACATTCAACTTCATTTTGAAGAGGAGAAAAGTTGTTATAGGTGTTCTTCTTTGGTTTAATATCCATCCTTTTCTTTCTTGCTTCTCTTGTCATGATGGTTTTATATGCAACACATTGAACAACTTTATGACCAAAATTGTGACATGAGAAACATTGTCCATTGATGTAGAAATTTATGCAATCATGAAATCTTCTGTTTGAATTTACCTGTTGATTGTTGCTTCTTTGAGAGATATCCCTTGTATTGGGCTGATCATGCTTTACCTATAAAGATTCTTTATTCCCTTGCTGAGTGACTGAATGAAGTAAACCAGTTGTAGCTACTTTTAGATAATTTGGTGCAGAAGCCTGAGAAGATTCTTCGGTATATCCAAGACCTGTCTTGATAAGAGGAGAACGTTGAACCTTGATAATCTCATCTAAGGTTTCAGATCCTTTAGCAAATCTAAGATTCCGAGTCTTTACTTTCTCAAGTTCTTTTCTTAGACTTACTACTTCACATTCTAATTTTTCATTATGTTTCTTTGCTTCTTCATTCTGCCTTTTCAGAGTCTCTATGATTATTTTACTTTCTTCCAAGCATATTTTGAGTTGATTGTTTTGATCAAGAAAATCATTGTCATCTAGAGCATCCACAAAAGCATCCTTATCATCTCTAGAATTATTTTCAAATGCCATGAGAAGTCTAAGATCTTGTTCAAAGTCTTCCTCACTATCAGATAACCCATCACTATCTTCATTTGTATAGTAGCTTTTCTTAGAGCTAGATCGATTCTTATTCCTTCTTGCTACTTCTTTCTCTTTAGTAGATGTTTCTTTATAAGGACATTTTGCAGCATAATGACCAACTCTTCCACAATTGAAACATTTGAAAGGAAGCTTACCTTTGAATCTTCCGGTTCCTAGTTGGAGTCTTCTCACAAAGTTTGCCTCATCTTCTTCTGAGATATATCCTGATCCTTCCGATTTTTGAACTTCTTTCCCTTTTGTAGAAGCTTTAAAAACAGCTTCTTTGACTTCAGATGGTCCTCCTCTCCTCATTTCATATGCAGTCAATATGCCATGAAGTTGCACCACGGACAGATTTTGAATATCCTATTTTTCTTCAAGGGCAGAAAATTTTGATTCAAATTTTTCCGTTAGCGATCGTAAAATTTTCTCAACCAAAGTAGTGTTGGATATTGTTTCACCCAGATTTCTCATATGATTTACAACATCATCAATATGCAAAAAGAAACTGGCAATACTCTCATCACCATGCATCTTTAAATTTTCATATTCAATTCTGAGAGTTTGGAGTTTTTCACTTTTTACCTTTGCGTCGCCTTCATAACTTAGAATGATTTTGTCCCATATTTCCTTTGATGTATTCAGCTGCATGACTTTGAAAAATTCTGATTAAGTTAGACTTCCTGTTATAGCATTGACCGCTTTTGCATTTTATTCATAATTCTTCCTTTCAGTTGGATCTGTTGGTGTAGCGGCTAGATATTGATATCCTTGTTCAACAATGGCTCATACATCAGCTCCCATAGATTGAAGATAGGATCTCATCCTCACTTTCCAGAAGATTAAATTGCTTCCATTGAAGAGTGGGGGCTTGATAGATATTGTTCCCTCATGATTGCTCATCTTGCTTGATCTTCCTTCTAGCGGCTAAGCTTTTTCAGAAGGACCTGCTCTGATACCAATTGTTGGGAAAAATACTGAGAGGGGGGGGTGAATCAGTATTTAGTGCAGACAATCAAACTTTTACTTTTTCCTTTCTAAAAACCCATACGCTACTTTACTGAAGGCAACTAGCATATATACGCGGATATCCTTTACAGAACTCGCGTATGTCCAGAGATCTAATTATGTGTTTGAATCTTAACTCAGATCATTGCATTATTCATTCATCAGATATTTCAGAAATAGTAAACAGGTGCAGACAGAACATAATAATCATCACACATATGCAACACACATGAACACCAGGATTTTTAGGTGGAAACCCAATTCAGGAGAAAACCACCGCTGTCGTTGTTTCAACCTTCAAAAATTATTATTAAGAAAACTTCTTACAATCATGTACTGGTGTAGACTCAAACCAGCACGCAGGCACCCACCTGCAGAAGGCTACAACCTTCTCTCGTTTATCAGCCTCTCCTAGAAGGGAGCTACAACCCCCTGCACTAGTTTACCAGCCTCTCCTGGAAGGGAGCTACTACCCCCTGATATGAGTACCAGCTTCTACTGGCAGAAAGCTTTCACTTTCATACTGAAGGCTTCAACCTCGTATCCATTGTATCAATTTTCAAACTGATCAAAAAACTCCAACAAACCCTTTACTTCACAATAAACAACCTTACCCAAAGCATCAAAAATTTAAAAAGAAACCACTTTAATATAAATATCGTATATAACCCAAATTTCATAATAGATATGCGTAAACACATTCAACCCAACTCTTCATCTACCATTAGATCGTAAATCATACGCGCTTTTATTTAATCGACCACAGATATACGCTTCTCTTTTTCCATAAGATCTAACTCCATGAGGTTCTTAAAGATACTTTCCACAAACCCTAACTGCGCATACGCGCTTTTCTTTCCACAGACCCGCATATACACGCGCTTTTCATGAAAAGAACCTGCGTATAGATCTATAAAAGATAAATTTTGCAGTACAGACCAAATCTATAAACTTACCCAGATTTCTTCAATCTCTTCAATAGGATTGCGCCAGGTCTTCTTCACTTCTTTTCAGATAATCCTTGACATTCACCATTTCTGGATCTAGAGATCTTTAGCCTTCATCATGTTCATAGGAGCATCATAGATTCAGATCTATCAATTAGGAACAGGGTACACCCATATGGATATACTTCAGAGTGAAGTATTCATCAAAGCCCAGACTCATGCACACCCCTTGCACAATGATTTTCTTCTCCTTATATAGGTTTACCCTTTTTCAATACCATGAGCCAAAACCACATCTCATCCGATGGTATTCCTGGACGGGATCAAATAGACAGCCGAGTGCTCAATACAATGGGTCAATACCATGGTAGTAACCCTTGGTTTTACAAATTTAGAGCGAAATTGAGCATACGCGACTTGTCACGTACTTTTCCGCGTGCATACGCTACTTCTCCTAGACAAACCCGCGTATGCCTTAAGACACACACTTTTCATCATTATTCTTGCACATGCTGATATTTATTTTTCTGGTACTTCTGCCCTTCTTGTAGAACATCAGATTTACATCATTAATGCATCAAGAACAACTTCATTAAGTAGTTTTCCATCATCTTCATCAAGTGGGTTGCCATCAAGGACAACACTCTACATCATATTTCCAACATACATGACCAAACTTGGGACTTAGTCAGGTTTCCTATAGGTAAAACAACATTGCATAGTAAATGGGTTTACAGGCTGAAGGAAGAAGTTGGAGGAAAACAAAGGTACAAAGCTAGACTTGTGGTCAAGGGGTTTGCACAGAAGAAAGGTATTGATTTTGATGAAATATTTTATCATGTTGTTAAGATGACTTCAATAAGAACTATTTTAAGTCTTGTAGCAGCGGAAGATTTGCATCTTGAACAGTTAGATGTAAAGACAACATTTCTCCATGGAGATTTGGAGGAAGAGATCTATATGAAACAACCAGAAGGATATGTGGTCAAAGGGAAGGAAAAATTAGTGTGCAAGTTAAATAAGAGCTTCTATGTCTTAAAACGGGATCCAAGGCAGTGGTATCTAAAATTTGATAGGTTTATGTCTAAGCAAGGTTATATTAGATATCACTCTAATCATTGTGTTTATCTAAAAAAGAAAAATGATGGAAGCTATATTATATTGTTATTTTATGCAAATGGCATGCTTGTTGTAGGGTCTAACATGCAGGAAATACATGTGCTCAAAAGAAAATTTGAAAATTCATTTGCAATGAAGGATTTGGGATATACAAAACAAATCCTTGGTATGAGAATGACTAGAGAAAGAAAAAATCAAAAATTAAAATTTTCTCAGAATGAGTACATACCAAAGGTGTTGAAAAGATTTAATATGCAGAATGCAAAACTAGTTAGTACACCTTTTTCTATCCATTTCAAACTTATTAAGGAGATGTGCCCGAAGACCCAAGAATAAATGGATTTTATGTCTAAAGTCCCATATGCGTCAGTAGTTGGAAGCTTAATGTATGCAACGGTCTACACAAGGCCTGATATTGCATGGGTAATGGGAGTTGTAAGCAGGTACATGAACAATCCAGGAAAAGAAAATTGGATGGCAGTGAAATGGATTATAAGATATTTTAGAGGTACCACAAATCAAGCATTATGCTTTGGTGGTTCAAACATTTCTCTACAGGGATATGTTGATGCAGATATGGCAGGTGACAGAGATAACAGGAGGAGCACTACACGATATGTATTTACTGTAGGTGGAACAATTTTCAGATGGGTTTCAAAAATCCAAAGTGTTGTTGCACTTTCAACAACAGAAGCAGAAGATGTTGCTGCTATAGAGGATAGTAAAGAAATGATTTGGTTACAAAGGTTTATGGATGAATTGGGTAAGAAGCATGATATGGGCATGTTATAAAATGATATCCAAAGTTCCATTCGGCTTGCAAAGAACTCAAAATTTCATTCCAGGACTAAACACATACATCTCAAATACCATTTCATATGGTCAATGTTGGAAGATGGACAGTTGAAGTTGGAAAAGATACACACTAGCCAGAATCCTGCATATATGCTAACAAAATTCGTAGCCAGGGAGAAACTGAGATTATGATCAGTTTCAATTGGTCTTCAAGTATGATGATGAAGATGAGAAACATCCAGCTCCAAAGTGGAGTCACTATCCATCAAATGAAGTAGCCGTGGAGTTGCTACAATCAGTCTCCAAGTGGCATATTGTTGGGTGTGGAGCCTGATTTTCATCCTGATTCAGAGATATTTGTTTTAGCTGGATGTATACCCCATGAAAACTTTTACACCCCTCCACATAGGTGAGGGTGGGGGGGTACAGAGGGAACTTGTCCCCCCCTCGGCTGGGGGTTCTGGGGGCTACCAGTCCCTCAGTGGGGGTTTCAGGAGCAGCGCCCCCGAAGCTAAAAATAGATGTAAAATTTCCTTGTAAAAGTATTGTAATTTATAGTCAATATGGGTTGTTCATTAAGCAGATGCTCTGATGGTAGAATTTATTTTTAATTTAGGGTTTTTTCTCCTAGAAGGCAACCCCTTTTTTTGTATGAGGGTATTGTAATTGCGACTGTATATTGTATGTGTATTCTCAGAGAGAGAAACAGAAAGGGAGACTGTGATAGAGAACATAGGATATTATAATGGATCTGTTGTAGGTTGTGTCTCTTCATTTTTCTGGTTAATATAAAGGAAGGATTGGCTTTTCGGGGTGGACGTAGCCCAAATTGGGTGAACCACGTATATTTGTGTCTCTCTGCTTTTATATGTTATTTATGTGTTTGTGTTTCCGCATATTTTATGTGTTGCATGGCTCTATAATATATAATTTTCTAACACATATGATCACCTTTAGTTAAGAGAATTTTTTTTGAATATTGATGAAATACAAAGTGAAAAACATCAAGAAATACCCAAGTTAAGCAACTTCAAGGTTTCCCTCTTCGTTTGATATCTAGGGCATCAATTTATTTGAAATTGCACTATCAAAATTTGTTCAAAACTAGAGGATGGCTAGAGGAGACATAAACGAAGAAAAGAGGGAGAAAATAAATGAAAGAATATTTTTTCATGAAGCTAATGTCATCATCAAGGATCTAGGACCAATGTCTAGCTATTGGGAATATTGGAGTTGAAATGATCAAGATTTAGAATATTTTCTTCTCAAGCAGGCCTAAAGAAGAAGCTACGCTTTTTGTGGATGCAACTTCACAACAAATTTAGACTTGTATACTTCGATATGCAAGATTTTATGGAGTTTTAAGGTAAAAGGTGCACAACCTACCCCTAGGAAAATTCGTTATTATTTCCAAGATGAATAACATATGCAAGAAGCCAAGATTAAAATGGTTTCATAAATTCACATTAATTTTTAGGTCACAAGTAGAATCATGACATAAAATTCCACATATTAGACATGAAATATTATGAAATTCACATGAAATGAGAACTTACATGCCAAAAAGAGTATATCCATCCATAAAATTTCCAAATAGAATCTTTGAGAGAGATAGAGAAAATATTCCACACAACAAAATGAAATTAATCATCCAAATCATTCCACAAATTGCAGGTCTGAAATATTTTGAAAGATATATCCCAAATCCAAGTGATGATTATTTACAAATAAGGCCTCACTTGTATTTATAGGAGCCTCTAAAAATTTGAATTGGTTAAATTTTCCTAACAAACCCCTAAAAATTACTGATGACAAGTCCACCAAATAGTTTGTTGAGGCAACTTAATTGTTGGGTCGTTAATATACCATTATTATTATCACTTTTGAACGCTTATTCCACCCATTTCTATTATTCTTCATCATGTCATTTATTATAATTTATTACATAAATCCATTTTATAATGATTTATGCTCTTATGAATGAATGTTATTTATTCTCCTTTATTTCTAATAAATTGATGATTATGCATGATTTTATCAATGATAGTTTTAATAAATCAGTTGTAACATTATTCACAATTTTTAGCCTCCAAGATAATTTCCAGATTGAAGATTGGATCATTAAAAGTGCCAACTCAGAAATTCGCTGGAATAAGAAGTGACGGTTTTGCGGTTGAGATTTCGAGCAAATGAAGCAGAATCTGGAAAATCCGGAACATGGGTTTTGTCCAGAACGGACCCAATTAACTTTACAAGAATGGTTTGCCCAAATTCGGCTTTTACTGAGAGAAACGCAGGGTTCTTTGGGCACGATTTTCTCAGTTCTGTGGTTGCGGTCGTCCTCCAAATCTCAGCTACAAAGCCAAATTCGACTCGCTGTTGTTGAAAGATGGATGTAAATCTATTTTATTGTTGATCAATTGGTTGGAAGAAATTCAATATTATTATTAGAGATCCTATTTGCTATTTAATTTCTCCTCCTTCTGATTATAAAAGGAGAAGCATGTATTGTGTATGGGGGAATGGAGAGACTTTTCTTGTGGTAATTTGTAGAATTGTGCATCAACTCTTGTTAAGAGAGTACGACCTGTTTGTAAACATTATTCATGCCTGATTAATAAAAGATTTTGTTCTCGTTCCATTCCTCTAGCTCTGCAGTAGCCCAGCGGCGCTCTCACCGGCGGTTGAGGGCCCGGCCCTGGTGGAGCGACCCGCTGTTTGTATTTCTATTACTTTATTTCTGCTGTGTGAAGTATGTTTATTGCAATTACAGAATTGGTTTTTAATTGAATCAAATACAGAATCATTGTTATTTCATTCTTTATAAGAAGCATGATTCGCTGTTCGAATATTCAGTTGTTATTATAAAGCACTGTTGTTCTGTATCTGATTTCAGTTGTTGTCCCTTTCATTTATAAATTACTTTAGTGATTGCTGTGTGACTGTCGACAGAATTAAAGCATTGCTTGGTTATGAATTGTAGTTACTGTTCATTTTACGCTGCTGTTCAATTCTTGTTCATTGCTTTTAGTCTGCTGTTCCATTTCCTGTTATTTACATTATCTTTGCTTTGGTGTGAAGAACGATCTGAAACTGTAGTGGGCATTGGCATTTGCTGTCTAGTCCCCAGATTAATGATCTGTTCCTTGATTACTTTTGGTTACATCAGTTTCCAAAGGGATGAGTTATTGTTACTGGACCCTTGACTGATACATTGCTTATTTTTCCGAATGCATGATTTAAGTCTTAAAGTGCTTTGTTGTAAGTAGATTTTATTTCCAGCTTTCATTTACTTTTGGATTTTAAGCACTATACTGCAAAAAATTACTCTTGAGTAAATAACCGCCTCAGACTGAGTACACTCTTGAAACAAAAAGTCGTCCCCGGGTTGACAATTAATGTGAGGTAATTAGGAGTTACAAAGACACCTTTTTATCGCTCCACATTTTGGCGCCGTTGCCGGGGAGAGTGTAGCCATTTCTAAAGAGTAGTGTGAATCGGATGAGTGCCTGCTAGGGAAGAGTTGGATCTTAAAAACGGAAGGTAAGAACCTACGTGCGGAGCATGTAAAAGCCCTGCTCCACTGTCCGCTTTCCTAATAGATTTGTTGTTGCTTTGTTGGGTAGAAATAGATGTTTGAATTTTTGTGTGAATGACTAGGGAAAAAATAGAAATTTTGAAAAATGAATTACATGATTTCATTCAAGTGGTGATGTAAGCACCACCCATTTCACTAACTAATTGACAGGAACATTGGAAGAAGGAGCTTTGAAGGAACACATGAAGGACATCTTCTGTTATGGTAAGAAATTGTCCAACATTTTTACTTTTGAATTTCCTGCTCAACTAATTCCACACCCTCACCGCAATAAACCAGTACAACATACTTACAGTGTTGAACTGCCAAATTTACCCACCCTTCCCACCCATTCTATCTCACATGCGCCATTAGAGAAAACTTACAATGAGATTCATAATGTTTCAAATTCAAAAATTGTAGAAGTTATGGAAGAAAATGAGCTTACTTCTAGTTTGCATCAACAAACCATTTTAAAAGCTCAAGAACCTCATGATATGATGGGAAATCAAGAAAATAAAGGATATATTGAAGATTGGTTTCACTCCATCACTTGTTTGCAACATTGCTCCACACTTCAACAATTTTTGACTCCATCTTTTCAAGGGAAGTTGGCTTCTCATACCCTAATTTTTATCAACATGTCTTTTTCTAATTTGGGTATGTGCATACTAGAGGCCTTATTTCTAAAATGGTTCCACTGGAAATACTCTTATACATAAAAATATTCGATTCTCAAATAAGAGTAGGATAGTGGAGAAAATAAAATAAAATAAACTAAGGACATAAATAAATGCATTTTGTTTTTTTTTGTAAAAATAGTTGTTTTTTTGTTGCAACACGCTATCGAAATCAACATCGGTGATAAATATTTCAATTTATTTGTGTATGTAGATGAATTATATTGCAAATAACAATTCTATAAACACTTATATTCATTTTTTATCACCAATTTGAAAAAATGCTTGAATATCATTTTTTTGGCTTGCGGGCTTGACGAACTTTCTGGAAAAATAGTCGGGACAGTCATGATTTGAGGGACCAAAAATGAATATTTTTAAAACCTGTTTCTACCCTAGGTAGCCCTTGATGTCTACTTTCTAACCCAATTTGAATCAGTCAATTTGGATTTGAAACGAAAAATTTAGAACCAAAACATTGACCGGATGTCTAATGGGAAGCTCAGGAACAGAGTTGGGACAGTCAGTTTTTGGAGGCCTAAATGAATGAATTTTTAAAACCTGTTTCTATGGTAGATTCCCCTATGAATGTAGTTTACAATGCAATTGGAATCACTCATTTTTGATATCGTATGGGGAATTTATGATCAAAATACTGATTGTCTATCGTAAATCAGCACCCTTAAAACTATGTCTTTCCGGCTGTTCCTTACAGTATTTGACCTATCAATTCTTCTTGTCTTCAAAACCTGTTTCTATTGGAAATAAATAAATGAATCTATTTTCATTTCCAATTTGAATTATTCGAATCCGACATCAAACGAAAAACCTATGCTTAAAACATTCACTGTTGATCTGAGCCGGGTAATTGAAAATGACTATGTTATGCAGGTTGTTCTAACTAAAATTGACATATCATATCATTGAATTTCTAAAACCTGTTGCTACTGGAGATAAAATTTTGAATTAACTCTCATTTAGCTTTGGAATCACTCAATTTCGATGAAAAACAAAGAAGTTGTGATTAAAACACTGCTGGATAGTATGGTCGACCACTGCTCTCCCGCAGGTGACAAATAAATTTTACTTTGTTATTCTCTCAATGGATTTGTTATACAGAGTAACTACTTGTTGTTTTTTGCATAATTATTGGATTAGGGGAGCCTGCGCACCTCTCTTTCTCCATGATTTAATGTTTTATTGCAGGTAGACACTCGCTTTTTTGCAGGTCCTGGGAAAATAAAGAAGGTCAATTTATGGACGAGTGATTCTTGAAAAATTTTTAACGAAACAAAGGAATTTCATCCAAGTCATTACTCAATGGAATCATAATAGAAGAAATGAAAAATTGATTTCAATTTAAAGATTCATGTCTTGTCACTGCTGCCAAAACATTTTTCAAAAAGATCATTTTTTTTACATAATATCATAGCTGTTGTAACTTAATTTACATATTGTTTTTAAATAAAACGTTGTTTCTTTTCTGATATTTTTTATATTTTGTGTTTCAGGTGTTGCTTCATTCAAAGTGTAACTCATCCTCAGCATCAATGCCGTGAACAGCTAATTTGTTTTTTTTGCATGTTTGCATTTTATGATTGTCCATTTTGCTGTTCCTTTCCGAATGGAACAACACTTCTGCACTTTCACGTTTTGCTGTTCCTTTCGAATGGAACAACACTTCGACACTTTTCATTTTTGCTGTTCATTTTCCAAAGGAACGACACTTGTGTTTTTGCTATTCATTTTCTAAAGGAACGACACTTTTAGTTTTTACTGTTCCTTTTTCCAAAGGAACGGCATTTGCATTTTCACATATATTTTTTTTTTTTTTTGTGTATTTTTGCTTTTTTTTGTGTGCATTTCCTTTAAGGAACACCACTTTTTGAGTGTTTTTGCTGTTCATTCAAAAGAATCAACACTTTGGGATTATTTTCGAGAGCAACCCTTCCTTCCTCTTGTGGGACTATTCTTAGTTCATCTCAACCACATTTTACTGATTCCCCTTCATGGCATGAAGTACACTACTTTTATGAGGACAAGAATTATGGATTCTATTGAAGCGAGTTAATATAATTCACGTTATGATCTTTAATAGGATAGCTCCTTGATGATAGCTTATTTTCAAAAGGGACTCAATTATTTATATACTACTTTACTGCATTGTTTTCTATTGAACATGATGTTGATTGATTATCTTAATACCATGCTGGTTCCACCCTTCTGGATTATAATCTTCTCTGTCTGTAATAAATGAGATTATGGGTATATTTTTCTATTGACATGTTCAACTTCTTCCACCATCCCCGCTCTTAAGGAGTACTGAGCCTCCCTCTTTTTATCATAAAAATGTGTAATAATAACAAAATTTTGTTCGCAGATGGAGGATAGGGGGTCTCATTACGAGCCAGCCTACCATGTTCATAAGGTTGTAAGAAAGTGACATTCCCATTATGGTCACCACACCAGGGTTATGATCCATTGGATAGCCCAATTATCCTTGGAACAGGAGGTCTCATCACGAGCCGGCCTGATCACTTTTGCTACATCCTAGTGAATGGCAGTGTGGTTATCTGGTTACCATGCCAGCACATTGATCTCTTCTGTAGAACAACAATGTAACTCTCTAGTTATAAATTGAGGATTCTGGCTCATATGGGTTAAAAAGCAACCCTGCCGAGGCTATGGACGCCTGCTGGCAGCAGCGGCTCTGCTTATGGTATTGAAGTTATATTTTATCGTCAATTATTACTATAATACCCTTTTCTTATTTTTTCTTTTTTATCAGAGAAGTTATTTCCTTAATTTTTTTTTTCCCTGTTTTGAACCTTTATGCATGAGAAATTTTTTTATGATCAATCGCATCATTTTCAGCTAGAATACTGTCAGTAAAGCATTTTTTTTGGCATATTGTTGTCCTTTTTCTCTTTTTCATAACTTATCATCAATCCAAAGCGTCCTATCTTTTATTCATAACTATCTTTACACACTCTGCTCTCATTATAACCATAACTCTCGCTGTCCTATCATTGATATGTGTACTTTGCTTTATTTACTGCAATATTGTTCATTCCTTTGCCTTGCTCTCAGCACAACACCTCTCATACGCTTTATGGTCATGGAATTTCTTTTCCAATTGGAGGGGGAATGTATGCATTATGGGATAGCATGCGATATGATTACTACACTCTGCCATAACTTGTTGATTTGACAAAAGTTTTTTCCAATTGGAGGGGGGAATGTATGCATTATGGGATTGCATGCGATATGATTACTGCACTCTGCCATCACTTGTTGATTTCCCAAAATATTAGTATTGCATGTATACATAAGTTTTTCTGATTGAAATTTTTGCATGCATCTTATCTATTGCTTACACTATGGATTCAAGAACATTGTATGCCAAATAGTGCTTTGTTTGCGGGAAAACAACAAGTATGGGCAGAATTCTATTCATAGCATGACCACACTATTGCACTTAACAGAAGAGGCTCGCGCACGTGAACAATTCTTCAGACATGATGTGCTTACCTGGATTCC
The DNA here is from genome assembly GCA_034641835.2 of Pinus albicaulis. NCBI lineage: Eukaryota > Viridiplantae > Streptophyta > Pinopsida > Pinales > Pinaceae > Pinus > Pinus albicaulis. The sequence continues at coordinate 629,441,684 of CM076577.1, forward strand.
ACCTTTTGCATCACTTTCAGCACCAACTCTGCCTACATCAGCTTCAACAACTGCCAGTCCATATATATCATTCCACATTTTTGGAGGTAAAACTTGAGGTAAAATAGCATAATTTTCTGATTTATTACGAATTTAGGAGAATTTCATGAAAATCCATTTTGAGCATTATTTATCATCCTTCATTCCACATCTTTACCACTTTCCTTTTTTCAGCAGCATATCATTTTCGAGTATGGGGGAGTGTTCCTTTCATTCATTTCTTTCTTATGACCATGTCATCCATATTCTTTATCATCCATTGTTATTCTTATTCATTCTCAACACCTCCATTATTCCATGTTGTTTTACACCAAGCATAGAATTCAACAGATGGTAGCAACCACCACAATTTTTTTCTAGCATCGCATGAGGGCATGCTAATTTTTCAGAGAGGGGGAGGAATTGCTGCACATGATGGATGTTTTCAATTTTCTTTCTCATTTAAGGCATACAATTTCATTTTTACACAATGCAGAAATTGATTTCCATAATATTTTTAAAAATATGAACTCAATTCTTGTGATTTTTGGAAAACACAGACGTATCATTAATACAAACTCAGACAATTTCAAGAAATACCGGTTCATAAAATTTCGGAAATCATGCACTCTCACCTACAACCATTTTGTTTATATCTCATGATCCGTGCATCAAAACGGTCTGATTTTTGGATCATAGAGACATTCATATATTGTAAATTTACTTGCAAAATTTCAACAAAAGCTGGTTTGTAGTTTTTGAGAAAATGGTTAATGAAGTTTGCTGTTACTTATATCATATTTTGTTGCAACTTCATATATACATATAGTTGAATGTCAATATAAAAATTGTTATGCCTTCATCAAGATTACTAAAAGTGAATATTCATTAATTAAGGAAGAATTCATTTGTTCTATCCATTTCATGAGCTGAGATGAACATATTTTTTATTGCTTGGTTAACACATGGGTTTTTGTCTTCGGGTTGCATGAGGACATGCAATATATTCAGGTTTTCGTTGCATGAGGACATACAACATATTGAGTGTGGGGGTATGTTGGGCCGTTAATATTCCATTATTATTATCACTTGTGAACGCTTATTCCACCCATTTCTACCATTCTTCATCATGACATTTATTATAATTTATTATTTAAATCCATTTTATAATGATTTATGCTCTTATGAATGAATACTATTTATTCTCCTTTATTTCTAATAAATTGATGATTATGCATGATTTTATCAATGATAGTTTTAATAAATCAGTTGTAACATTATTCATCATTTTTAGCCTCCAAGATAATTTCCATATTGAAGATTTGATCATTAAAAGTGCCAACTCAGAAATTCGCTGGAATAAGAAGTGACGGTTTTGCGGTTGCGATTCTGAGCAAATGAAGCAGAATCTGGAAACTCCGGAACATGGGTTTTGTCCAGAACGGACCCAATTAACTTTATTAAAGAACGGTTTGCCCAAATTCGGCTTGTACTGAGAGAAACGCAGGGTTCTTTGAGCACGCTTTTCTCAGATCTGTGGTTGCGGCCGTCCTCCAAATCTCAGCTACAAAGCCAAATTCGACTTGCTGTTGTTGAAAGATGGATGTAAATCTATTTTATTGTTGATCAATTGGTTGGAAGAAATTCAATATTATTATTAGAGATCCTATTTGCTATTTAATTTCTCCACCTTCTGATTATAAAAGGAGAAGCATGTATTGTGTATGAGGGGGATGGAGAGACTTTTCTTATTGTAATTTGCAGAATTGTGCATCGGCTCTTGTTAAGAGAGTGTGAGATGTTTGTAAACATTATTAATGCCTGATTAATAAAGGAGTTCACTGTTGTTCCATTTCTCAAGCGCTGGAGTAAAGCACAGCAACGCTTCACCGGTGGTTGAGGGCCCGACCCTGGTGGAGCGATCTGCTGTTGGTATTTCTATTAGTTTATTTCTGTTGTGTGAAGTTCTTTTATTACAATTAAAGAATTGAGTTATTGCTAATTGGATCAAATACAGAGTCATTGTTATTCCATTCTTTACAAGAAGCATGATTCATGATTCAATCGTTATAAAATGTTGTTTTTCTGTATCTAATTCCAGTTGTTATTCCTTTTGTTTATGAATTACGATAGTTGATTGTTGCGTGGCTGTCGACAGGATTAAAGAGTAGAAATCTAGTTTGTTTGGTTATGAATTGAATTCACTATTTATTTTACGCTGCTATTCAATTCCTCTTCATTGCTTTTAGATTGTTGTTCCTTTCCAGTTTGCGTTTTAGATTTCATTTCCTTTGAGTTGTTTTCACTTGCTTTGAGATCTCTAAACTGTAGAGGGCAGAGCTAATCATTCCAGGTCCCCGATTTGGTCATCTCACATCGATTTCTAGGGGAAAGAGTTATTACTACTGCGTCCCTAATCGATGTCTAGCAAGGTTGCTGTAGTGTAGTCTTTACATTTCTGTCATTTGTAATTAGATTTCTTTTCAAGCATTTATTATTTCTGCATTTGTATTTCTATACTACATCTTCACAAACATTACTCTTGAGTAAATAGCCGCCTCAGACTGAGTACACTCTTGAAACAAAAAGTCGTCCCTGGGTTGATAATTAATGTGAAGGTTAGTGGGAGTTAAAAAGACCCTTTTATCGCTCACATTAATTACCTATCATTTTTAATTTTTAACTGAGGTTTAGTAAAACTTGCGAAAACATCGATGTTATATATGCTAGAAATTAACTTTCAATTGGAATTAATCTAACTACGAATCACCTATTCTAATTTACATAGCGATCTTTGAAATGAAATTCTAATCTATTGAATAAAAATTGCAACTTATACGAAAAAGATGTTCCAGATAGACATGCATCTCTTGAAAATAGATATTTTCATCTAGAATTGAAATAGCGAGGAGCATGAAAACCTATTGAAGAAAACAATCACACTTGCATAAATTCAAATCACACCACACCCTCTGAATTGAAATCAAACTTAATCTAATGACAAGAAAGTAAATCATGCTAATGAAATAAAAATGAAATCTAATTTAGGAAAAAAGAACATGAAATGAAATTTAAATAAGCCAAAAAATGAAAAAGAACGCGATGCATCTCACATTCATGAATGGCTAATTTCACGAGACATGAGGATGGAAAGTTGAGAGGCTCAAATGCAAGCATAACCAAATCAAAGTGAATATCACTCATGAGCATGGGTAATTCCAACAACTGTTAAAGCGCCCGAGAATTTATCGACTACATGCCTTTGAAGCGAGGCTCTCTATTTATACAAGAACATAAGAAGCTACCCCCATTAGCAGGGATCCACTATTCTCTCCCTAGATCCTAAAAATCTCATGAGTTAAAACTCATATGGGTAATGTTGAGACACTATCTTCTTTGACCTTTATCCAAATATACTTCCATATATTGGAAGGGAATTCAGATTTGAGTATTGGAGGCCACATAAGGGTGCCTTGGAGGCTTCAAATTACCTATACTTACATCATAGAGAAACTCAACCCGTTTTACAGAGGTATTACTTAAGTATGTATAATTTTTTCTAATTTTTAATCATTAATTCACTATAAACACTTGAAAAATATAAATTAGGAAAATACAAGTATGAACCCATATGATGATAGAGATGTAGGGTTATATAGTGACAAAGTGATGGAATGAAGGTGATAAAGGTGAAATGAGGGTGTGAATGAAGTGAAAATATATGTCATTTTAAAGACATTTTGGAGGCCCAACATACCCCACAACTAGAGTGATTGCATGTCCTCGTGCAAATATTTCCTTAATTCCTTTGATTTGCTAGCAACGTCTTTGCTTTTGAATGAGCTTGGCTTATATCAATGCTCTTTAAACTTTAAATTTGACTATATTTAACAATTTCATTTCTTTTTGCAAATTATCCTTCTCATATATTGAATTGCAGTATGTTTGGTCGGTTCTTGTGTGGCAACCAAATTTTAATTGGTATTGGTTCTTGTGTATCAATACCTTGTTTCTTTTTTTTGCAGCAAGGTTCCTTTAACATTTTGAGAATGCATCTTTAAATCAGCCATATAATATGCTCATTATTTAGTTTTCATTTTTCAAATCATACAATTTTTGAACCATAATGAAATCATAATTGATTAGGAAAAGTATGCTAGGATGAAATGAAGTGAAATTGAATGAAGTGATATGAAAAGTGATCATAAATGGATGTCCCCCCCCAAAAACTAAAGGCGTTTTCAGTTTTTAAATGAGAAAGGAAAAATGGTAAATTATTTTCCAAAAATTATAATTTTAGTATTTAAGGAATTCTAAGATTAAAATCTAGAAAAGAACATAACTTTACTTACCTATGAAGTGGACAAATTGTGCATATGTAGAGAAGTGTAGATCCTGCTGCTAAATCATGGAATATAATGTAGAATTTCATCTTCTTCTTGGTTGCATAAATGGTGGATGAGGTCGAGAAAGTGGATTATTTATTTCTGCTGCTAAATCTGTGTGCGCACAAAATGCTGAAAGTGATGGAGTCTTCGAGGTACCTTCAAAACCCGATGGTACAATTCTAGTCATGCGAAAAAAAAGTATTGTTTTCAAGCATGAAGAGAAGTCATTGGATTACCGTCCATTAATAAATGTCGCTAACCAATACGAGGAAAAATTTCCATTAATCTCAACGAGCGCCAAGGTACCTAAGTACATCTTGTGAAGTGTGAATAGATGAGCTGATGTTGAGCCACTTGTAAGATCCAACGATCAAGGGAAATTGATCTATTCCCATGATTGTTAGTGAGAGAACTTGTCATTAAGGCATACAAGCCTCAAGGTACTAATAAGTACTCTAGCCTTGAACCTAGATAATGTGCTAATGTAGATATTCAAAGACTTGTTAAAAGGGAGGCCTTAATGAATCCTCCATCATCTAACACGAGCATAAAAAAAAATTTAAGGACTATGCATGATTTTTTTTTGCAGTGGATCAAGTTTTATTTGAAAAAATGAAAAGGGAAATGGAATGAATCAGATTTTTAGGGGAGCTGAATGGTTTTATTGTTGGGTTACAGATTAATGAAAGCGAGGCAGGAAATTATAATGACTATGAAGGAAAATGAGATGAATATTTTATTGACTAAATGAGTAGGAATGTGATGGTAAAATTGGTATATGAGAGGCATTAAATTGGTGTGATGGATCTAATTTGACATTATTTATCCAAAATCATGTGTTCATGCTTGGATATCTCATATTTTATGTTACTCTGATCATGTTCTTTTTGAAAGAAATGTGGTCTTTGAGAGACACTGTTTTGCTTATGGTCATCTATTTATCTTCCTGGAACCTGAAAAAACTTAGTAATTTTTCTACAATGAAATGTAAGGTTACCAAAAGAGAGAGGTGATCAATCCCTCTATTTATGAAATTTACACAAAAAATAACTGAGAATTGGTACTAATAAAACAAATTCACGAAAGAAAATAAAATGAATTTTACCTATTTCAAAACTAGTGCCTTAGGTTACCTATCATATCTTGTCAGAAATTTCTTCATTCTTTTACGATTTCAAATTCTGATGAAAGCTTTCTCATTGTGTATATCTCTTCGATATGTTTCCGAAAAAATTTGAATCGTCGAAAATCGATGTCGTATGAGAAAGTTATGCTTATTTGAATTTTTTGTGAAATAATGAAAATAGTCATGTGTGAGTGTGATATGGCAATATGATGTTGATGTGAAATATGAATTAGGCACATGATATGGCATGTTGATCATGAATTTTGATTATAATGAATTGTTAACAAAATAGATCATTAAATTCAGAGCTGCAGAATTGTTTGTCAGCTACAGAATGTGCATAGTTTCTATAGCTAAAATCTTGAACAGAAATATAAGTACACACAGCTATAATCATTCTGATCTTTCAATTTTAATCATCACCTTCTCCAGAAAGAATGATCAAATTCCTACTTGTTTTGTTGATGCAATAAAAGCCAATTTTTGTTTTGAAGTAAATTCAGCACTTTGAAGCCAAAACATATTTGCTTAAAATGAAGAAAAAACTTGCCACTTTCTATTACTTCAATATTTTTTCCTTAAACCAAATCTAGATAAAAAATTTGTACCTGTGAAACTCAATGAACAACAATTCAAAACTTGAGTGCTAAAACCTAGATGAAACTGAGAGTTGTGAACTAGACATGATATAATCACTCTTTCTCCTTATTTTGCTCTGATTTATAGCAGTGAGAAAATATGAGAGATAATAAATTCCACTGCACTCATAGAAAGTGGGAATGAGTTTGGCTAACTCCATGAGCCACAAATTGGATTTATTATACTTGAGAAAAAAATGGCTCCGGAATTACGAAGGGCCTCATCCCGGATTAACGTCTCATTTAAAGGAGGTAGCCAATAACCTTACAATTCCTACGCCCTTAGCATAAAAATATTGGCATCAGTTTTCAGCAATAATCATATATTAATATAAATCCTCAGCGCTATCTGCTGGTGCACTCAAAAATGACTATAAGTAAGCTAGGCATAACTCTTATCCATGCAATTTCAACCTTCAGTCATGTCAGCAATTCAATTGGGTGCAATACTTGTCTTCGATTCTGGGTTGCGTTCAAAACAAAAAGTGTATGAAGTGAAATTTTTTGTTTTAAAGAGACGAAGGATCTTTGTGATGGGTAGCGGGTATTTGGTGAACCTAGACGAGAATACGGAGGTGAAAACTATTACCAAGTCTTTTAGAATTAATCTCAAAACCAAATCTGAGGTCGATGCATCCCTTTACCATCATCCTCCTCAAGATCACCAAGTTGATAATGAATATGTTATTACTCAACATCTTCGTGGTGGATCTACCTCATGTAGATTAGGAAAATCAAATTAGTTGCATGGCTGCAATTGAAGCTTGCATTAATATTAAATTAGAAATTGTTAATCCCACATAATCTAGCAAATGAGGCTCGAGATAACCCTGAAAATATCTCAATTGGTTACGAATTTGAGGAAATCACTCAATATAAATATAATTCACCATGTTCCAAGAAAAACCCATGTTTTATTTTTCTGATACTAGTTTTCAATTGGTCATAAAACGTGTTTTAAAAATGAATTTTTAAAGTTGTTACGCTTTCTAGAAAATGCTCCAGTAATAAAATTGATTGCTAGTGGAAATCAAAAGCTGGATCATGGGCTCCTCTTGCTTGGTGGCATCAAATTAAAAATCAAATTCTCATTAAATTGCATGGATTTTCGAATGAATTTTCAGAAATTGATTTTCCAAATGCGATACTTATCAGTGCAGGCGGCCATGGCACTGTTGAAGAGATGGTTGGAGGCATAAAGCCAAATCTCGGAAATGTTGGCCCTCTTGAAAGCAATGCCACCATACAGCACACACTCATCTTCAATTTTTTCACTGCATATTGACATGCATATTCCAGAAATTGACACGCATATTCCCGCCTGTAGGTATTCCCGGTGGGCGTTATAAAAAAATTGTGGAAGCAACATATTTTTAATTGAATTATTCACCAAATTCGCATCTGATATCTTTCTCGGCAGTTCGTTATTCAATTTCCAGCCAAATCATATGGGATTGGCATTGTGAAGATCATGGAATTCGCTAAGATTATTATGAATAGTGCGTGTGGAATAATGTCAAAACTTCATTCCAGAAAATGTGAATACAAAAACTTTGCAGATCGATCGCTAAAGATCGAAAGAGATCCGGTTGAAACTTTAATTTTGAATTTGCCTCTATAAAATTTTGGTGTGAGGCTTGAAATCTAAACATCCTCTTTTTATTAACTAAGATAAATATTTATACGGCACCTATCGAAGTCTGGAAAGCTACAAAGTCATTGGAACGCATTGAGAAGTAATTCAAAACACTCGATAACAAATTGGATTACAGCCGCAAAATGGTGAAATAAGCCCAAGAAAATATATTGTAGTTTTTAAATGGTGCAGTTCCAAAAATCACACCAAATATTCGAAATAAAAATATGCAATTCTATTGGAATTATGAATCAGAGGTCCACACTACGAAAAATCTTAGGTTAATTCATGCGGAAACATTGAAAACTCACTGAAATCTCAAACAGTGAAATTTAGCACAATTTTTTTTAGGATCATGATTGGTTTTGTTTTTATTGTTTTTATATACTCTGTTTTTCTTTAATTATTATTATTATTATTATGGTTTTATTTAATGGACCATGGAGTTTTACAATGATTTCATTCTTGTTTTATTCATGTTAGTAAAACAAATTTATGTGTTTTTTTTATTTTTATTTTATTTTTATTTTTTATTTGAATAATTTTCCAAAGATTAATGTAACAGGGTAATGATAGCTTCTTTGAAAAAGATACCAAATGATGAAACAATTTTATGGATATTCAGAGCAAAACATTTTTTTATGCTAAATTTTGAATTTCAGTGATTTTTTTTTTATTGTGCAAATTCTAAGCTAACTCATTCAAATTTTTTTTCTGATCTTCCAGGTCACATGTCATGTAAGAAGAGAGCATACTGATCAAGTTTTCGTCAATTCTAAAAGTACAGAATTTTTAAAAATAGAGTAAAAAGAATTGATTTCAAAACCTGAAAACTTCACGTTTTATTTCCTCACAAACATTTTTTATTACTGCGGAAGATATCCCTGTCATGTTAGTGAATGATTGGCCCTTACTGCACCACTAAAGATCCAAGAAAACAAATGAAAAATGAAAACTTTAAAAACTATAAAAATTCTACCAATCTGACCAAGCTTGATTTTATTCTTCTATATTATCCTATCCTATTTTGGAAGAAATTTATTTTTTTATTTTTTAAGTATACGAATGTTTCCAAGGGAGCCACTTACGGATCAAAATTTCTAAAATGTTCATATCCAAATTTGCAAAATATACCTGATTGTGCATGACGACATGAGAAATCATTTTCATCTTTGGATTCAACGCAAAGGTTGGTTGAAGGACGAGTAAATGTCATGACATAGTCACCTGTTGAAACCATTCTTTGATATAGTCATTTCAATCCAAATAATGTTTGATCTGCATTCTAGATCTTTCGTCCATAAATGGTTTAGTGTTGAAAATTTTATTCTACAAAAATAATTGAAATGTATGCAGCTAAATAATTTATGCATCTACATGTTTTAATGATGAATCTAGTAATAAAATAAAATAAAAAACTGAAAATAGACTCTAGACTGAAGGCTAGTTTGTATGCACACTTCCCTGGCAACGATGCCAAAATGTTGAGGAATTTTAATTACCTATAATTTAATTGTCAACCCAGGGTTTCTTAAAACTTGTGAAGCATGCATGCATTGTATATGTTAGAAATTAACTTTCATTTTAGATTAATATAACTATGAAATCAATTGATGACAAACCAAATTCACCTCTTCTAATTTACGCAAATATACTTAAATGAAATTCTAATCTATTGAAGAAAAATTGCAACCTATTCAGGGAAATGTGTTCAAGATGAGCATGCATCTCTTGAAAATGAATATTTTCGTCTAGGAATTAAAATTACAGGGCATGAAAACGTATTCTAAGAAACCAGTAAATCACACTTGCATAAATTCAATTCACACCACATCTTGTAGAATTGAAATCAAACTTAATCTAATGACAAGAAAGTAAATCTATGCTAATGACATAAAATGAAATCTAATTTAGGAAAATCACATAAATTAAATTTAAACCAGACATAAAGAAATGAAAAGAATATGATACATCTCACATTCATTAGATGGCCAATCCAAAGGAAATGAGGATGGAAAGTTGAGAGGCTCCAAATGAAAGCATAACCAAATCAAAGTGAATATCACTCATGAGCATGGTGCCAAATCCAACTTTTTTATTCAAAACATGAGCATTTCTCAAACTTTACACAGTTCTTTGAAAGGAGAAGGCTCTCCTATTTATATAAGAACATAAGAAGCTACCCCATTAATGGGGACCCACTATTCTCTCCCTAGATCCCTAAAAATATCATGGAGTTACAACTCATATAGGTGATGCTGAGACACATATCTTCTTTGACCTTTATCCAAATCTCCTTCCATATCTTGAAGGGAATTCGAATTTGAGCATTGGAGGCCACATATGGGTGCCTTGGATGCTTCCAAATCACCTACACTTGTCATGAAACTCAAGCCACTTTTATTTATTAGCAAGTATATGTAATTTTTCTAATTTGTAATCATTAATTCGCTATAAACAGTAGAAAAAATAACTTACGAAAATACAATTATGAACCCATATGATGATAGAGATGTAGGGTTATATAGTGACAAAGTGATGGAATGAAGGTGATAAAGGTGAAATGAGGGTGTGAATGAAGTGAAAATATATGTCATTTTAAAGACATTTTGGGGGCCCAGCATAGTTCCATAACATGAATAATTAGCCTCTCAAGAGGGCCGAAATGATAGAAAAGTAGCTATAAGGGACATTGGAAGGCCAAATGAAGTCCCTCTTGTGCCGTAGTCAATAGGAGGGCTCCAATAACAATGAAGAACGGGGTGGCCCGTTATTCTATAATAAAATGCCCTGTGGTGATCTCAAGTGGTTGTGGGGGCACAAAGCACATCGTCATGGGTTTCCAATAGAATTGAACAAGCTCGTGCTCCATCTTCAAGGGTATAAACAATGATGCAAGCCCTCCTTTTTCTACTTAGTTGAGACAAAACCCTATTTGGGCCCTGGATCAGTTTCCATGTGTGTGGTGCAAGTGTGTAGCTGGTTGGGCAAGGTGGTCAAGGTGCATCATCATCATCAAACAAGTGGGACACGAGAAATAAAGAAGTGTTCCATAGCATGGCAGTATGCTCTCTGCTATAGTGGAGGCCCATGAATATCAATGCTCACCCTACAAAATCCATTAAGACCCTATACAGGGCTTGGATCTCGTATAAGGAGACAAAACCAAAATATTAATACCCACTTTCAATCTCATATAAGATCTGATGTGTCCCCTCTCCTTCCAGTACAACAATTCATTAGTGAAATTGAGAAAATGGGCACTTCATAGTGGCATACCCTTCCATAATGGGCTTTAGAATGTAAAAGTGTCTCTAGGCTCAAGAAGGAGGCTAATAAAGGACCCTATTAGGTGGTTTCAACCTCTAATGGAGTGACATGTCAATGACACATTCATTGGATAGGAGGTGTCATATGAAATAATTATGGAATTGAGTGGGGCAATAAGGAAGGCTCCAAGCCATGTGCCATGGTACAAGAGTAGTTATAAGGAGGAAAGCCCATACTTGGGTGTATAGATGTAGGAGGGAGCATTTTTGGGACATGAATTATCGTGGCCTTTCCTTTTCCACCATTATTCATACGCCTTTTTACTTTTATTGATGTTTCTTTCTCTTAACTACTCAAGGATCCAGGGAATGAGAGCATGATGTGAATGATATATAAGTGGATACCCCCTTAGGGTAGGGAAGTTCATCGTGAATAGGGGTTGGGAAAATCATGGGTTCCTTAATGATGTAGGGGGCTCATATAAGGGGCCCTAGGAACCAAGGTGATGGTCATAATGATAGGGGCATATCTCTTGTTTGGATTTTTCCCAGATGTTAAATTTTTATGTCCCAACCATATTTTGCATTTTATGGTACATTTCCTATTGCAAGTGGCCAAATTGTGCTTCTAAATTTATTTTTAGATGCATCAACCTTCGAGGAATCATTCCAGGCCTGACCCAAAGTGTGGAAAAGGGGAGGGAGAGGATAACTCCTTGTGGAGCCAATGGAAAAACATGGACCCAGATGGGAAATATGTGAAAAGGGGTTATAGTGAGTCAAGGGGAGTGATGTATGTTATGTCAGGAAGAGGGACCATGCAACCAAAATCGGGGTTTTCCATGTAGTGCCACTCCTAATTCTAGTAGCCAATAAAGGAGATCCCAAAAGACTATGATAAAAATTTAACCACCAAGTTGGGAAAGGGGAAAATAGTACAAAACAAGCCCATTATTTCCACCAAATCCACCCACAAATCCATGCTTGGAAGTGTCCATGATAAGTAAGAAAAAATACCCAATTACATAATGAAATCCATACCTTCTAGGTTGGAAGTCCCACCTCCAAACATACAATCATAACAGATGGGCGAGGACATATAAAAACTATATTAGATCGCGGAGATGTTGGCACATCAAGCTATCTGGTGTTTACAAGGGGTTGCTGGTTGAAGACAACTTAGGAAAAACAATTCTATGATGGGTGTCACCCACAAGTGGTGGGTAACAATTACAAGAATTAAATTAAATCAATAAGAGTCGTAGATGTCTAGTACGCCTTGAAGAATGAAAATATATTAGAGAACTGTGTATGTTTCCTTACAAATCATATGAAAATCCTTAAAGAATCATTTAAGGTCAATTATTGATGTAGCATATAAACTATCTTGATATATTCAAGTATATCAGAGGAAACTATATTAGTAATTCACCAAAAATTGTAATACCTTCTACTATAGTTTTATGTCATGCATTTGAAAATATGAGATTGAAATTGTAGCTCTATAAGGCTTGAAGAAAGTTTGGGTAACTACTCAAGTATGTAACCAAAATAAAGAACAAACCTTGCAAGAAAGTTTGAAATGTTGAGGTGACACACACACACATACACACATATTAAAATTTTAGGGTTTTGCAAGATTGTGATTTAGGAGCAGGATAATCGTTACAAAATATCAACACCTTGCACTATTGAAAATTTTGAAATATGCATTGTATGTGCTGATGCTAAGAAAAATCACCTTGATAATGATAAGCTCAAAATAATAAGAGGTTGATTCCTTTTTCAAGGTTTAAATTATACTCAAGAAATATGAGTGATTTGTAGAACTCGATGTGTATAGGTTACTTAAGTTGAAAGGCTCATAAAAACAATGTTTAGCTGAATGACTAAGTATGATTGGAAAATGGATTTTGAAAGGATAAATTACACATTGAAATGAATTTAAAAGGTCTAGGGTTTGGAAGACTAAAAATATTGGATATGAAAAAATCTAGGGTTTTTTATCTAATTTTTGTAAACCCTTGTAGATAAAATACGGTTGGACAAGAAAGGTCTAGGATTTATGGAAAATAGCTAGGACTAAACCTAAATTAACATTTCTGCTAAAATAAAAAACCATAGCTCATGCAAGGAAGGAATTCCATGATGATGATGATGTGAACAAGGTTGATAAAGTTGCAAGATGAATGCAAGAAGGCTAATATCAAGAGGGATTTGACATTCCCTATAACTCTCAAAAGATAAGTATCATCTATATTTCTTCCTTGATTACCATTGTCTCTATTAGTAGTTAGTTTCTTGTCTTTGTATCCTTTGCTTGGTTTTCACTATTCTTCCATGGCATCCTAGTGAGGGTTGCAGGTACATGGTAGAGGATGCTAATGATTTGGAAATAGATGGAAGAAGTGGAAGAAGGAAGAAAATTTGTGAAAATGTGACTTTTTTTGTTTGTTTCATAATAGTGATTTGTGCTAAGAGATAAATGAAATCCTAGATCATAGGAATATAATAGATCAAAAAATTTGAAGTACGCCTTGATTGTGACAAAAAGAAGTTAAGATAAAGTGTGCAAAAAATGGCAGCATAGAAAAGTAAAAATTAAGAGTTGAATAGAAATTTATCCTAGAAAGAGGGAGAGGCTCATGACAAGACATATGCTCCAATTTTATAGGTACAAATTTGTTAAAACTATAATCCTTGTGTTGAAAATTGCACCAGGTGGATGCATAGATCATAATTAAATAAGTGTACATAGAGTTACCTAAAGACTTTGAGGTACATTAGAAGAAGTCACATTTTAAATAAGGCTTTGTACAATCACAAGAAGGCATGCTAGACTTGATATTCTTGGGATGAGCCTTGGTTTTATATTATTGTTATTTTATTTGTCTCTAATGAAAGAAGAAGGACTCATAAGTCAAAGGTAGCAGTTGTGGAAATTTCATCTGCGATAGAGAGTGCATTTAGAGAGACCCGCTTTAGATTTAAAAGGAGTTGACCTATTATTTTTAGTTGATGGAATTTCTTTGAAATTATCCGATGTCAAAGGGATAAACCTGAATTACTGCAACCATATATATATCAGTGTGAGAGGGAACAACCAATTAGGGTGACAAGAAACCAGTTGTGGTGATGAACCCAATGAAAGGAAGCCAACCAATTTCAAGAGCTAGACATGTTTCTCAACATGGATTGGAGTACCAGCATGGTACAATATTTGGTCATGGAAAATTTAGTTATGCTTTGAATAATGAAATACAATTGCATATTTATATTGGGAAGAGAGTGAGGTGTTGGCTCCCCTTGATTTTCAATATTGGAAAAAAGAAACTCTGCAGGGAACCACATCAGAACCACTTTGGAATCCTAGGACCTAGCCTTCCTGGACTCAGAGAGGGATCTCTCTATGTACTTGTTTATAGATGATATGTCTTTATGCTCTTGTTTATGATGTTAGGTTAGTTATGAAGTTCTAAGGACTTTTTTGTTTTCATTGATTGATTGATAGGTTGATAGATCAATGGTGTGATTAATTGATGGAGTGTTTCAGTTAAATAGATACCATGAGAAATATTAATCCATTGGGCTATGAAGTCATAAAAGGATTTAATTTTTCATAAAATCTGCAAGGGTTTTCATAGGGAAAGCTAACTATATCAATTGGATCTCTTATATTATATGTGTTATTAAATAATAATAAGTTGTGAAGGTAGCAAAACTAAAATTCAGTTAAGAATATTTTAACTCTACTTCAACAAGAAAATCCTTTTAGGTAACTATTTGAGGCAAACCAAAGGACAAGGCATACCATAGACTTGTTTGGCCAAACTTTAATAAACAAACCTTTAAGACAACAATCCAGTAATCCTAGAATTACTTTTAGACAAAGAAAAAATTTAGGATAATAGTGAGTGCAGCTAAAGAGCAAGCTAAACCTATCTTCTTTAACTAAACACTCTAAAGACCTTCAAAGCAACAGTTTGAGGCGGAACAGAGGACAGGGCATACCATAGAATTTCCTGGTTTAGACTCTACTAAGTATACTTCAAAGAAAGGCCTTAAAAACAATATTTCAAGCTACACCAAAGGACAGGGCTTACCATAGACTTCTTTGGCTCGACTCTATTAAATCATTTCCAAGACAACAAGCTAGGTGGAACCAAAGAGAAACTAAGAATTCTCCAATCAGACCTTACAAAGGAAAACATTAAGATAAATAATGCAGATAGAAATAGGGTGCCAAGACAGCATATCTTACTCTAAAATTTATGTTCTTTTATGAAATAATGGACAAAATGGAAAACAGAAGTAAAACATTAACAAAGAAGGAAAACTTCAGCATTAACATAGCTCAAGAATCCTGTGAATGTGCTTGTATTACTGATGTTCAAAACAGTTACATTACTCCAATACAATGGATCTTTGCAACTCAAATTTTTCTCAAATCCAATCTAGCAATCCTCAACTAGCTTAGCAATAGAAAATAGTCAACTAATCAACCAACCAGCACTAAAAATTACTAATACATGCAATATGTATCTGCAAAATGAGGAGGTGATCCCAAGCTAGGGTTTTAGATGTCATTTATTACAGAGTTAATGAGATTTTGAACTTTGAGACCATGCAAGGCCCAAGGCATAATATCTAAGACATACTCACTACAATATTAACTCCTAACTTAACCGTTTGAGCTAACTTTTTTGGAAATATTTGACTTTAAGGCTTTTTCAATAACTTTTACAATAACTGTTGGGTAGATGAAAAATATATCTGACTATTTGTAATAACTGTTTGATGTTTTATTGAAATAAAATATGTTGTAAGTGGAAAAATATGTCCTTTGGAGAAGTAATTTTTTTGATCTGGTCATTTGTATTTGCCTTTGTGTTTTATCTGCCTTTTTTAATCCTTAAACTCTATTTTAGGCATCTTAACTTGATTTTATCCTCTAATTGTCTGCTTTACTGTCCTTTAAGATTTTGATTCTGCCTTTATCCCTGTTTTATGACTCAATCCTTTTGATTTGTGCTTTAATCCTTAATCATTAATCCTTTAATCATCACTGCCACGACCTTCAACTATTTTTCCTCTCCCGTGCCTGTATTTGTTGTGCAGCGTTGCCATTCTTTGTGCTGCTAGAGGGTTTGGAGAACACCAATGGTCATGTTTCATTGGGATTTATGCTTGTTTTTACACCTCTGGTCCCTCTAAAATGAAGTAAACCTCTGTATCGTCACCTAGACATTTATTGAAACGATTTTGGACCTTCGGAATGTTTTTACACACTCCTGCCATGAAACCTTCACATAAAACAAAAAAATTAACTTTAAAACCTATGTTGGGGGGCTTTTCTGTGTTGATCGGGAGATTTTTCGAGCTATTGTAGCAATCGTAGAGGCGAAAATGGTGGTTTAGGCCTTATCGCAGAGTCGCAGGGCTTTGGATAGTTTGAATGGAGGAGTCGATGTTAATTTGGAGCGAAGGGAGGAAAGCGGTTTTCGGGAGCGAGGAAGGTGGTTTTCGCATAGACGGAGGGGTGGTAATGGTATTGGGTGGAGGCGTGCGATTCCACATAGAGGGCAACACATGGCGGGGGAAACCGACCATTTCTCGCGTTTTGAAAACGATAACTCCGACACAATTAAATTTTCTATGAGGGTTGCGGGCTGTTGGATCTAGGGGAATGAGATCGACAGTGATTGGGTGTTTTGGGAGCGGTGGGCAGGGGAAGCGGTGGGGTCTGGGCACCGAGTGATGTGGCAATTTTTTGTCGTGTAGCACAGGGGTTTAAAATATATATGGGGTCATGGTTATATGGTGATGGGGTTTGATGAAGAGTGGGGTTAAAACATTAAGCAGAGGGCTTAAATATTTATAAAGGGGTCGGGTAGAAAAATATAAAAGGATCGGGTTTTAATTCATTCACAACAAGGTTTTTTTTTTAACATATATAACCAAAGGTCCCGAATGGTTAATTCTACATTTAAAAGCAATGTAAAAAGACATTTTTTCATTTTTTTAGTGCAATAGGAGGAAAATGATGAAGGTGAGGGCTTGAATGAGGGTTTTGAGAGGGGAAAATGGAGAAATGAGACTTTTTGGTAGGCCAAAAAGGTGAAACTAAGAGAAATAAGCCCAAAAATGGATCTTTTAAGAGTAGCAGGGTGATTTTGAAAGGGCAGAGATGAAATATAGTGAAAAAAGACTTATTGAGGATAATGAAGGCAGTGAGATTTCTAAAGATATCTAATAGGAAAGGAATGTTATCTTTAGCTGCTCGTGGAAAATCCATAGTCACCTAGTGATACTGTGAATACAGGAGACTAACAGTGGCTCCAGCTGGGGAGAGAAGTTCCTTTAGGAGGTATCAAGAACCTCGGAGATCAAATCTCTGGAATTTGTAGACCAGTGCCTTGATTGTACTTGGAAGATTTTATCTTTCTTATTTTGCTGCTTTGTTGGTGTTCTTTGAAGTTTAGATCTCTAAAATATGAAAAACATGATGTCTTCAACTTAACCCTACCTACCCATCATTCTTTTCCTAGCATTTTTTTCTTCATTCGGGTGCATTTAGATTGGCAAATTGTTAACATCATTTTTCTTTTGACAGGAAACTATCTACTTCTACACTTATATCATATAAAGGCTCAGATTACACTGATGAGCTCTTTTATTCTCTACCTAATCTACTTATCTTTCAATATTAAACAGTTTGACATATTTTCATTCTTTAATTTATTAACATGAAATTGAAACACATGACCAAATCAAGATTAAGAAATTTGATTTGTCATGAGCTATGGAATTTTGGACAAACTGCACACAGATTTTATTTTGCACAAAGTAAAACTAAAAAACTTGAGGGCTATCATTTGGAATTTATGATGCATCCCTCTCTTTTTCTTTGGTTCAGATTTAAACTTTGGAACCAATGTCTTTTCCTAATCTAATCTACTGCTAAGACAAGTTTAAATAGTTCAGCAAAGATTCATTCACTAACCTATCAGCAGAAATTTAAAACTTGTTCAACCATGATTAGGCTATATTATTGAACAATACTTCCTTTCTCAAAAGTAGTGGAATTTGGACTTGCACACTTTCAGAAATATTCTTTTTTGGTATGGGCCTTTACCTTATTCTTTTATCTGCCCTCTTTTCTTCTTTCTGTCGTTTTTGTTTTTCACTTTTCTGATATTTTATTCAAGTAGTGTTATATACAATGAACAAAGATTTAAACTGGTATTTTCAACAAAAATAATGCTTGAGCATCCTGCCACTGACAGAACCTCCAAATAATTCTGCTCCATCCATTTCTTGTAGGAAAAATGCATTATCACCTCTTGTAGAATGGATGATGTATGGGCCTTTCCATAGATTTTCAAAATTACCATGCTTTCCCTTGTCTTCTCTTCTTGAGTCCCACTTTAGCACTTTTTCACCAAGGTTAAAATCATTGGCCTTGGTTCTTTTGTCAAAAAGCTTCTTCATCTTTTCCTACACTTGTTGTGTTTTGTTGTATACTTCCTCTCTAGTTTGCTGCAGCTGGATAGTCTGGTTTACTCTTCTTAGCATGTTATTTCTTCAAATTGTACTTCTTAGATGAGCTTCATCACTAGTAATCCCAAACTCGTTTTAAAAACTACATCTGCTCCATAAACTAGATGATAGGGAGACATACCAATTGATTTTTTATTTGTTAATATGTCTAACCATAGTGCATGTACTAGTTTGTTGTGCCATGATTTCTTGTTCTCGTCTAGAAATGTTTTGATGATGTTCACCAAACTTTTGTTTGAGGATTCAACCAACCCAATACCTTGAGTGTAATAATTTTTTGAATGACCCAATGTAATGTGATATTTGTGGCAAAAATCCACCATTTTGTTGGATCTAAAATCAGCAGCACTGTCAGTGATAATATTTCTAGGATAGCCAAATCTAGAGAAAATTTGGTTTTCAAGGAATTTAATGATTACTCCAACTGTGGCAATTGTAGAAGGGATGGCCTCTATCCATTTTGTAAAATAATTAGTTGTAGTGAGAATCCATTTGTGTTGGGCAGAGGAGGCATGATATATTTCTCCAATAAAATCTAGGCCCATTTGTTGAAAAGGAGCTTCAACAGAGATAGGATTCAAAGGTAATGGTAGTAGTTTTTTTTTTTCCTTCAAAGATTTGGCACTTATGACAGGAAATTACCATTTTATGGATGTCTTGAAAGAGGGTGGGCCAACAGTAACCAACTCTAAGGATTTTGTTGACAGTAGTTTTCCAATAGAGGTGACCTCCACATTCTCCTGCATGAAATTCATGCTTGATCTTATCTGCATCATTCTCAGGAAAACATTTAAATAATATACCATTAGAAATTTTCCAATATAAAATTTTATCTAAAATGCAGTAGTTTACAACCTTCAACTTTAAGACTCTAGCCTTTGTTTTGGACAAACTAGGAGGAACATTAATATTAAGAAGCACATATAAAATATCAGCATCCCAAGATGAATTCATAAATGATTCTTCAATAAGTGGAGTTTTCAACTCCTCTTGTTCATCTAATGCATCAATCATATTTATGTCTAGTGCTGGAAAGTTTGTTTCAGCCATGAGTTTTTCTAGTCCTTCTCCTTTGATTGGCTTAGTGGGCTTGATTTCTAAATCATATTCTAATATAACTGCAATCCACTTTCCTCTTTTTCCTTCAGGATCTTGTGTTAAGATGTCTTTCACCAATGAATGAGGCACAAATGCAATGATGTGTGAGTGCAGAATGTAAACTCTAAAAATTTTTAATGCCTTGATTAAGGAAAAAGCTTGTTTCTCCATTATGTTGTATTTCAGAGGTGCATCTCTTAATGCCTTGCTAAAAAATGAAATAGGTTGTTCCCGCCCCTTTATATTTTTCTGCAATAGGACAGCAGCGATTGTGTGTTCTGATGCAAAGGAGAATATGAAGAAGTCTTTGGTAAAATCAAGGCTCATTAGAACTGGTGTTTGGGTAAGTTCTTTTTTTACCAGTTCAAAGGATTGCTTTTCTTCTATGGTCCATTTGATTCCTATTTCTCTTTTCAGCATGTTTGTAATGTTTCTTAGGAGTTCTGCAAGATTTGGTATGAAACTTCTTAAGAAATTTATCTTTCCAATGAAATATTAGAGCTCTTTGATATTTCCAGGATGATGGATTTGAAATATTCCTTCAATTCTTTTTCGGTCAACCTTGATCCCTTCTTCAGATATTATGTGGCCTAAAATTTTTCCTTATTGAAGACCAAATAGAGTTTTCTTGGGATTTAAAGACAAACCATACTTTCTACATTTTTCAAAGACTTTTCTTAAGTGAGCTAGGTGTTCTTCATATGTTTTTTAGTAGACTGTGATGTCATCAAGGTATATCACAATGAAGTAACCTATCTCTTCTGAGAAAGCAATGTCCATGCCTCTTTGGAAGGTGGCACTAGCATTCATTAACCCAAAAGGCATTTTAACATACATGAAGGTGCCCCAAGGTGTAGTGAAAGTTGTCTTGTGTTGATCATCTGGGTATAGCAGCACCTAATTGTATCAAGAAAAGCCATCTAGCAAAGAAATTCTTGTAGACCCTACTACCCTTTATAAGATGTGATCCATTTTTGGTAAGGGGTACTTTTCTTTTAAGCAGGCTTTGTTTAATTTATGAAGTCTATGTTGGCAATATGATGCAATGTGTTGTCCTTGATGGCAACCTACTTGATAAAATGAGATTTTTGGCTATATGATGCAGATTGTTGTCCTTGATGGAAACCTACTTGATAACGTTGATGACAACCTACTTGATGAGTTAAGGGGAGATTTTTGGCAATGTGATACAATGTATTAACTTTGATGGAACCTGCCTGATGAAGTTGTCCTTGATGAAAGCTGCTTGATGAGTTGCCTATGATAAGCAATCCATGTGTTAAATATGTAAGGATGATATATCTATAGATTATCTCAGAAGTAACAGAAGAAAGGAATTCCAGTAAAGTGACAAAAAATTGATAAATATGATGTGTCACAAAGCATACGCGGGTTTGTTAAGTAGAAGTAGCGTATGCACGCGGAAAAGTATGTGCCAAGTCGTGTATCCCCTTTTGTGCTCCAAATTTAGAATACCAAGGAGTGTTACCATGGTATTGACCCATTGTATTAAGCGCTGGATTATCTATTTGATCCCGTCCAGGAATACCATCGGAAGTGGTGTGGTTTTGGCTCATGGTATTGACAAAGGCTAAATCTATATAAGGAGAAGAAGATCATGGTGCAGGTATTTTTATGTAGGGTATGCCATGAATACTTCACTACGGAGTTTATACGTATGGATTGGGTAGTTCACGATGAGTCTGAATTAATAATGCACCTATGAAGAAAATGATGAAGAGGATCTCAGGATCTGAAATATATGTATTTTCTAGTGTTTATGGAATGTCAATGTTTAGATCGAAGAGATGGTAAATACTCTGAAATAGGATGAAATCGAGTTGTTTATACGTCTGTGCATAGTCTGAAAGAGTTACGGATGTATCGCGGTTCGTTTCGGTAGAAGTGCGTGTATACAGTCACAGCAAGGAAAAAGCGTGGCGAGATGGTTTTACGAAAAATCCCACAGTATACGCAGGTTGGTGCTGAAAGCGTGATACATCTGTGATTCATTAAGTAAAAGCGTGTATGAACTCTAGGGTTCTTTGAAGTAGTGGAATGAAATATTTGATCTGTTTCTTTGTTCTCTGTTATGTTGTCAATGATGTATTATCTGCAAGCCCAGGTTATTTGAATGATGAATATGTTGTTGATTATGTTAATTGAAGATCAAGTCGTTGGTTGATTGGTTGATGATTCAATGAATGAATTGATGGGGTTATAAGTTTCAGTTTGATGAATTTTGAGCTTAAATGTGTGGAGTGGGTCCAGTCTGAAAATATGATGAAAAGTGGCCTACAAGTTGTGTTGTATGGAAGCTGTTGGGTCCAGTATGAAAATTGATGAAACGTGGTCCATGGTGGTGCTGAGGGTCAAAGCCTTCAGTGAGGGGGTTGTGGCTCCCTTCCAATGGTAGCTGGTAAACGAGTGCAGGGGGTAGTGGCTCCCTTCCAGGAGAGGCTGGTAAATGAGAGCAGGGGGTAGTGGCTCCCTTCCAGGAGAGGCTGGTAAATGAGAGCAGGGGGTTGTAGCTCCCTTCTAGGAGAGGGTGGTAAACGAGAGAAGGTTGTAGCCTTCTGCAGGTGGGTGCCTGCGTGCTGGTATGAGTCTGCACCAGTACAACTTTGTACGATGTTTTCTTTATAATAAAATATTGAAGACTGAGATGACGGCAGCGGTGGTTTTCTCCCGAATGGGGTTTCCACCTTAAATCCTGGTGTTCATGTGTTTTTCTTATGTGTGATGATTTATTTTGTTCTTACTGCACATGTTTACTGCTTACTAAACATCTAATGAATGAATGATTCAATGATCTAAGATAAGAATTATCAGCACAATGAAATCTCTGTTAATACGCGAGTTTTATTAAGGATATCTGTGTGTATACGTGAGTTGGCTTCATTAAAGTAGCGTATGGGTTTTACAGAAAGAAAAAGTAAAAAAATTTCAGTCTGCACTAAATACTGATTCACCCCCCCCCCCTCTCAGTATTTTTCCCAACAGTCTATGCATAGCCTAATTTCTCATGTTTTCTTCCTCACTCATACAAGATTTCAAACCCATTATGAGTATCTTAGAGGGACTATTATTCCAGCATCATACATTTTCTTAATTTCCTTCTCAACCAGAGGAAGTTGCACAGGGTTTATTCTGCATAGTTTTTGTTTAAAAAGGTTTATGGTTTTCTTTGAGAGGGATATTATGTTGGATTATCTTTGTATCATATGACTTTAGATATTCATAACTCCAAGAAAATACATCAATAAATTCTCTAAAAATCTCAATATATTTCTTTTTTATATGAGGTGGCAGTGTTTTGGACAGTTTTATCATTTTGGGTTCTTGGTCACTGCCTATATTGGATTCTTATATTTTTGTGTCATTGGGTTCCATCTTTGGCTTCTTAGAAACATCATTAAAGTCAAACAGTTCCTCTAGAGGGGCCAGTCCCTTTGGAAAATTATCATTATTGGACTGCAACACTTCAAAGTATTCTTTCTCTAAATTAGTGCACAACTTAGTTTTATGTGTGTGTTCTTTTGTTAACAAATTTATATAAGCATTATCAGGAGGTTTTTCTTTATTATATTTTTCCTTAGCAGAGTAGTCTTCTTCATAATTTGAGTCTGAATTTGGCACTTCAAACTCATTTCTGGACTTATCTCCTTCAAAAACTTGCCAATATTTTATATTGTCTGGGACTGCTAGTCTATATTTGACTTGGAATATGTATTGTTTGCTATGATAAGGTTTTTGACATGCATTGGCTATAAATGCTAGACCATTTGCAAGGATGTTTTGGTTTCTAGGGACAAAGGTAAGCTCATATTCTATGAAAGTTTTCAAGAGGTCAATGGAATCATCCCTATATGCTTTTAGTCTTGGATGTTTTGATATGTATTCTCCATTGATTTTACTAATAACCAACTATGAATCTCCATGAATAGCTATCCTCTTAGCTCCTAATTTCTTCAGTAATTGCAGCCCCAAGAGGAGTGCCTCATATTTAGCTATGTTATTTGTGCATTGAAAATTTAGCTTGTATGAGTTACCTTCTGAATGATTGTTCTCTGTGTTATTCACCCATATTCCTGCTCCTGAACCAGTTTTTCTACAAGAACCATAAAAACTCATACTCCAAAGAGGTTCAATTTCAGATTCATCATTATGTTGATTATTGTGGTCCCCATTATGTTGTTGATAGTGGTTGCCACTATGTTGTTTATTATATTGTTCTGTAGGGTCTGCACTATGTTTTTCATTGTCTTGTTTATCGTGGTCAGCCCTATGTTGGTGGTTTCTTTGTTGCAGATGGTCTCCACTATGTTTTCTATAATATTCTATTTTGGAAAACTGTTTTGACTGCTCCTCCTCTTTTTCCTCTTCTCCTGAAAATGTTTTATCATTTTCTGCTACTTGTTCATTAACATTTTCATCATTGTAAAGGATAAATGAATCAAGGTCTATGTGAATAGAATAAAGAGGGGAGTTAACTGGCCTTTCTTAACTGCTAACCATGTATTTCATGTGAATTTCCCTATATATTATTCTTCGTTGACTAAAGATAGGGATGGTGGCATAGGTCATATCTATTTGGAGGGTACTGTGGAGTTTGGAACCCCATGATCTTGAAAGGAGCATGCCATATTTAGGAGGAATATCAACCACTAAAATATCCATTACTAGGCTCTTCGCTGGTATTTTTTCTATGTTAACACATAGATATTTGATTAGGCATAGACATTTAACTCTGTTGGAATCAAAAGAGTATAAATCCTTGTATGTTCTAGTTATTTCCAGGCCTAGTCTTTCCATTACTACTTTTGGCACGAGGTTGTGTGAAGCTCTAGAGTCTAACATGGCATTGTGGAGAATTTTATCATGGATGTTTAAACTGAAATAAAATGGAAGAACACCTCATTCTTTGAAGTTTCCTTCTACTTTTGGTCCAAATAGAAGCTCAGGTTTCTCATAATTTAAATTAATAGAATCAACATTTTCTCCTATGTTTAAAGCTTTCAAAAGTTGATATCTATATACATCTTGAGTGACTAATTCAGTAAGAAGAATAGAGATTTTAATCTTTGCAATTTCATTCTCTATACTAAAAGGTGTTTGATTTTTTGGAATGTTCAAATCATCTTTTTCAGACACTGTTTTCATTGCAATTTCAGCTTGCTGGTTTATATTAGGAAACTCAGTTAAAACAATTTTATTAGGAGTACTATATGAGTTGCTAGTGCTGCTCTAGTCACCACTTTGTTTGGGACTAACTTGGTTGTTTTTACTTTTATTTCTATTATAACTTTCAGCCACTGTGTTTACATTTTCTGCTGTCTTTTTAGGAATATTTTTAGGGTTCTACTTAGAAGAAATTTCAGAGGGCTTCTTTTGGGAGTGTCTTGGTTTTTCTTGCTTCTGAGGTCATATTGTCTGTGTAGTTCCATGATGGCATTTTCAAAGCCTTGTTTATAGTCTTCATATTCTAAGATTTCTCCCTCATATGGTGCAAATATTCCTTGTTCTTCCTCAGTGAGGAAAAAAATATCCTCATTATTCACTGACATTAAATTTATGTGACTTTCCTCTATTTCTACAATTACCCCCTCATCCTCATCAGCATAGTTTTCTTGGAAAGGAGGTCTGATTTGCTGATCAGGACCTCTTTTTCTTATTTGAGGGGGGTTTCTTCTAAAGTTCTGGTTTTGGTTCTACTTTCTGTTTTGAGGAGTTGTTTGGTTTTCTCTAGGATAAGCTCTCTCATTTACATTCATCCTTTCCATCATCCTCTCCATGTTTTTTACTAAGTTATCAATATTTGTATTAAATGTGGAGGGTACAACTTCTTCCTTATATGTGACTCTTTTTTCATTTTTCAATCTAGCTCTCTTGGCAATCATATTGGCTTCTACACTTACTGCTCCCCTTTGCATGTCTTCTAATGTGAGGGGTTCTCTTTCTCTTAATTGATAAGCCATCTCTAGATCAAACCCATCAGTAAATTTCATTAGAGCTAGAAATTGTGGAGGTTTCATATGTATAGGTAGGGCATTATATACAATATTGAACCTAGTGAAATATTCTTGGACGCATTCTCCAACATTTCTCTTAATGTTTTCATATTTTGATAAGATTTGGAGAGGGTTATTCTTGACTTCCCATTTGTTAAATAATAGTTGATGGAAGGCAGGGAGGTCATTTATGCTGTTAGGGGTTAAGACTTTAAACCATTTTCTTACTTCCCCCCTAAGCTTTGGGAAAAAATTCTAAGTTTAATTGTTTCATCATTTCTTTATTGTTTGTCAAAGTATTCATTCATTTTGTCCACATGTTGTTGAGCAGTAGTAGAACCACTTGCATCATATAAGGGGATCTTGGACTGGTAGTCCTGTGGTAGAACAACTAAAGGTTGTGGTAGGACTAGTGGAGCATACCATGTTGCCATGATATGTGGTTGTGGAAACAAAGGAGGGTTAACAAGAGGAGGGTTTAAAAAATGAGGTACAGGATTAAGGAGGAAGGAGAATAGTAGGGGATGAGTTTGGTACAACAGGATTCCATTGCAGGGTGGATGGATCTAAAACTATCTGGGTTATCCAACTATGAGATCTAGACCTAGAAAAGCTTTGTTCTAGGGGTGAGTCAGATAGGATACTCTGTAAGTCTTTGAGGTTTTCAGATAGGGAACTTGCTTTGAGGATTGGTCTGCTAACAATTGGGTTTTTAGAACTAGGAGAATTCCTAAGGATGCTTTCTGAATTGTCAGCTATTTCAAGAGGATTTGGGTCAGGATGGGATCTATTACAGATTCTTCTAGAAGCCATACTTGGACCCATGAATAAAAAAGGTTAAGAGTTTATGACAGTCTTGAAGGACAAACCAATCTATGAAAGAAATAATTAATCCTTAAAGTATTCTTGACTGGTTTCTTTTGTGATGTTCAATGATAAAATAGGTTTCCCAGTGGAGTCTATGGAAAACCAGTGGAGTCATCAGGCCTACTGAAAACTACTGGAGTCACCAAGTGGAGGATTTCATAAACTATCTTATTGCTGATTATTGTCCACCATAAGCAACCAGGTACCATTCTTGGCTAACACTTGATCCATCTGAGTTAAAATGAGGTTTTATGAGCTTTGAGTGAATTTAAGCTGTTTATTACCCAGTATTCCCCAATGTGGTCACCACTATGTTGGCTCCCCGTGATTTGCAAGATTGGAAAGAACAAACTCTGCAGGGAAACACATCAGAACCACTTTGGAATCCTAGGACCTAGCCTTCCTGGACTCAGAGAGGGATCTCTGTATGTAATTGTTTATAGATGATATGTCTTTATGCTCTTGTTTATGATGTTAGGCTAGTTATCAAGTTTTAAGGACTTGTTTGTTTTGATTGATTGATTGATAAGTTGATAGATCAATGGTGTGATTAATTGAGGGAGTGTTTCAGTTAAATAGATAGACCATGAGAACTATTAATCCATTGGGCTATGGAGTCATAAAAGGATTTAATTGTTCATCAACTATGCAAGGGTTTTCATAGGGAAAGCTAACTATATCAAGTGGATCTCTTAGATTAGATGTGATATGAAATAACAATAATTTGTGAAGGTAGCAAAACTAAAAGTCAGTTAAGAATATTTTAACTCTACTTCAACAAGAAAAGCCTTTTAGGTAATTGTTTGAGGCAAACCAAAGGACAAGGCATACCATAGACTTCTTTGGCCAGACTTTAATAAGAAAATCTTTAAGACAACAATCCATCAATCCTAGAATTACTTTCAGACAAAGAAAACATTTAAGATAACAACGAGTGTAGCTAAATAGCAAGCTAAACCTATCTTCTTTAACTAAAAACTCTAAAGACCTTCAAAGAAATAGTTTGAGGCAGACCAGAGGATAGGGCATACCATATACTTCCCTGGTTTGGACTCTATTAAGTATACTTCAAAGAATGGCCTTAAAAACAATATTTCAAGCTACACCAAAGGACATGGATTACCATAGTCTTCTTTGGCTTGAATCTCTTAAATCATTTCCAAGACAACAAGCTAGGTGGAACCATAGAGCAACTAAAAATTATTCAATCAGACCCTGAAAAGGAAAACATTAAGATAAAGAATGCAGACATAAATAGCATGCTAAGACAGCATATCCTACTCTAAAATTTATTTTCTTTTATCAGAGAAATAATAGACAGAATGGAAAACAAAAGGAAAACATTGACAAAGAAGGAAAACTTCAGCATTAACATATCTCCAGAATCCTGTGAACGTGCTTGTATTACTGATTTTCAAAACAGTTACATTACTCCAATACAATGGATCTCTACAACTCAGAGTTTTCTCAAATCCAATCTAGCAGTCCTCAACTAGCTCAGCAATAGAAAATAGTCAACTAATCAACCAAACAACACTAAAAATGACTAATACATGCAGTATTTATCTGCCAAATGAGGAGGTGATCCTAATATATGGTTTTTAAATGTCATTTATTATAGATTTAATGCGTTTTTCACCTTTGAGACCATGCAAGGCTCAAGGAAAAATATCTAAGACATACTCACTGCAATATTAACTCCTAACTTAACTATTTGAGCTAAAATTTTGGAAATATTTGACTTTAAGGCAAAATATGAAAAATATCTCTAACTTTTTTTAATAACTATTTGATGTTTTAATGAAAGAAAATATGTTGTACGTGGAAAAATATGTCCTTTGGAGAAATAATTGCTTTGATCTGGTCATTCGAATTTGCCTTTGTGTTTTATCTACCTTTGTTTATCCTTAAACTTTGTTTTAGGCATCTTAACTTGATTTTATCCTCTAACTGTCTGCTTGAGTGTCCTTTAAGCTTTTGATTCTTCCTTTATCCCTTTTTTATGACTCAATCCTTTTGATTTGTGCTTTAATCCTTAATCCTTAATCCTTTGATCATCACTGCCACGACCTTCAACTGTTTTTCCTCTCTCGTGCCTGTCTCTATCTGTA
Source organism: Pinus albicaulis (assembly GCA_034641835.2). NCBI lineage: Eukaryota > Viridiplantae > Streptophyta > Pinopsida > Pinales > Pinaceae > Pinus > Pinus albicaulis. The sequence continues at coordinate 629,470,406 of CM076577.1, forward strand.
TTTGTTGTGTAGGGTAGTCATTCTTTATGCTGCTAGAGGGTTTGAAGAACACCAATGATCATTTTTCATTGGGATTTATGCTAGTTTTTACACCTCTAGTCCCTTTAAAATGAAATAAACCTCTGGATCACCACCCAGACATTTATTGAAACGATTTTGGACCTTTGAAATGTTATTGCGCACTCCTGCCATGAAACCTGCACATAAAACACAAAAATTAAATTAAAAACCTACATTGGGGGGCTTTTCTATGTTTATCGAGGGTTTTTTCAGGTTATCGGAGCAATCGTAGAGGCGAAAAAGGTGGTTTAGGCCTTATCGCACAGTCATGGGGCTCTGGATAGTTTGAACAGAGGAGGCAGTGTTAATTTGGCGCGAATGGAGGAAAGCAGTTTTCAGGAGCATGGAAGGTGGTTTTCACATAGACAGAGGGGTGGTAATGGTATTGGGTGGAGGCGTGCGATTCCACATAGAGGTCGACATGTGGTGGGGGAAAACCGACCATTTCGCACGTTTTGAAGATGCTAACTCCAGCGGAATTAAATTTTCTATGAGGGATGTGAGTCGTTGGATCTCAGGGAATGAGATTGGCAGTGATCGGGTGTTTTGGGAGCAAGAGGCAGGTGAAGTGGTGGGGTTCGGGCACTGGGTGACATGGAAAATTTTTGTCGTGTAGCGTAGGGGTTTAAAATATATAAGAGCTCATGGTTATATGGTGACAGGGTTTGATGAAGAGTGGGGTTAAAACATTTAAGGGGAGGGATTAAATATTTATAAAGGGGCTAGGTAGAAAAATATAAAAGGGTTGGGTTTCAATTCATTCACAACAAGGTTTTTTTTTTAACATATATAACCAAAGGTCCTGGACGTTTAATTAAACATATAAAAATAATGTAAAAAGAATTTTTTACATTTTTTTAGTGCAATAGGAGGAAAATGATGAAGGTGACGGCTTGAATGAGGGTTTTGAGAGGGGAAAATGGAGAAATGAGACTTTTTGGTAGGCCAGAAAGGTAAAAGTGAGCACTGCACTTTTAGAGGCATTTTTTTCATCGGTCAGTTTGTTTGGGATGGTGTATATTTATGGTTTCAGAGGTTTGATGGTGGTTTATATGGTGTGCCTAGATGATTTTGATGGTCCGAGTCTTGATGGTGTGGTTAGCAGTTATGCAGTCAGTAGTAGTAGGTATGTGTATGTGTTAGAGTTTAGTCTTGATTCATGAACCAAGTTAACAAAGGTCGAGTGCATCCTTGAGATTGGCCATAATCGGGTTAGAGATCACTGAGCTACCAGAGATGAGACTAGCAATTGGGTTGGAGAAATAAGCCCAAAAATGGATCTTTTAAGAGCAGCAGGGTGATTTTGAAAGGGCGGAGATGGAATATAGTGAAAAAAGATTCATTGAGGATAATGAAGGCAATGAGATTTCTAAAGATAGATAATAGACAAGGAATGATATCTTTAGCTTCTCGTGGAAAATCCATAGATACCTAGTGATACTGTGAATACAGGAGACTAAAAGTGGCTCGAGCTGGGGAGGGAAGCTCCTTTAGGAGGTGTCAAGAACCTCAAAGATCAAATCTCTGGAATTTGTAGACTAATGCCTTGATTGTACTTGGCAGATTTTCTCTTTCTTATTTTGCTACTTTATTGGTGTTCTTTTAAGCTGTGATCTCTAAAATCTGAAAAACATGATGGCTTCAACTCAACCCTACCTACCCATCATTATTTTCCTAGCATTTTTTCTTCATTTGGGTGCATTTAGATTGGAAAACCCTTGACATCATTTTTCTTTTGAAAAAAGGAAAATATCTACTTCTACACTTATATCATCCAAAGGCTCAGATTAGACTGATGAGCTCTTTTATTCTCTACCTAATCCAAAGGCTCAGATTAGACCGATGAGTTCTTTTATTCTCTACCTAATCTACTTATCTGTTAAGATTAAACAGTTTGATAGATTTTCATTCTTTAATTTATTAACATGAAATTGAAAACATGACCAAATCAAGATCAAACAATTTGATTTGTCATGAGTTGTGGCATTTTGGACAAACTGCACACAGATTTTATTTTGAAAAAAGTAAAACTAAAAAACTTAAGGGCTATAATTTGGAATTTATGATACATCCCTCTCTTTTGCTTTGGTTCAGATTTAAACTTTGGAACCAATGTCTTTTCCTAATCTAATATATTGATAAGCCAAGTTTAAACAGATTGTAAAATATTCATTCACTAACCTATCATAAAAAATTTAAAACTTACTCAATCATGATTAGGTTGTATGACTGAACAAGACTTCCTTTCTCAAAAGTAGTGGCATTTGGACTTGCAAACTTTCAGAAATATTCTTTTTCGGTATGGGGCTTTACCTTGTTCTTTTATCTGCCCTCTTTTCATCTTTCTATTTTTTTTGTGTTTCACTTTTCTGATATTTTATTCAAGCAGTGTTATGTACAATGAATAAAGATTTAAACTGAGTTTTTCAGCAAAAATAATTCTTGAGAATCTTGTCATTAACAGGACCTCCAAATAATTATGTTCCATCCATTTCTTATAGGAAAAATGCATTATTACCTCTTGCAGAATGGATGGCGTATGGACCTTTCCATAGATTTTCTACTTTTCCATGATTTCCCTTGTCTTCTCTTCTTGAGTCCCACTTCAGCACTTTGTTGCCAAGGTTAAAATCATTGGCCTTGGTTATTTTGTCAAAAAGCTTCTTTATGTTTTCCTGCACTTGTTGTGTTCTGTTGTATACTTCCTCTCTAGTTTTCTGCAGCTGGACAGTCTGGTTTACTCTTCTTAGCATATTATTTTCTTCAGACTGTACGTCTTGGATGAGCTTAATCACTGGTACTCTCAAAATCGTTGTAAAAATTGCATCTGATCCATAAACTAGCTGATAGGGATACATTCCAATTGATTTTTTATTTGTTAATTTGTCTGCCCATAGTGCATGTACTAGTTTGTTGTGCCATGATTTCTTGTTCTCGTCTAAAAACTTTTTGATGATGTTCACCAAAATTTTGTTTGAGGATTCATCCAACCCATTACCTTGAGGTTAATAAGCTATTGAATGGCCCAATGTAATCTGATATTTGTGGCAAAAATCAACCATTTTCTTGGATCTAAAATCAGCAGCATTGTAAGTGATAATATTTCTAGGATAGCCAAATCTAGACAAAATTTGGTTTTCAAGGAATTTCATGATTACTGAGACTGTGGCAATTGTAGAAGGGATGGCCTCTATCCATTTTGTAAAATAGTCAGTTGTAGTGAGGATCCATTTGTGTTGGGCAGAGGAGGCATGATGGATTTCTCCAATAAAATCTAGGCCCCATTGTTGAAAAGGAGCTTCAATAGAGATAGGATGCAAAGGTAATGGTAGCATTTTTCTTTTGCCTTCAAATATTTGGCACTTATGATAGGAAATTACCATTTTATGGATGTCTTGAAAGAGGGTGGCCCAATAGTAACCAACTCTAAAGATTTTTTTGATAGTAGTTTTCCAATAGCAGTGGCCTCCACATTCTCCTTCATGAAACTCATGCTTGATCTTATTTGCATCATTCTCAGGAAAACATTTAAGCAATATACCACTATCATTTTTCATATATAAAATTTTATCTACAATTCAGTAGTTTACAGCCTTCAACTTTAAGAATCTAGCTTTTGTTTTGGACAAACCAGGAGGAACATTAATATTAAAAAGCACATATAAAATATCAGCATACCAAGATGAATTCAGAAATGATTCTTCAATAAGTAGAGTTTCTAAATCCTCCTGTTCATCTAATGCATCAATAATATTTATGTCTAGTGCTTGAAAGTTTGTTTCAGTGATGATTTTTTCCAGTCCTTTTCCTTTGATTAGCTTAGTGAGCTTGATTTCTAAATCATATTCTAATATAACTGCAATCCACTTTCCTCTTTTGCCATAAAGATCTTGTGTTAACATGTCTTTCACCACTGAATGAGGCACAAATGCAATGATGTGTGAGTGAAAACTCTGAAATCTTTTAATGCCTTGATTAAGGTAAAAGCGTGTTTCTCTATTATGTTGTATTTCAGAGGTGCATCTCTTAATGCCTTGCTAAAATGCAATAGGTTGTCCCTGCCCCTTTATATTTTTCTGCAATAGGACAGTAGCGATTATCTGTTCTCATGCAAAGGAGAATATGAAGAAGTCTTTGGTAAAATCAGGGCCCATTAGAACTGGTGTTCGGGTAAGTCCTTGTTTTACCAGTTCAAAGGATTGCTTTGCTTCTATGGTCCATTTGACTCCTATTTCTCTTTTCAACATGTTTGTAATGTTTCTTAGGAGTTTTGCAAGGTTTGGTATGAACCTTCTTAAGAAATTTTTCTTTCCAATTAAAGAATGGAGCTCTTTGATGTTTCTAAGATGATTGATTTGCAATATTCCTTCAATCCTTTTTGGGTCAATCTTGATCCCTTCTTCAGATATGATGTGGCCTAAAATTTTTCCTTCTTGAAGACCAAACAATGTTTTCTTGGGATTTAAAGACAAACCATACTTTCTACATTTTTCAAATAATTTTCTTAAGTGAGCTAGGTGTTCTTCATATGTTTTTTAGTAGACTGTGATGTCATCAAGGTATATCACAATGAAGTAACCTATATTTTCTGAGAAAGCAATTTCCATGGCTCTTTGGAAGGTGGCACTAGCATTCATTAACCCAAAAGGCATTTTAACATACATGAAGTTGCCCAGGGTGTAGTGAAATCTGCCTTGTGTTGATCATCTGGGTATAGCAGCACCTAATTGTATCCTGAAAAGACATCTAGCAAAAAAATTCTTGTAGACCCTACTACCCTTTGTAAGATGTGATCCATTTTTGGTAAGGGGTAGTTTTCTTTTAAGTAGGCTCTGTTTAAATTTCTGAAGTCTATGCATAGCCTAATTTCTCATGTTTTCTTCCTCACTCATACAATATTTGAAACCCATTATGAGTATCTCAGAGGGACTATTATTCCAGCATCATACATTTCTTAATTTCCTTCTCAACCAGAGGTAGTTGCACACGGTTTATTCTGCACAGTTTTTGTTTAAAAGGTTTCTGATTTTCTTTGAGAGGGATCTTATGTTGGATTATTTTTGTATCATATGACTTTAGATATTCATAACTCCAAGAAAATACATCAATAAATTATCTAAAAATCTCAAGATATTTCTTTTTTATATGAGCTGGCAGTGTTTTGGACAATTTTATTATTTTGGGTTCTTGGTCACTGCCTATTTTGCATCCTTATATTTTTTTTTTAGTGGGTTCCATCTTCAGATTCTTAGAAACATCATTAAAGTCAAACAATTCCTCTAGAGGATCCAGTCCCCTTGGAAAACTATCATTATTGGACTGCAACACTTCAAAGTCTTCTTTCTCTAAATTAGTGCACAACTCAGTTTTATGTGTGTTCTTTTGTTAACAAATTTATATAAGCATTATCAAGAGGTTCTTCTTTATAATATTTTTCCTTAGCAGAGCAATCTTCTTCATAATGTGAGTCTGAATTTGGCACTTCAAACTCATTTCTGGACTGCAGGAAGTCTTCTATTTGTTTATCTCCTTCAAAAACTTGCCAATATTTTATATTGTCTGGGACTGCTGGTCTATATTTGACTTGGATTGTGTATTGTTTGCTATGATAAGGTTTTTGACATGTGCTGGCTACAAATGCTAGAACATTGGCAAGGATGTTTTGGTTTCTAGGGACAAAGGTAAGCTCATATTCTATGAAATTTTTCAAGAGGTCAATGGAATCATCCCCATATGCTTTTAATCTTGGATGCTTGGCTATCTATTCTCCTTCTATTTTCCTAATAACCAACTCCGAATCTCCATGAAGAGCTATCCTCTTATCTCCTAATTTCTTTAGTAATTGCAGCCCCAGGAGGAGTGCCTCATATTCAGCTATGTTATTTGTGCATTGAAAATTGAACTTGTATGAGTGACGTGTTGCATGATTTTTCTATGTGTTATGCACCCATATTCCTACTCCTAAACCAGTTTTGATACAAGAACAATCAAAACTCATACTCCAAAGAGGTTCAATTTCAGATTCATCATTATGTTGATCATTGTGGTCCCCATTATGTTTTTGATAGTGGCTGCCATTATGTTGTTTATTATGCTATTCTTTAGGGTCTGCATTATGTTTTTCATTGTTTTGTTTATCATGGTCAGCCCTATGTTGGTGGTTTCTTTGTTGCCTATGGTCTCCACTATGTTTGTTGTAATATTTTGTTTGGGAAAACGTTTTTGACTGTTCCTCCTCTTTTTCCTCTTCTCCTGCAAATGTTTTCTCGTTTTCTGCTGCTTGTTCATTAACATTTTCATCATTGTAAAGGATAAATGATTCAATGTCTGTGTGAATAGGATAAAGAGGGGAGTTATCTGGCCTTTCTTGACTGCTAACCATGCATTTCATGTGAGTTTCCCTATATATTATTCTCGGTTGACTAAAGATAGGGATGGTGGCATAGGTCATATCTATTTGGAGGGTACCTTGGAGTTTGGCACCCCATGATCTTGAAAGGAGTATGCCATATATAGGAGGAATATCAGCCACTACAATCCATTACTAGGCTCTTGGATGGTATTTGTGCTAGGTTAACACATAGATCTTTGATTATGCCTAGACATTTAACTCTACTGGAATCAAAAGCGTATAAATCCTTGTATCGTCTAGTTATCTCCAGGCCTAGTATTTCCATTACTACTTTTGGCATGAGGTTGTGTGAAGCTCCACAATCTAATATGGAATTGCGGAGAATTTTATCATGGATGTTTAAACTGACATAAAATGGAGGAACACCTCCTTCTTAGAATTTTCCTTCTACTTTTGGTCCAAACAGAAGCTCAAGCTTGTCTTCATTTAAATTAACAGAATCAACATTTTCTCCTATGTTTAAAGCTTTCAAAAGTTGAGATCTATATACATCTTGAGTGACTAATTCAGTAAGAGGAATAGAGATTTTAATCTTTGCAATTTCATTCTCTATACTGAAAGGTGTCTGAGTTTTTGGAATGTTCAAATCAACTTTTTCAGACATTGTTTTTATAGCAATTTTAGGTTGTTGGTTTTTATTAGGAAACTCAATTAAAACAGTTTTATTAGGAGCACTAGTTGTGTTTCTAGTGCTGCTCTAGTCACCACTATGTTTGCGACTAAGTTGGTTTTTTTTACTTTATTTCTATCCGAAATTTCAGCCACTGTGTTTACATTTTTTGTTGTCTTTTTAGGAAATTTTTTAAGGTTCTTCCTAGCAAAAATTTCAGAGGTCTTTCTTTTGGGAGTGTCTTGGTTTTTAGTGCTTCCGAGGTCATATTGGTTGTGTACTTCCATGATGGAATTTTATAACCCTTATTTATAGTATTCAGATTCTAGGCTTTCTTCCTCATCTAGTGCAAATATTCCTTGTTCTTTCTCGGTGAGGAAAACATTACCCTCATTATTCACTCCCATTAAATTTATGTGACTTTCCTCTGTTTCTTCAATTACCCCCTCATCCTCATCAACATAGTTTTCTTGGAAAGGAGGTATGATTTGCTGATCATGACCTCTTTGTCTTATTTGAGGGGGGGTTCTTTTAAATTTCAGGTTTTGGTTCTGATTTCTATTTTTAGGAGCTATTTGGTTTTCTCTAGGATGATCTCTCTCATTTACATTCATCCTCTCCATCATCCTCTCCATGGTTTTTACTAAGTTATCAATATTTTTATTAGATGTGGAGGGCACAAATTCTTCTTTATATGTGACTCTTTTTTCATTTTTCATTCTAGCTGTCTTGGTAATTAGATTGGCTTCTACACTTACTGCTCCCCTTTGCATGTCTCCTAATGTGAGGGGTTCTCTTTCTCTTAATTGATAATCCATCTCTGGATCAAACCCATCAGGAAATCTAATTAGAGCTAGACCTTATGGAGGTTTCATATGTATAGGTAGGGCATTATATACACTATTGAACCTAGTACAATATTCTTGGACACCTTCCAGTGCAAGGTGGATGGATAAAAAACTATATGGGTTATCCAACTCTGAGATCTAGACCTAGACAAGCTTTGTTCTATGGGTGAGTCAGATAGGATATTCTGCAAGTCTTTGAGGTTTTCAAGTAGGGAACTTTCTTTGTAGATTGGTCTGCTAACAGTTGGCTTTTTAGAACTAGGAGACTTCCTAAGGATGTTTTCGTGATTGCGAACTATTGTAGGAGGATTTGGGTCAAGATTGGATCTGGTACAGATTCTTCTAGAAGCCAAACTTGGACCCAAGAATCAGAAAGGTTTAGATTTTATGACAGTCTTGAAGGACAAGCCATTCTGTGAAAGAAATACTTAATCCTTCAAGTATTCTTGATTGGGTTCTCTTGTGATGTTTAATGATAAAATAGGTTTCCCAGTGGAGTCTATGGAAAACCAGTGGAGTCAACAGGCCTACTGAAAACCAGTGGAGTCAGCGGGTGGAGGATTTTCTAAACTATCTTATGGCTGATTTTTGTCCAACATCAGCAACCAAGTACCATTCTTGGCTAACACTTGATCCATTTGAGTTAAAATGAGTTTTTCTGAGTTTTGAGTGAATTTAAGTTGTTTATTACTCAATATTTCCCAATATGGTCGCCACTATGTTGGCTCCCTGTGATTTGCAAGATTGGAAAGAAAAAACTCTGCAGGGAACCACATCAGAACCACTTTGGAATCCTAGGACCTAGCCTTCCTGGACTCAGAGAGTGATCTCTCTATGTAATTTTTTATAGATGATATGTCTTTATGCTCTTGTTTATAATGTTAGGCTAGTTATGAAGTTCTAAGGACTTGTTTGTTTTGATTGATAGATTGATAGGTTGATAGATCAATGGTGTGATTAATTGAGGGAGTGTTTCAGTTAAATAGATAAACCATGAGAAATATTAATCCATTGGGCTATTGAGTCATAAAAGGATTTAATTGTTCATCAAATATGCAAGGGTTTTTAGAGGGCAAGCTAACTAGATCAAGTGGATCTCTTAGATTAGATGTGATATGAAATAACAATAAGTTGTGAAGGTAACAAATCTAAAATTCAGCTAATAATATTTTAACTCTACTTCAACAAGAAAATCCTTTTAGGTAACTGTTTGAGGCAAATCAAAGGACAGGGCATACCATAGACTTATTTGGTCAGATTTTAATAATAAAACATTTAAGACAACAATCCAGCAATCCTAGAATTCCTTTCAGACAAAGAAAACATTTAAGATAATAGTGAGTGCAGCTAAAGGGAAAGCTAAACCTATATTCTTTAACTAAACACTCTAAAGACCTTCAAAGTAACAACTTGAGGCAAACAAGAGGACAGGGCATACCATAGACTTCCTTGGTTTAGAATCTACTAAGTATACTTCAAGGAAAGGCCTTAAAAACAATATTTCAAGCTACACCAAAGGACGGGGCTTACCATAGAATTCTTTGGCTTGACTCTATTAAATCATTTCCAAGACAACAAGCTAGGTGAAACCATAGAGAAACTAAGAATTCTCCAATCAGATCTTTCCAAGGAAAACATTAAGATAAAGAATACAGACAGAAATAGGGTGCCAAGACAGCATATCCTATTCTAAAATTTATGTTCTTTATCAGAGAAATAATAGACAGAATGGAAAACAGAATGAAAACACTGACAAAGAAGGAAAACTTCACCATTAACATGGCTCAAGAATCCTATGAACGTGCTTGTATTATTGATGTTCAAAATAGTTACATTACTCCAGTACAATGGATTTGTGCAACTCATAGTTTTCTCAAATCCAATCTAGTCGTCCTCAACTAGCTCAACAACAGAAAATAGTCAACTAATCAACCAACCAACACTAAAAATAACTAATACATGCAGTATTTATCTGCAAATTGAGGAGGTGATCCTAAGCTAGGGTTTTAGATGTCATTTATTATAGCTTTAATGATTTTTTGACCTTTGAGACCATGCAAGGCCCAAGGTAAAATACCTAAGACATTCTCACTACAATATTAACTCCTAACTTAATTGTTTGAGCTAACTTTTTCGGAAATATTTGACTTTAAGGAATTTTCAATAACTTTTACAATAACTACTAGGTAGATGAAACATATCTCTAACTGTTTGTAATAATTGTTTGATGTTTTATTGAAAGAAAATATGTTGTAGGTGGCAAAATTTGTCCTTTGGAGAAGTAATTGCTTTGATCTGGTCATTCGAATCTTCATTTGTGTTTTACTTGCCTCTGTTTATCCTTAAGTTCTATTTTAGGCATCTTAACTAGATTTAATCCTCTAACTGTCTGCTTTACTGTCCTTTAATATTTCGATTCTTCCTTTACCTATGTTTTATGACTCAATCCTTTTTATTTGTGCTTTAATCCTTAATCATTAATCCTTTAATCATCACTTCCACGACCTTCAACTGTTTTTCCTCTCCTGTGCCTATCTTTGTCTGTATTTTCTGTGCAGGGTAGTCATTATTTGTGTTGCTAGAGGGTTTGGAGAACACCAATGATCATGTTTCATTGTGATTTATGCTTGTTTTTACACCTCTGGTCCCTTTAAAATGAAATAAACCTTTGGATCATCATCCAAACATTTATTGAGATGATTTTGGACCTTCAGAATGTTTTTACGCACTCTTGCCATGAAACCTGCACATAAAACACAAAATTAACTTAAAAACCTTGTTGGGGGTATTTTTCGCGTTTATCGGGGGTTTTTTCGGCTATCAGAGAAATCGCAAAGGCAAAAATGGTGGTTTAGGCCTTATCGCAGAGTCGCAGGGCTCTGGATAGTTTGAACGGAGCAGGCTGTGTTAATTTGGCGCGAAGGGAGGAAAGTATTTTTCAAGAGCAAGGAAGGTGGTTTTCACATAGACAGAGGGGCGATAATGGTATTGGGTGAAGGCGTTAAATTCCACACAGAGGGCGACGTGTGGTGGGGAAAACCAGCCATTTCGTGCATTTTTAAAACTCTAACTCTAGAGAAATTAAATTTTCGATGAGGGTTACGGGCCATTGGATCTCAGGGAATGAGATCGATGGTGATTGGGTGTTTTGGGAGCGGCAGGCAGGTGAAGCAATGGGGTCGGGGCACCCGGTGACGTGGCAAATTTTTGTCATGTAGCACAGGGGTTTAAAATATATAAGGAGTCATAGTTATATGGTGATGATGTTTGATGAAGAGCGGGGTTAAAACATTTAAGCGGAGGGCTTAAATATTTATAAAGGGGTTGGGTAGAAAAATATAAAAGGGTCTGGTTTTAATTCATTCATAACATGGTTTTTTTTTTAACATATATAACCAAAGGTCCTGAACGGTTAATTCTACATTTAAAAACAATGTAAAAAGATAGGTTTATATTGTTTTAGTGCTATAGGATGAAAATGATGAAGGTGAGGGCTTGAATGAGGGCTTTGAGAAGGGAAAATGGAGAAATGAGACTTTTTGGTAGTCTAGAAAGGTGAAAGTGAGAGAAATAAGCCCAAAAATGGATCTTTTAAAAGCAGCAGGGTGATTTAGAAAGGGAAGAGATGAAATATAGTGAAAAAATACTTATAGATGATAATGAAGGCAGTGAGATTTCTAATGATATCTAATAGGCAAGGAATGATGTCTTTAGCTGCTCGTGGAAAATCCATAGTCACCTAGTGATACTGTGAATACAAGAGACTAACAGTGGCTCCAGCTGGGGAGGGCAGCTCCTTTAGGAGGTGTCAAGAACCTTAGAGATCAAATCTCTAGAATTTGTAGACCAGTGCCTTAATTGTACTTGGTAGATTTTCTCTTTCTTCTTTTGTTGCTTTGTTGGTGTTCCTTGAAGCTGTGATCTCTAAAATCTAAAAAACATGATGGCTTCAACTCAACCCTACCTACCCATCATATTTTTCCTAGCATTTTTTCTTCATTTGGGTTCATTTATATTGGCAAACCATTGACATCATTTTTCTTTTGAAAACCGGAAACTATCTACTTCTACACTTATATCATCCAAAGGCTCAGATCAGAATGATGAGCTCTTTTATTCCCTACCTAATCTACTTATCTATCAAGATTAAATAGTTTGACAGATTTTCATTCTTTAATTTATTAACATGAAATTGAAAACATGAACAAATCAATATTAAGCAGTTTCATTTGTCATGAGTTGTAGCATTTTGGACAAACTACACACAGATTTTATTTTGCACAAAGTAAAACTAAAAAACTTGAGGGCTATAATTTGGAATTTATGATGCATCCCTCTCTTTTTCTTTGGTTCAGATTTAAAATTTGGAACCAACGTCTTTTCCTAATCTAATCTACTGATAAGCCAAGTTTAAAAAGCTTGGAAAATATTCATTCATTAACCTATCAACAGAAATTTAAAACTTGTTCAATCACGATTAAGTTGTATGATTGAACAACACTTCATTTCTCAAAAGTAGTGGCATTTGGACTTGCACACTTTCAGAAATATTCTTTTTTGGTATGGGGCTTTACCTTGTTCTTTTATCTACCCTCTTTTCTTCTTTCTATTGTTTTTGTGTTTCAATTTTATGATATTTTATTCAAGCAGTGTTATATACAATGAATAAAGCTTTAAACTGAGATTTTCAGCAAAAATAATGCTTGATCATCCTTCCATTGACAGGACCTCTAAATAATTATGTTCCATCCATTTCTTGTAGGAAAAATGCATTATTACCTCTTGTAGAATGGATGATGTATGGAACTTTCCATAGATTTTCAAATTTTCCATGCTTACCTTTGTCTTCTCTTCTTGAGTCCCACTTCAGCACTTTGTCACCAAAGTTAAAATCATTGGCCTTGGTTCTTTTGTAAAAAATGGTCTTTATTTTTTCCTACACTTGCTGTGTTATGTTCTATACTTCCTCTCTAGTTTACTCCAATTGGACAGTCTGGTTTACTCTTCTTAGAATGTTATTTTCTTCATACTGTACTTCTTGGATGAGCGTCATCACTGGTACTCCCAAAATCGTTGTAAAAAACTGTGTCTACTCCATAAACTAGCTAATAGGGAGACATTTCAATTGATTTTTTATTTGTTAATTTGTCTGCCCATAGTGCATGTACTAGTTTGTTGTGTCATGATTTCTTGTTCTCTTCTAGCAACTTTTTGATGATGTTCACCAAACTTTCGTTTGAGGATTCAACCAACCCATTACCTTGAGGGTAATAAGTTGTTGAATGGCCCAATCTAATCTGATATTTCTGGAAAAAATCCACCATTTTATTGTATCTAAAATCAACAACATTGTGAGTGATAATCTTTATAGGACAACCAAATCTAGAAAAAATTTGGTTTTCAAGGAATTTGATGATTACTAAGTCTGTGGTAGTTCTAGAAGGGATGGCCTCTATCCATTTTGTAAAATATTCAGTTGTAGTGAGGATCCATTTGTGTTGGGTAGAGGAGGCAAGATGGATTTCTCCAATAAAATATAGGCCCCATTGTTGAAAAGGAGCTTTAACAGAGATAGGATGCAAAGGTAATGACAACAATTTTCTTTTTCCTTCAAAGATTTAGCATTTATGACAGACAATTACCATTTTATGGATGTCTTGAAAGAGGGTGGGGCAATAGTAGCCAGCGCTAAGGATTTTGTTGACAGTAGTTTTCCAATAGAGGTGGCCTCCACATTCTCCTTCATGAAACTCATGCTTGATCTTATCTGTGTCATTCTTAGGCAAACATTTAAGCAACATACCACTTACATTTTTCCAATATAAAATTTTATCTACAATGCAGTAGTTTACAACCTTCAACTTTAAGAATCTAGCCTTTGTTTTGGAAAAACCAGGAGGAACATTAATATTAAAAAGCACATATAAAATATCAGCATACCAAGATGAATTTAGAAATGATTCTTCAATAAGTGGAGTTGCCAACTCCTCCATTAGGGGAATTTAGAGATCTAAAATGGGCCTCCTAAGAAAAATGTACAACAAAAATAAACTTTATAAGAACCAATAGGATTCAAGATGATGATCTCAACCATGGGGGATATTTCACCAATTTTTATGTAAAAGGGTAAAAAGATTAAAAAATAATAAAATAATAAAACTACTTTTTCAACTCGTATTTTCAACTTATCTCCCAAATTTTTTACTCAAATTTCAAGTGGGAGTACTCGTTGGATGTAAAATTTAATTTCTCATCCAAAGAGTGCCCATGTTTGATACTTTTGATGGACCCTTCTACATGAAAAATGAGAAATACATGAAAAAAACGTGATTGCAATCACGTTTTTCATGTATTTGTCATTTTTTGTGTAGCAGGATCCATCAAAAGTATGCAACATGGATACTCCTTGGATGAGGAATTAAATTTTTAATCCAATGAGTACTCTCGCTTGAAATTTGTGTAAAAAAATTGGGAGATAAGTTTAAAATATGAGTTGAAAAGGTAGTTTTTTTCTTTTTTCCCTCTAAAATTTCATAATGTAATCAAATCTTATTTCATTATTTCCACTATTATTTTATAATTTCTTTAGGAGGCCTAGTTTAGACCTCAAAATTCCCCTAATTCCTATTCATCTAATGCATCAATCATATTTATGTCTAGTGCTTGAAATTTTTTTTTAGCCGTGAGTTTTACTAGTCCTTGTCATTTGATTAGCTTGGTGAGCTTGATTTCTAAATCATATTCTAATATAACTACAATCCGCTTTCCTCTTTTGCCATCAGAATCTTGTGTTAAGATTTCTTTCACCACTGAATGAGGCACAAATGCAATTATGTGTGAGTGAAAAATGTAAACTCTGAAATCTTTTAATGCCTTGATTAAGGCGAAAGCTTGTTTCTCCACTATGCTGTATTTTAGGGGTGAATCTCTTAATGCCTTGCTGAAAAATGCAATAGGTTGTTCTTGCCCCTTTGTATTTTTCTACAATAGGACAGTACCGACTGTAAGTTCTGATGCAAAGGATAATATGAAGAATTCTTTGGTAAAGTCAGGGCTCATTAGAACTGGTGTTTGGGTAAGTGCTAGTTTTACCAATTCAAAGGATTTCTTTGCTTCTATGGTCCATTTGACTCCTATTTCTCTTTTCAACATGTTTGTAACGTTTCTTAGGAGTTCTGCAAGGTTTGGTATGAACCTTATTAAGAAATTTATCTTTCCAATGAAATATTGGAGCTCTTTGATGTTTCTAGGATGATTTATTCACAATATTCCTTCAATCCTTTTTGGGTCAATCTTGATCCCTTCTTCAGATAGGATGTGGCCTAAAATTTTTCCTTCTTGAAGACCAAATAGAATTTTCTTGGGATTTAAAGACAAAAAATACTTTCTACATTTTTCAAAGACTTTTCTTAAGTGAGCTAGGTGTTCTTCATCTGTTTTTGAGTAGACTGTGATGTCATCAAGGTATATCGCAATGAAGTAACCTATCTCTTTTGAGAAATCAATGTCCATGGCTATTTCTAAGGTGGCACCAACATTCGTTAACCCAAAAGGAATTTTAACATACATGAAGGTACCCCAGGGTGTAGTGAAAGTTGTCTTTTGTTGATCATCTAGGTATAGCATCACTTGATTGTATCCCGATAAGCCATCTACCAAAGAAATTATTTTAGACACTACTACCCTTTGTAAGATGTGATCCAAATTTGTTAAGGGGTAGTTTTCTTTTAAGGAGGATTTGTTTAAATTTATGAATTCTATGCATAGCCTAATTTCTACTTTTTTCTTCATCACCGATACAAGATTTGAAACCCATTCTGAGTATCTCATAGGGACTACTATTCTAGCATCATACATTTTCTTAATTTCCTTCTCAACCAGAGGTAGTTGCACATGGTTTATTCTGCACGGTTTTTGTTTAAAATGTTTCTGGTTTTATTTGAGAGGGATATTATGCTGGATTATCTTTGTATCATATGACTTTAGATCTTCATAACTCCAAGCAAATACATCAATAAATTCTCTAAAAATCTCAAGATATTTCTATTTTATATGAGTTGGCAGTGTTTTGGACAGTTTTATCATTTTGGGTTCTTGGTCACTAATTATATTGCATTCTACTATTTCTATTTCAATGGGTTCCATCTTTGGCTCCTTAGCAACATCATTAAAGTTAAACAATTCCTCTAGAGGAGCCAGTCCCTTAAGAAAATTATCATTATTGGACTGCAACACTTCAAAGTCTTCTTTCTCTAAATTAGTGCACAACTCAATTTTATGTGTGTGTTCTTTTGTTAATAGATTTATATCAACATTATCAGAAGGTTATTATTTATAAGATTATTCCTTAGCATAGCAGTCTTCTTCATAATCTGAGTCTGAATTTGGCACTTCAAACTCATTGAAGTCTTCTATTTTTTTATCTCCTTCAAAAACTTGCCAATATTTTATATTTTCTAGGACTGCTAGTCTATATTTGACTTGGATTGTGTATTGTTTTCCATGATAAGGTTTTTGACATGTGCTGGCTGCAAATGCTAGACCATTGGCAAGGATGTTTTGGTTTCTAGGGACAAAGGTAAGCTCATATTCTGTGAAAGTTTTCAAGAGGTCAATGACATCATCCCTATATGATTTTAATCTTGGATTCTTGGCTATGTATTATCCATTGATTTGCCTAATAACCAACTCCGAATCTCCATGAACATCTATCCTCTTAGCTCCTAATTTCTTCAGTAATTGTAGCCCCAAGAGGAGTGCCTCATATTCAGCTATGTTATTTTTGGATTGAAAATTTAGCTTGTATGAGTGACCTTCTGCATGATTGTTCTCTGTGTTATGCACCCATATTTCTACTCCTGAACCATTTTTTCTTCAAGAACCATAAAAAATCATACTCCAAAGACGTTCAATTTGAGATTCATCATTATGTTTATCATTGTGGTCCCCATTATGTTGTTGATAGTCGCTGCCACTGTGTTTTTTATTATGTTGTTCTTTAGGGCCTACACTATGTTTTTCATTGTTTTGTTTATCATGGTCATCCCTATGTTGGTGATTTCTTTGTTGAATATGGTCTCCACTATGTTTGTTGTAATATTATGTTTAGGAAAACTATTTTGACTGTTCCTCCTCCTTTTCCTCTTCTCCTGCAAATGTTTTCTCGTTTTCTGCTACTTGTTCATTAACATTTTCATCATTATAAAGGATAAATGAATCAAGGTATATGTGAATAGAATAAAGAGGGGAGTTATCTGGCCTTTTTTTACTTCTAACCATGTATTTCATGTGAGTTTCCCTATATAGTCTTCTTGGTTGACTAAAGACAAGGATGGTGGCATAGGTCATATCTATTTGGAGGGTACCTTGGAGTTTGGCACCCCATGATCTTGAAAGGAGCATGCCATATTTAGGAGGAATATTAGCCACTACAATATCCATTACTAGGCTCGTAGTGGGTATTTTTGCTAGGTTAACACAGGGATATTTGATTAGGCCTAGACATTTAACTCTACTAGAATCAAAAGAGTATAAATTCTTGTATGGTCTAGTTATTTCCAGGCCTAGTATTTCCATTACTAGTTTTGGCATGAGGTTGTGTGAAGCTCCACAGTCTAACATGGCATTGTGGATAATTTTATCATGGATGTTTAAACTGACATAAAATGGAGGAACACCTCCTTCTTGGAATTTTCCTTCTACTTCTGGTCCAAATAGAAGCTCAGGTTTGTCATCATTTAAATCAACAGAATCATCATTTTCTCCTATGTTCAAAGCTTTCAAAATTTGAGGTCTATATACATCTTTAGGGACTAATTCAATAAGAGGAATAAAGATTATAATCTTTTCAATTTCATTCTCTATACTAAAAGGTGTCTAAGTTTTTGGAATGTTCAAATCATATTTTTTAGACATTGTTTTCACATCAATTTCAACTTGCTGGTTTTTATTAGGAAACTTAGTTAAAGCAAATTTATTAGGAGAACTAGCTATGTTGCTAGTGTTGCTCTAGTCACCACTATGTTTGGGACTAATTTGGTTGTTTTTACTTTTATTTTTATCAGAACTTTCAGCCACTGTGTTTACATTTTCTACTGTCTTTCTAGGAATATTTTCAGGGTTCTTCCTAGAAGAAATTTCAGAGGTCTTTCTTTTGGGACTATCTTGGTTTTTATGGCTTCTGAGGTCATATTTTCTGTGTACTTCCATGATGGAATTTTCAAAGCTTTGTTTAAATTCGTCATTTTCTCGGATTTCTTCCTCATATGGTGCAAATATGCCTTGTTTTGCCTTTTGCTAGCCATTTCAAACTTAGTAAGGATATGTGCCCCAAGACCCAAAAAAAAATGGATTATATGTCTAAAGTTCCATATGCATTATCCGTTGGAAGTTTAATGTATGCAATGTTCTGCACAAGGCCTGATATTGCACAGGCAGTGGGAGTTGTAAGCAAGTACATGAACAATCCAGGAAAATAACATTGGATGACAGTGAAATGGATTCTCAGATATTTGACAAGTACCACAAATCAAACATTATGCTTTGGTGGTTCAAAAACTTCTCTACAGGGATATGTTGATGCAGATATGGCAGGTGATAGAGATAACAAGAGGTGCACTATAGGATATGTGTTTACTGTAGGTGGAACAGCTGTTAGTTGGGTTCAAAGATCCAAAGTGTTGTTGCACTTTCAACAACAGAAGCAGAGTATGTTGCTGCTATAGAGGCTAGTAAAGAAATGATTTGGTTACAAAGGTTTATGATTAACTTGGGTAAGAAGCATGATATGGGCATGTTAAACAGTGATAGCCAAAGTGCCATTCATCTTGCAAATAACTCAAAATTTCATTCCAGGACTAAACACATACAACTCAAGTACCATTTCATGCAATTAGTGTTGGAATATGGACAGTTGAAGCTGGAAAAGATACACACTAGCCAGAATCCTGCAAATATGCTAACAAAAGTTGTAACTAGGGAGAAACTGAGAATATGCTCAGTTTCAATTGGTCTTCAAGTATGATGATGAAGATGAGAAACAGTCAGGACCAAAATGGATTCATTTCCCAGCAAATGAAGCAGCGGTGGAGTTGCTACAATCAGTCTGCAAGTGGGAGATTATTGGGTGTGGAGCCTGATTATCTTGTTTATTTTGTATCATAGCATTGGACCCTGTACCTTAATGGGGCGGAAATGCCGCCCATAATTAAACATTTCATGGGGGGTCAGGGGGGGTGGCTGTGAATTTATGCAGTGCCCCCCCCCCCCCCCCCTGGCAGGGGTTTTCTAGGGCGGCGCCCTTGAAGCTAAAAACAGATGTAAAATTGCCTCGTAAAAGTATAGTAATTTCAAGTAAATCTGGGCCGTTCATTAGGCGGATGATCTGACGGTAGAAGTTATGTTTAGTTTAGGTTTTTTTTCCTTAGAAGACAACCCCTCGCTTTGTATGAGGGTATTGTATTGTGGTTGTGGATTGTATGTGTATT
The DNA here is from genome assembly GCA_034641835.2 of Pinus albicaulis. Taxonomy (NCBI): domain Eukaryota; kingdom Viridiplantae; phylum Streptophyta; class Pinopsida; order Pinales; family Pinaceae; genus Pinus; species Pinus albicaulis. Next base: position 629,489,822 of record CM076577.1, read on the forward strand.
CTCAGAGAGAGAAACAAATACGGAGACTGTGAGAAAGAACAGAGAATATTACAGTGGATCTGTTGTAGGTTGTGTCTCTTCATTTTTGCTAGATAATAGAAACGAAGGACTGGTTGTTCAGGGTGGACATAGCCCAAACTAGGTGAACCACGTATATTTGTGTCTCTCTGGTTTTATGTGTTGTGTGTGCTTGTGTTTTCCAAATTTTTTATGTGTTTCATTGCTCTATAATATATAATTTTCTAACAAGTGTCAGTGGCTCCACTTGGGGAGGGCACCTCCTTAAGGAGGTGTCAAGAACCTCAGAGATTTTCTGAGATTGTACTTGGCATATTTTCTCTTACTTCTTTTGTTGCTTTGTTGGTTTTCTTTGAAGTCGTGATCTATAAAATCTAAAAAACATGATGGCTTCAGCTTAATCCTACCTACCCACCATACTTTTCCTAGCATTTTTTCTTCATTTGGGTGCATTTAGATTGGCAAACCCTTAACATAAATTTTATTTTGAAAATGGGAAATTATTTATTTCTACACCTATATCATCCAAAGGCTCAGATTAGACTGATGAGCTCTTTTATTATCTACCTAATCTAATTACCTATCAAGATTAAATAGTTTGACAGATTTTCATTCTTTAATTTATTAACATGGAATTGAAAACATTACCAAATCAAGATTAAGCAGTTTGATTTGTCATGAGCTATGGAATTTTGGACAAACTGCACACACAATTTATTTTGCACAAAGTAAAACTAAAAATCTTGAGGGCTATAATTTGAAATTGCATCCCTCTCTTTTTCTTTGGTTCAGATTTAAACTTTGGAACCAATGTCTTTTCCTAATCTAATCTACTGATAAGCCAAGTTTAAACAGTTTGGAAAATCTTCATTCACTAACCTATCAACAGAAATTTAAAACTTGTTCAATCATGATTAGGCTGTATGACTTAACAAGACTTAATTTCTCAAAAGTAGTGGCATTTGGACTTGCACACTTTCAAAAATATTCTTTTTGGTATGGGGCTTTACGTTGTTCTTTTAGCCGCCCTCTTTTCTTCTTTCTGTTGTTTTTTTGTTTCACTTTTCTGATATTTTATTCAAGTAGTGTTATATACAATGAATAAAGCTTTAAACTGATATTTTCAGCAAAAATAATGATTGAGCATCGTGCCATTGATAGGACCTCCAAATAATTTTGTTCCATCCATTTCTTGTAGGAAAAATGCATTATTACCTCTTGTAGAATGCATGATGTATGGACCTTTCCATAGATTTTCAAATTTTCCATGCTTTCCCTTGTCTTCTTATCTTGAGTCCCACTTCAGCACTTTGTCACCAAGGTTAAAATCATTGGCCTTTTTTCTTTTGTCAAAAATTTTCTTTATGTTTTCCTGCACTTGTTGTGTTCTGTTGTATACTTCCTCTCTAGTTTGCTGCAGCTGGACAGTCTAGTTTACTCTTCTTAGCATGTTATTTTCTTCAAACTGTACTTTTTGGATGAGCATCACTGGTACTTCCAAACTCGTTGTAAAAACTACATCGGCTTGATAAACTAGTTGATAGGGAGACATTCCAATTGATTTTTTATTTGTTAATTTGTCTGCTCATAGTGAATGTACTAGTTTTTTGTGCCATGATTTCTTGTTATCTTCTCACAACTTTTTGATGATGTTCACCAAACTTTTGTTTGAGGATTCAGCCAACCCATTACCTTGAGGGTAGTAAGATTTTTAATGGCCCAATTTAATCTGATATTTGTGGCAAAAATCCACCATTTTCTTGGATCTAAATTCATCAGCATTATCAATGGTAATCTTTCTAGGAAACCAAATCTAGACAAAATGTGGTTTTCAAGGAATTTGATGATTACTGAGTTTGTGGAAGCTCTAGAAGGGATGGCATCTATCCATTCTATAAAATATTCAGTTGTAGTGAGGATCCATTTGTGTTGGGCAGAGGAGACAGGATGGATTTCTCTAATAAAATCTAGGCCCCATTGTTGAAAAGGAGCTTCAACAGAGAGAGGATGCAATGGTAATGGCAGCAATTTTCTTTTCCCTTCAAATATTTGGCACTTATGGCAGGCAATTACCATTTTATGGATGTCTTGAAAGATGGTGGGCCAATAGTAACCAGCTCTAAGGATTTTGTTGATAGTAGTTTTCCAATTGATGTGGCCTCCACATTCTCCTTCATGAAACTCATGCTTGATCTTATCTGCATCATTCTCAGGCAAACATTTAAGCAATATACCACTAGAATTTTTCCAATATAAAATTTTATCTAGAATGCAGTAGTTTACAACCTTCAATTTTAAAAATATAGCCTTTGTTTTGGACAAACCAGGAGGAACATTTATATTAAAAGTCACATATAAAATATCAGCATACCAAGATGAATTTTGAAATGACTCTTCAATAAGGTGAGTTTTGAACTACTCCTGTTCATCTAATGCATCAATCATATTTATGTCTAGTGCTTGAAATTTTGTTTCAGCCATGAGTTTTTCTAGTCCTTGTCCTTTGACTAGCTTAGTGGGCTTGGTTTCTAAATCATATTCTAATATAACTGCAATCCACTTTCCTCTTTTGCCATCAGGATCTTGTGTTAAGATGTCTTTCACCAATTAATGAGGCACAAATGGAATGATGTGTGAGTGCAGAATGTAAACTCTGAAATCTTTTAATTCCTTAATTAAGGCAAAAGCTTGTTTCTCCATTATGTTGTATTTCAGAGGTGCATCTCCTAATGCCTTGCTAAAAAATGCAATAGGTTGTTCCTTCCCCTTTATATTTTTCTGCAATAGGACAGTAGCGACTGTATGTTCTGATGCAAAGGAGAATATGAAGAAGTATTTGGTAAAATTAGAGCTCATTAGAACTAGTGTTCGAGTAAGTGCTTGTTTTACCAGTTTAAAGGATTTCTTTGCTTCTATGGTCCATTTGACTCCTATTTCTCTTTTCAACATGTTTGTAATGTTTCTTAGGAGTTCTACAAGGTTTGGTATGAACCTTTTTAAGAAATTTATCTTTCCAATGAAATATTGGAGCTCTTTGATGTTTCTAGGATGATGGATTTGCAATATTCCTTCAATCCTTTTTGGGTTAATCTTGATCCCTTCTTCAGATAGGATGTGGCCTAAAAGTTTTCCTTCCTGAAGACCAAACAGAGTTTTCTTGGGATTTAAAGACAAATCATACTTTCTACATTTTTCAAAGACTTTTCTTAAGTGAGCTAGGTGTTCTTCATTTTATTTTTAATTGACTGTGATATCATCAAGGTATATCACAATGAAGTAACCTATCTCTTCTGAGAAAGTAATGTCCATGGCTCTTTGGAAGGTGGCACCAGCATTCATTAACCCAAAAGGAATTTTAACATATATGAAGGTACCCCAGGGTGTAGTGAGAATTGTCTTGTGTTGATCATATGGGTATAGCAGCACCTGATTGTATCCTAAAAATCCATCTAGCAAATAAATTCTTTTAGACCCTACTTCCCTTTGTAAGGTGTGGTCCATTTTTGGTAAGGTGTTGTTTTCTTTTAAGGAGGATTTGTTTAAATTTATGAAGTCTATGCATAGCCTAATTTCTCCCATTTTCTTCCTCACTGATACAAGATTTGAAACCCATTCTGAGTATCTCAGAAGGACTATTATTCCAGCATCATACATTTTCTTAATTTCCTTCTCAAGCAGAGGTAGTTGCACATGGTTTATTCTGCGTAGTTTTTGTTTAAAAGGTTTCTAGTTTTCTTTGAGTGGGATCTTATGCTAGATTATATCTGTCTCATATGACTTTAGATCTTCATAACTCCAGGAAAATACATTAGTAAATTCTCTAAAAATCTCAATATATTTCTGTTTTATATGAGCTAGCAGTGTTTTGGACAATTTTATCATTTTGGGTTCTTGGTCACTGCCTATATTGCATTCTTGTATTTAAGTTTCAATGGGTTCCATATTTGGCTTCTTAGCAACATCATTAAAGTCAAACAGATTCTCTAGAGGAGCCAGTCCCTTTGGAAAATTATCATTATTGCACTGCAGCACTTCAAAGTCTTCTTTCTCCAAATTAGTGCACAAATCAGTTTTATATGTGTATTCTTTTGTTAACATATTTATATCATCATTATTAGGAGGTTCTTCTTTATAATATTGTTCCTTAGAATAGAAGTCTTATTCATAATACGAGTCTAAATTTGGCACTTCAAACTCATTTTTGGAGTGCAGGAAGTCTTCTATTTTTTTATCTCCTTCAAAAACTTGCCAATATTTTATATTTTCTGGGACTGCTGGTCTATATTTTACTTGGACTTGTATTTTTTGCTATGATATGGTTTTTGACATGTGTTGGTTGCAAATGCTAGACAATTGGCAAGGATGTTTTGGTTTCTAGGGAAAAAGGTAAGCTCATATTATGTGAAATTTTTTAAGAGGTCAATGGCATCATCCCTATATGCTTTTAATCTTGGATGCTTGGATATGTATTCTCCATTGATTTTCTTAATAACCAACTCCCAATATCCATGAACATATATCCTCTTAGCTCCTAATTTCTTCAGTAATTGCAGCCCCAGGAGGAGTGCCTCATATTCATCTATGTTATTTGTGCATTGAAAATTTAGCTTGTATGAGTGACCTTCTACATGATTGTTCTCTATGTTATGCACCCATATTCCTGCTCCTAAACCATTTTTGCTACAAGAACCATCAAAAATCATACTCCAAAGAGGTTCAATTTTTGATTCATCATTATGTTGATCATTGTGGTCCCCATTATGTTGTTGATATTGGCTGCCACTGTGTTGTTTATTATGTTGTTATTTAGCGTCTGCACTATTTTTGTCATTATTTTGTTTATCGTGGTCATCCCTATGTTGGTGGTTTCTTTGTTGCCTATGGTCTCCACTATGTTTGTTGTAATATTGTGTTTGGGAAAACTGTTTTGACTGTTCCTCCTCTTTTTCCTCTTCTCCTGCAAATGTTTTCTCATTTTCTGCTACTTGTTTATTAACATTTTCATCATTATAAACGATAAATGAATTTAGGTCTGTGTGAATAGAATAAAGAGGGGAGTTATCTGGCCTTTTTTGACTTCTAACCATGTATTTCATGTGAGTTTCCCTATATAGTCTTCTTGGTTGACTAAAGACAGGGATGGTGGCATAGGTCATATCTATTTGGAGGGTACCTTGGAGTTTGGAACCCCATGATCTTTAAAGTTGCATGCCATATTTAGGAGGAATATCAGCCACTACAATATCCATTACTAGGCTCTTTGTTGGTATTTGTGCTAAGTTAACACATATATCTTTAATTAGGACTAGAAATTTAACTCTGCTGGAATCAAAAGAGTATAAATCCTTGTCTGGTCTAGTTATTTCCAGGCCTAGTCTTTCCATTACTACTTTTGGAATGAGGTTGTGTGAAACTCCACAATCTAACATGGAATTGTGGAGAATTTTATCATGGATGTTTAAACTGACATAAATTGGAGGAACACCTCCTTCTTGGAATTTTCCTTCTACTTCTGGTCCAAACAAAAGCTCCGATTTGTCATCATTTAAATTAACAAAATCATCATTTTCTCCTATGTTTAAAGCTTTCAAAAGTTGAGATCTATATACATCTTGAGTGACTAATTCAGTAAGAGGAATGAGATTTTAATATTTGCAATTTCATTCTCTATACTGAAAGGTGTATGAGTTTTTGGAATGTTCAAATCAGCTTTTTCAGACATTGTTTTCACAGCAATTTCAGCTTGTTGGTTTTTATTAGGAAACTCGGTTAAAACAATATTATTAGGAGCACTAGTTGTGTTGCTAGTGTTGCTCTAGTCACCACTGTGTTTGGGACTAAATTGGTTGCTTTTACTTTTATTTCTAACAGAACTTTCAGCCATTGTGTTTACATTTTCTGTTGTCTTTTTAGGAATATTTTTAGGGTTCGTCCTAGAAGAAATTTCAGAGATCTTTCTTTTGGGAGTGTCTTGGTTTTTCTTGCTTCTGAGGGAATATTTCCTGTGTAATTCCATGATGGAATTTTCAAATCCTTGTTTATAGTCTTTAGATTCTAGGCTTTCTTCCTCATATGGTGAAAATATGCCTTGTTCTTCCTTAGTGAGGAAAACAGTATCCTCAGTATTCACTCTCAATAAATTTATGTGACTCTCCTATGTTTCTTCAATTACCCCCTCATCCTCATCAGCATAGTTTTCTTGGAAAGGAGGTCTGATTTGTTGATCAGAACCTCTTTGTCTTATTTGAGGGGGGTTTCTTCTAAAGTTCTAGTTTTGGTTCTGATTTCTGTTTTGAGGAGCTGTTTCGTTTTCTCTAGGACAAGCTCTCTCATTTACATTCATCCTCTCCATCATCCTCTCCATGGCTTTTACTAAGTTATCAATATTTGTATCAGATGTGGAGGGCACAACTTCTTCTTTATATGTGACTCTTTTTTAATTTTTCATTCTAGCTCTCTTGGCAATCAGATTGGATTCTACACTTACTGCTCCCCTTTGCATGTCTTCTAATGTGAGGGGTTCTCTTTCTCTTAATTGATAAGCCGTCTCTGGATCAAACCCATTAGGAAATTTCATTAGAGCTAGACATTGTGGAGGTTTCATATGTACAGGTAGGGCATTATATACACCATTGAACCTAGTGCAATATTCTTGGACACCTTCTCCAACATTTCTCTTAATGTTTTCATATTCTGATAAGATTTGGAGAGGGTTCTTCTTGACTTCACATTTGTTCAAGAATATTTTATGGAAGGCAGGGAGGTCATTTATGCTATTAGGGGTTAAGCCTTTAAACCATTTTCTTACTTCTCCCCTTAAGCTTTAGGTAGGGAGGTCATTTATGCTATTAGGGGTTAAGCCTTTAAAGTAGTCATTCATTTTGTCCACATGTTTTTGAGCAGTACTAGAACCACTTGCATCATATAAGGGGATCTTGGACTAGTAGTCCTGTGGTAGAACAAATAAAGGTTGTGGTAGGACTAGTGGAGCATACCATGTTGCCATGATATGTGGTTGCGGAAACAAAGGAGGGTTAATAAGAGGAGGGTTTACAAAAGGAGGTACATGGTTAAATGGAGGAAGGAGAATAGTAGGGGATGAGGTTGGTACAATAGGATTCCACTGCAAGGTGGATGGATCTAAAAATAGCTGGGTTATCCAACCCTGAGATCCAGGCCTAGACAAGCTTTGTTCTAGGGGTGAGTCAGATAGGATATTATGCAAGTATTTGAGATTTTCAGGTAGGGAACTTGCTTTGTGGATTGGTCTGCTAATATTTGGGTTTTTAGAACTAATATGCTTCTTAAGGATGTTTTCAGGATTGTCAACTATTGCAGGAGGATTTGGGTCAAGATGGGATCTGGTATAGATTCTTCTAGAAGCCAGACTTGGACCCAATAATCATAAAGGTTGAGAATTTATGACAGCCTTGAAGGACAAACCAATCTGTGAAAGAAACAGTTAATACTTAAAGTATTATTGACTAGGTTCTTTTGTGATGTTCAATGATAAAATAGGTTTCCTAGTGGAGTCTATGGAAAACCAGTGGAGTCAACAGGCCTACTGAAAACCAGTGGAGTCTATGGAAAACCAATGGAGTCAACAGGCCTACTGAAAACCAATGGAGTCACCAGGTGGAGGATTTTCTAAACTGTCTTATGGCTAATTATTGTCCACCATCAGCAACTAGGTACCATTCTTGGCTAACACTTGATCCATTTTAGTTAAAATGAGGTTTTCTGAGTTTTGAGTGAATTTAAGTTGTTTATTACTCAGTATTCCCCAGTATGGTCGCCACTATGTTGGCTCCCCATGATTTGCAATATTGGAAAGAATAAAATCTGTAGGGAACCACATCAGAACCACTTTGGAATCCTAGGACCTAGCTTTCCTAGACTCATAGTGGGATCTCTCTATGTAATTGTTTATAGATTATATGTCTTTATCCTCTTTTTTATTATGTTAGGCTAGTTATGAAGTTCTAAGGACTTGTTTGTTTTGATTGATTGATTAATAGGTTGATAGATCAATGGTGTGATTAATTAAGAGAGTGTTTTATTTAAATAGATAGACCATGAGAAATATTAATCCATTGGGCTATGGAGTCATAAAAACATTTAATTGTTCATTAACTCTATAAGGGATTTCATAGGGCAAGCTACGTATATCAAGTGGATCTCTTATATTATATGTGATATGAAATAACAAAAAGTTGTGAAGGTAGAAAAACTAAAAGTCAGTTAAGAATATTTTAACTCTACTTCAATAAGAAAAGCCTTTTAGGTAACTTTTTGAGGCAAACCAAAGGACAGGGCATACCATAGACTTATTTGGCCATAATTTAATAAGAAAACCTTTAAGACAACAATCCAACAATCCTAGAATTGCTTTCAGACAAAGAAAACATTTAAGATAATAGTGAGTGCAGCTAAATAGAAAGCTAAACCTATATTCTTTAACTAAACACTCTAAAGACCTTCAAAGAAACAGTTTGAGGCAGAACAGAGGACAGGGCATACCATATACTTCCCTGGTTTAAACTCTACTAAGTATACTTAAAATAAAGGCCTTAGAAACAATATTTCAAGCTACACCAAAAGACAGGGCTTACCATAGACTTCTTTGGCTTGACTCTATTAAATCATTTCCAAGACAACAAGCTAGGTGGAACCAGAGAGCAACTAAGAACTCTCCAATCAGACCTTGCAGAGGAAAACATTAAGATAAAGAATGCAGCCAGAAATAGGTGCCAAGACATCATATCATACTCTAAAATTTATGTTCTTTTATCAGGGACAGAATGGAAAACAGAAGGAAAACTTCACCATTAACATTTCTCAAGAATCCTTTGAACGTGCTTGTATTACTGATGTTCAAAAAAATTAAATTACTCCAGTACAGTGGATCTATGAAACTTAGAGTTTTCTCAAATCCAATCTAGCAGTCCTCAACTAGCTCAGCAACAGAAAATAGTCAACTAATCAACCAACCAATAGGAAAAATGACTAATACATGCAATATTTATCTGCAACATGAGGAGATGATCCTAAGCTAGGGTTTCATATGTGATTTATTACATGGTTAATGATTTTTTGACCTTTGAGACCATGCAAGGCCCAAGGCAAAATATCTAAGACATACTCACTGCAATAATAACTCCTAACTTAACTATTTGAGCCAACTTTTTTGGAAATATTTGACTTTAAGGTTTTTTCAATAACTTTTACAATAATTGTTGGGTAGATGAAAAATATCTCTGACTGTTTGTGATAACTGTTTGATGTTTTATTGAAATAAAATATGTTGTAGGTGGAAAAATGTGTCCTTTGGAGAAGTAATTTCTTTGATCTAGTCATTCGAATCTGCCTTTGTGTTTTATTTGCCTCTGTTTATCCTTAAACTCTGTTTTAGGCATCATAACTTGATTTTATCCTCTAACTGTCTACTTTATTGTCCTTTAAGATTTTGATTATGCCTTTATCTCTATTTTATGACTGAATCCTTTTGATTTTTGCTTTAATCCTTAATCATTAATCCTTTAATCATCCCTGCCATGACCTTCAACTATTTTTCCTCTCCCGTGCATGTCTCTGTCTGTATTTTTTGTGTAGGGTAGTCATTCTTTGTGCTGCTAGAGGGTTTGGAGAACACCAATGATCATGTTTCATTGGGATTTATGCTTTTTTTTACACCTTTGGTCCCTTTAAAATGAAATAAATCTCTGGATTGTCACCCAGACATTTATTGAAATGATTTTGGACCATTGGAATGTTTTTACACACTCTTGCCATGAAACCTACACATAAAACACAAAAATTAACTTAAAAACATGCATTGGGGGGCTTTTCTACATTTATCAGGGTTTTTTTCGGGCTATCGAAGCAATCGTAGATGCGAAAATGGTGGTTTAGGCCTTATCGCAGAGTCGCAGGGCTCTGGATAGTTTGAATGGAGGAGGCAGTTTTAATTTGGCGTGAAGGGAGGAAAGCGGTTTTTGGGAGAGGGGAAGGTGTTTTTCGCATATACAGAAGGGCGGTAATGGTATTGGGTGGAGGCATGCAATTCCACGCAGAGGGCGACACGTGGTGGGGGAAAACCAACCATTTCGCGCATTTTGAAAATGCTAACTCCAGCGCAATTAAATTTTTGATGACGGTTGCAGAACGTTAGATCTCCGGGAATGAGATCGACGGTGATCAGGTGTTTTGGGAGCGGTGGGCAGGTGAAGCGGTGGGTTTCAGGCACTGAGTGATGTGGAAATTTTTTGTTGTGTAGCACAGGGGTTTAAAATATATATGGGGTCATGGTTATATGGTGACGAGGTTTTATGAAGAGTGGGGTTAAAACATTTAAGAGGAGGGCTTAAATATTTATAAAGGGGTTGGGTGGAAAAATACAAAAGGGTCGGGTTTAATTCATTCACAACATGGTTTTTTTTTTTTAACATATATAACCAAAGGTCCCGAATGGTTATTTATACATTTAAAAGCAATGTAAAAGGACATTTTTACATTTTTTTAGTGCAATAGGAGGGAAATGATGAAGGTCAGTGCTTGAATGAGGGTTTTGAGAGGGGAAAATGGAGAAATGAGTCTTTTTTGTAGGCCAGAACTGTGAAAGTGAGAGAAATAAGCCCAAAAATGGATCTTTTAAGAGCAGCAGGGTGATTTTGAAAGGGAAGAATGAAATATAGTGAAAAAATACTTATTGAGGATAATGAAGGTAGTGAGATTTATAAAGATTTCTAATAGGCAAGGAATGCTATCTTTATTTTCTCGTGGAAAATCCATAGTCACCTAGTGATACTGTGAATACAAGAGACTAACATGAGGAAGACCAAAATATTTTATCAAGAGATTTCTTTGTTTTGGCTCTGTAATGATTTATTGGATGAGGAGGAAGAAGAAATCTGACACAATTAGTATTGTAGTGGCCACATGTATTACAGTGGGATTAGTAATTCGAGAACAAATTTTTCTTTAAAGGTTACTTGTAGGATTGCCTTGATCAGGTGTTATTGAAAATTCTATAGGGAGATGATTATAATTAATTATATTTACTTGATAACTTCTTGTGATGTCCTTTTACTTTATTATCTTTGTTCCTTATTATTATATGCGTGGCTCATAAAATAGCCACTAAAAAAACAAGAACAAGAAAATAGAATATATGTTGCAAGTGAGGGCCAAAACCTCTCCTCTTGAGAGGAAAACCCGTAAATCTATTCTCTTCCTTATAGATACTTCAATTAATGAATTCCATGCCCTTAAGAATGATACAAATATCTACAAGACCAAGACAAACCTTTTTGGATGACGCTCCAACATAGATCAATTCAAACCCATTCAAATCTCTTTTAGTAGCACTTGTTCAATCTCATGCAGTGGGATTTTTGCCTCCTACTGCAGATCTAAAATTTTGGCCTCCCTATAGTTGCAGTTTCCACACATGTGAGATTCAATATTTCTTTAGAGCCTTCCCTTAACCTTCACTTGTGTTTCTATTAATTGTAGAGCTTGAGGATGACCTTTGGCGACCTCATCTTGACCTCTTTTCCTTCTTTTCTCCAAGATCAAACTTTTAGATAGAAACCCTAGACCTACTGCAGAAACCCTAGTCTTCCTTAGCACATGTGAGAGAAAATAGTCCAAACAAAAATCTTCTTTTTCATCTTCCTTCTTCGTTGCCTTATTCTTCCTCTTCCTTTGATATAATGAGTGGTAAGTGAATGTGATTCAAGTAGGATGATTTATCTTCTATTTATAGGCTCTTCAAGGGTAGACATGGCTCTTCCTTTTAGGCCAACTTGCCAGTTGTCAGGCCGACTTGGTCTTGGAGGGTAGTTTGACACTTTTAAAGACAAAAATAAATTAATTTACAAGTTACAATGTGCTCATTGGAATCTTCAACTTATTACAATGACTCTTTTGAATTCTTGACTTAGGAAAAACCCTAGAAGCACTCAATGGGTGCTTGACCTATAAAATAAAAGACTATGAAGACTAAAAATTGTTACACATTTTTGAACAGTATTTCTTAACTAGGGAGGTATTAATAAGAGGTAGATGGAAATTATCAATATGAAGAGATATCATAATAAGAGTTAGATTGGTGACCCATCATTGTCACATAGCAAGGCCTTGACTAACAACTATATATGTCCATAAGAGCATGGAACAATGCTGTTGAGACCAATGATTTATAGACACCATCATTATTGTCTCTCAAGTTGAATACTCCACCCAAGTGTTCACTAGATATGACCTTATTTGGACTATTCTTGTCTTGGATAACTAGTCCGAAAAGAATATTGGTCCATGACTACTCTTATCCTGGATTCCCTACCTAATCCTCAAAGAGTATCAAATGCCATATGGTTACCCAATCCTCCATTTTTTCTTCCCAAGTGAAGACATGAATGGTGTGCCTATCTCTCCCTCTCAACTAGGGATGATACATCAATCAAACCAATATTGTCTCTTAAGTACATAAGGTTATTATTAGGAATATATTTCGTAAATATGTCAACTGCCAGCTCATCAATGGATATATACAGTAGCTGCAATACACCATTTTGAACTAGATCTCGAATGTAGTGATATTTGTTGTCTATATGCTTTTTCTTTCCATGAAATATTGGGTCTTCAGACAATCATATACAACTAGTGTTGTCACATTGTATCACTACAGGGTCCATTTTTCCTTTGAATAGGTCAGACAACAATTTCCTCAACCAGAGAACTTATCTGCTTACTTCACATGCTAAAAAATACTCAGCCTCAAAACTACTCAAAGAAAATATGTCTTGATTTGTACTCATCCATGAGATCATGGAGGATCCTAGGCTAAACCATCCTCTCACAGTGCTTCTTCCATCCTGCTCACTGCCTCCCCAGTTGGAATTTGTATATCCAATTAGATGGATGTTATTCCTCCTAACATATTTCAGGCAGTGGTGGATATTTCCTCGTAGACATCTCAGTATGTGTTTCGCTGCTATCCAATAATCATGCCTCAACTCTACTTGGAATTGACTAAGAATTTTTACTGCAAAACATATTTCTGGTCAATTATTCACCAAGTACATTAGTGAGCCAATCAGTTTTCTATACTTCAAAGGATCCACAAGTATTGATTAGAACTATTGATTCTCTTTAATTTTGTGATCATCAGAGTGGTAATTTCTTTGTAATACAAATTTTCAAACATATTCAACATATTTATCACTTACTATCCTTGACCTAGATAAATTTCATCAGGTCCTTGCCATATTTCTAGTCCCAAATAGTAATGCATCAGCCCTAGATCCTTCATATCAAATTCTGCTGCTAGTTTCTTCTGACATTATTCAATTTGATCTTTTACACCTGTTAAGAGAAGATCATCTTCATATAGAAGAATGATTATAGGTTATCCCTTATCAACTTTTTTTTTTGTAAGTTAGTAGTACCTGTTTATTTTCTTTTATCAAAAAAGGGAAACTTACAGAAACATATCAAAACCTGGTGGCCTCAACCTCCCTGAAGGAAACCAGGTCTGTTGGCCACCTCAAAGAGTTATAAGCTATCCAATATTGAAATAGTTTGAGTCTTGTACTATCCGCTATTTCAGTGTAACTATATCTAACATATGGAAACTGTAAAAAGAAAATGCTAATCACAAAATACATATGTTAAAACTAAGAAAGAACTATCAACCATCATCTGGAGATTCTATTGGTGTCGGAACTTTCACACTTGACCCCGGCATATCTACCTGTTTCATCTCTTGTAGTTGGCGATCTATACATTCGAGACGAACCAATCCATGTTGTTGTGAGACTCGTATTTCCTGCATTTCTCTTTTAATATCTTGAAGAGTTGAGGCAACCTTAGGATCGCCTCCCATTTCATGTATACTCAATAGAGATTTAGCCAAAACACATTTAATTTTCTAATATGTATGTATGGACTGGTGGAATAGGGAAAGCCTTCCTCTAGTGCTACCAGGATATTTGATAAACTCCATTTCCTTTTCCTATATTTTTATGTCCTCTTTTATGTTACTTTCTCTTTGCCATCCAACTATAATATTCTTAACATGAGGTGGATTCCCTTCATAAAATGCATCAAAAAGGCTTTCCATGACTTCCTTCTTGGATCTCCTTCCTGGTTTTCCAGTGCGAGTTGTGGTTGCTGGCTGTTTTTTTTTCCCTTTTCCTTTGTCTTCCTTTTTCACCATATTTTTCGTTAACTTTATTTGACAATGCTTTTCACCTATACAAAATCTATAGAACCTTGTGTATGGTGACAGAGTGTCAATAGTTTTTCTGAATAAGTAACGATTAGCAGGACCCACATACATGACCATAGTGAGGCCACCTCAAGCCAGGCGGTAATGCATTGTCACCCCACGACACATTAACATAAGAATTGAAAGAAAAAAGTTGACATATAGGGGGAGGAAAAACTTTTGGAACTGCACAACCTCTACCCAAAAACCAAGACAATACATGGAGAGTTGCTTGATACTCTCCAGGGTTTATATCTGCTGGAGTACTCCCCTAGATTGAATTATGCATGAAAGTGAAGGAAAATGACACAGATAATGCCCTTTCAAAACCCAAGATCCCACCTTATAGCTAGTGAAACTCGGAGAATCCGATACTGACAGAGGGGGCCTTCAAGCCGCCGTTGGATAATCTTGTGAAGCCATCCAGGTGAATTCACGATTCATGGACAAGGTAGCAGAAGAGCATTGAGCACAACAGACTGAAACTAGAATAACACAAGTAATAAAACCCTCAGAGGAACCTTTGCTACTGACTAAAACCACACTAACACAAGTATTAAGACCGAAAAAGGAACCTTTGAAACCAACTAAAACCACAATGAAACAAGTATTAATACCTACAGCACCTACCGGACTCAAAACTAAGCCATTCAACAGGAAAAAAATGAACCTCAAAAGCTCATACAGCTATGAGCAGGTCAGACAACCATTAATCGAACATAAACAACATCCAATAACACGGAGTTGAAAACCAAATTTCAATTTACCATCTGGAATAGAATTGAGCACAACATGAATCAATTTAGGCAATGCATCCATTATCAGAAAATAAACATACCACTTGAGAGGTTGCAGAGTTCCAAGTTTGTTGTTCGTTGTTGCACTTGCAGCTTCACATTCACCTCTCGCCTGGAGCTTCAATAAGGAAAGACTGTAGATGTTGCCTTCCTTAACATTCATTATACCTTTCACCCAATGACGTTGTTTCCCAAGCATCTCTGACATGGTTAGTTGTCTTACACATAAATCAATGATGATCATAATTACTGGCATGCTATGGTACTGTCACATCGTCCCACTACCATTTTTTACCGTTGGATTAATATTCGATGACCGTGTGTGGCTCCGCATCATTTTCCACCTCATGTTGTCCTTCCTTCGCATGACACCCCAATCGAGTATCTCGATGCCTTGCCATATCTATATCTATGATAATGTGAAGAGGGTGTAAGTCTATGGTGCAAGCCATGGTTGTCATATTCATATCTAGCTGTCCTCCAACATGTTTACAACCCCAATTCGCCAGAAAATCTACCGCCTCATTTCCTGATTAGCAGACATGAGAGGGTATGAGATAGCTTATTCCTTTGATAATGAGACAAATTTCATTGATAAGCCGTGCCTTCCTCTAGCTTTGGCTGATATTCTCCCAAGGAGTGCCCTGTTGTAGTTTCTGCAAAAATATTGTAACCATAGTTGAATCCCCCTTGACTATGATTCTGTGATATCACTCCCTAACTGCTATCTAGAGGCTTTGTTTAATCGCAAGAAGTATGGCTTCATTTTTGATGGAAAACCCTATCTCCACCCCATATACTCTACATATTTCACCTTGCGAGTTCCTGATTATACCTCCCGCCCCTGCCTTTCCTAGATTCCCTTTCGAAGCTCCGTCGTAATTTAATTTCAGGAACCCTGGTTGAGGTGGTTGGAACTTGTCATAAGAGTTTTGTCTTAGCTATTTCATTTTCCACAAAATTAGTGCCAAAATTTGTGGTTTAAGTTTGAGCATGTTGAGGATTCTAACCTCATTTGCATTGGCTTTCCAGTCATCATCTGTCCATTTCTTCGCTAGGATTATTTCTCTAATGTTTTATTGGATCATCTGCCAGATCTCTTCTCTTGTTCATCTCTCATCCTTTAAAATTCTTCGATTCCTTTCTTACCATATAGCCCACAACAGAAAACCCATTGACATCCTCCATGCTTTGTTTAGTACTTCACATGTATATCCTCCTTTCCTCCAGATTACTATTGTTTTTTTATGCCGGTGTTCTCTCCGTCAGTTTGTTGGAAGACCATGGTGATATTCATCCAGAGTGAATCTGCAACTACACAGGTATTCAAAAGATTCTCTAAAATTTTAGTATTTTCTTCATACGTTTTTCACTGTGAAGGTCCTTACATCCCGTTTCTTTGCAATTGGTCCCAAGTAAGAATTTTTTTATCACTTACTAGCCAAAGGAAGTATTCTATTTTTGGCCAATGCTTGGTTGACCAAATTTTTTTCCATATTTGTATTGATATATTGTGTATATTGTTAGATTTGATATAGTAACCCTCCTGTATTGTGAACATTACTTTAGTTCAATATCCCCATCTTAGAATGTCATCTCCTGTGAATGTCATCAATTTTCTTGTTTTCATTTCTTTCTCATAGTTCTGCCATTTATTGGTGTTTGGGGAATAGGGCCAATGTGGCTTAAATTTCTAGTTCCTCCATTTCTCGTCACTCTCCCCCCTCCAATAATTTGATACAAAGCATATATTTGGTTGACTAGTAAACAGGAAAATCTCCCCTAGATCTAGGCAGCTGAATAATTTTTCTCTTTGATGCTATGAGTCTTCCCAGAAAAGGGTTTTTGTGCCTCCCCTTATTTCCAAAAAAATATGATCCCATATAAGGTCTTTTTTGTAGGCCACCAAGTTCCAGATGCTTGATCCTTTTGGAGTTGCTGAAACTTTAAGTTTACCTGCAATGGTATCAAGCATTGCATATTTCCTCTTCCATATATATTTCCATAATTCTGGGCCTCCTTGTAGCCATATCCACCATAGTCTAGCACCCATTACCTGATTCAAGGTATATGGGTCTCAAAGAGCCAAGCCCCTTGTTATTTTTATGTTCGTGAGCTTTTCCCAGGTTAAGAGCGCCCATTTTCAAGTTTGTTGAGAGCCCTGCCACAATTTTTTTTCACATTTTGACTATATGGGATCATATTGTTTTAGGGGCATCCAAACCAGATAACTAATAAACAGGGATGGATTGGAGAACGGATCTTGAAATAAATACCCTGCTAGGGGCATTAAGAACCCTGAAAGCCCAATTTTGAAGATGATGTTGCATACGATTCAACAGATATTTCTAGCCTGAGACTCTAAAACAATTACTACTAAGGGGTATACCTAAGGATTTCATTGGGAAGGAACCTAACTGGAATCCCAAAGTGCGAGACAAGAAGCATTGGGATATAGCATTAGTATTGAAAAAGTAAACATTTCATTTGTCATTATTGATGATTGTGCCTAAGGCCTACATAAAATCCTTTAGAACAGATAGAATGACATTTGACTATTGCAATTTTTCTTGACAAAAGAGAAAGATATCATCAACAAATTGTTGATGAGATAGGGTAAGATCAGGACCCCAAATATTTAGCCCCTTCAATTGACTGTCGTGAATTTTAGATTTGATATGTCGCCTAAGGCCTTTAGCTGCTAGGATAAAGAGAAAAGGGGATAGGGGATCACCTTGGCGAAGCCCTCGGGTAGCATTGAAGGGTTCCAAGGGTATACCATTTAACAGGATTGAGAAGTTAGGGGAGGATATAAATGAGAATATATAGATAATCCATCTTCTATCAAAGCTAAAGACTTCAAGAATTGATTTTAGACAGGACCAACTTAAGCGATAATATGATTTAGAAAGATCTAGTTTTATCATCATGCCTTTTGCTTTAAGAGTTTGGAGAGAGTGGATATCCTCCTCCACCATGACTATCCCATCCAAAATGTGTTTTCCTTTCACAAAACTTGTCTGTTCTGCCAAGATAATATTCGGAAGAATGGGTTTCAGCCTATTCACCATAATTGTTGATAAAATCTTATAGATGACATTACAAAATGCTATTGGTCTGAAACCTGTTGGCACATCTGTGTTTTCCTGTTTGGGAATAATAGAGACAAAGGTTGAATTAAGGGTTGGTTAGATCTGATGTGATCGTCTGGATTCCTCTACCATTTCTAGAATATATGTTCCTATGAAGGACCAGGCTGCTTGAAAAAATTTTGCAGTAAAACCATCAGGGCTTGGGGCTTTATTTTTTGGCAAATTTCTCACGACTTCTTCCACCTCTTCAAAAGTGATTTCCCTAAGAAGAGCTAGGTTTCGATCTCTAGTAACAATATTTGGTATATTCCTTGTGATGCGGTTGATAGTTGCTGCTTTATTATTATCAGGTTCAGTTAGTATCTCTCTAAAATTGTTGACCATTAAGGTTTCCATTTCATTATGTTGGAGAAATCGATTTCCTACAAGGTCCTTGAGAGAGAATATCCTATTATGTTGTCAACGCTAGATCATTTATTTGTGGAAAAAAAATTGTATTTTTATCCCTTTCTTTAAGCCACTGAATTCGGGACTTTTGTTTCCATAGCACCTCTTCTTGTTTTCTACTTTCTTCAAGTTGACTTAGAATGTTACCTTCCTGGAGGACTAATTCATGATACCTGCCATGTATAATCATCTGCTACTAAATTTTCTTCATTTTTCCCTGCATCCTTTCCTTGTCCGGATGGATGTTTCCAAACTCTTTTTTATTCCACTTTTTTATTTCTTATTTCAAGTGTTTCAATCGTAGTTGAAAGGAGTGCATCCTATTCCTGCCCTGGATTGGATTTGCCTCCCACCATTCCTTATATTTTTCAAGAAAATTGGTATCTCTTAACTAGAATGCTTAAAATATGAATGGGCACTTCTTTTGGCATTCTTTCATATCTATCTCTATGCTTATCAGCTAGTGACCTGACCCCAGGGTAGGAATAATGTTTGCTTCATAATATACATTCGCACTCACCAAGGCTTCAGAAACTATAAATCTATCTAATCTTGTTGCCACTTGATGGCCAACTCCTCGTCTATTATTACATGTGTACATGCCATTAACTATGGGTACATCCACCAGTCTAAGATCATTAATCAAGTATCAAATAATTCCATCTCCTGCTCCTCTCTCCTTAATCCTCCTTTTTTTTTTCATTCAGATTCATAATCATATTATAATCTCCCCCAAACAACTAATATTTCTAAGTATGCATGTTGTTCAGCGTTCTTATACTGTTCAGGAATGCTTCTCTTTCTCCTAGAATATGAGGTCCATAGACTGTGGAAATCAATATCTTTTCCTTCATTCCAATTCATCTGAATAGACTTATGAGTATTCGGGGTAGGCCTATCTAGGCTTCTGCCATGATTTCTGCTAGATTCCACATGACAACTATAACCCCTACAGTGTCTCGAGAGTCTATTGTCATTACTTCATAATGGGGTTGATAAGTTTTGAGAATATCTTCCATTTCGTTACTTGAGACTTTTGTTTCTTGTATCAACATGACTTGTGGTTTTTTATTTTTTTAACCTATCCTTTAGATATCGCTTGTTTCCTTTACTATTTAGACCTCTTATATTCCAGGAGATCACTTTCATTGATTAACTTTGGGGAGTTGTTGGAATACCGTTGTTAACGGTATTATCTTTCCGGAGTTAACTAAAATTTCACCTACCATTTGATTTGAGTCATGCACATTCTTTATTCCTTTATTTTGACTTCCTTTCGGTTGGCTACTAGTTCTATTGCATGGGGGTTTGGGTTTTACAATGGAGCCATCTTTTTCTCAGATTTTAATGGTAGATACTGCTCAAATGTTTCCTTTTATAGTTTCTTCTGGTCTTCCGGGATGAAACGATCATCCAGATTTCTCCATTCATACAGTAATATTTTTAAAACAACCTCTTCAGAATGTAACTCCTCTTTAGTCTACTCTATATCCATTGGAGATTTTTAAAGTGGATAATCTAGCTCTTCTACCTCATTTGTTTCCTATGGTGCCTTGTGCTTTACTGCCTGTGTTTTCTGTGGGAGCTTTCCCTAACCTTCTCCTCGACTGTCTTCTCCCTCCTTAGAGGTTTCCCCTTATTCTTGTAATATCTCGTATCAGTTTTGAGTAGTCGTCTGTCTTGGGGTAATATTTTGATTTGTCTATTGCTTGTTATTCTTATTTTTATTGGTTACAATTTTGAATCCATCTCCTTTTTCCGGTGACCCTTCGTTTTCCCCTATTGGTTTTCCTTGCATTGGTTTTGTGTTATTCAATGGGCAGGTTTTGTAAAGATTCTCGTACTCATGCAATATATGGCAATGGAATGGGATGTGCTCATAGTCCAAAAGATGACGCCAAATTTTACCCTCGTATTCAATTCAATTGACTTTGAAAGAGGTTCATAAATATTCATATACACGCATATACGAGCAAAAGATATATACCTACCTCGCTGTGTTGTTTCTGCAATTTTGACAGAGTTGCCGAGAGAGTTTCCAATGCCATATAAGATTTCAGGGTCCCAAAAGTCCATTGGAAGTGCAAATAACTTGACCCATACTAGCGCCACCAAGGTGTGTTCCTGGTCAAGGTTGTAGCATTCCTCCCATTGCCGCAGGAATAGACCTGCATTGTAATAAAAGTAAGGACCTCCCTCAAATATCCTTCCTTTATGAAGAATATTTGTAAATATTACTGTGAAGAACCCTCTGGGGCCAAATTTTAAGTCAATGTGACCCTTGGGTTGCCATTTTTCCTGTATCCATTTTAATAATTCTTTTTCAGTTGGCAAGATCCCTATAAATTTATAAATTAGTGCATGATATTTAATGTAACTTATGTACTCATGTAGTTCGTTGATTAGGATAATAAATCAGGGTTTCTTCATTTCTCGTGGCAGACATTGTCCTCTTGTTTTTTCTTGCCACTATGCCCCCAATATTGGTCCACATTTGGTGTGGGTCCTCCCTGTGACCCTACTTGTCTGCTACTTTTTTCACCTGTCGTGAAATTTCGGTAGGAGGGGTTCACACCCCCCCCCCCAGCTGCCATTACTGTACCAACAGCTGGTTAGTATTGTTCCCCCATCAGTTTCGCCTGACAGTTTGCAGGTTTCCTAAAACCCCAACATTCCTCAAACCCTACCTTCCTTCCATGCTTCGTGCTCCGTGCTCCGTGCTTGCAACTTTTTATTGATAAAATTCCTCCCTTATAAACCTTGATATAAAGGTTCGGATCAATATAATGTTTTGTAAAACCTAATTTTTGTAGGTATGCATCCATTATATCATATCATGCCCTTGGTTCTTGCTTGAGGCCATATCATTCTTTCTTAAATATGAAAACATATTCCTTCTTTTATTTAACTTCAAATCCAAAGAGTTTCTCTATATATACTTCCTCATCAATTTTTCCATTCAGAAACACAGCCTTGACATCCATTTTGTGAATGTTCCATCCCATCGATGTTGCCAAATAGATCAATGAAGGAATCATTTTATGCCTTGTTTTTGGAGAAAATGTCTCTTCATAATCGATGCCTTCCTATTGAGAGAATACCCTAGCCACAAATCTTCCCTTATACTTATGGATACTTCCATTTGCCACATGTTTGACCTTATAGATCCATTTGGAAGTTACCACAAATTTTCCTTCAGGACTCCATATGATCTCCCAAACTCCATTATCCATTATAGATTGATATTATTCATTCATGGTATCCTTCCATTCCTGATGACTGAAAACATCTTCAAAATTGGATGGCTCAGCTTCTATTATCTTTGTCATGTATGCTAGATACCCAAAATATTTCTTGGGTTTCTTTCTTTCTCTGAATGATCCTTTTGCTGCTACATGACCTTCTACATCAAGTAGTGTAGATTTAAACTAGTTATGTTTCTTTCTTGATTCAGGGAGGACATAGGTTGAATGTGTTCACTGGGACCCTCATCTTCATGATGAGATTATTCTTCTTCCCTGTTAACTTCCTCTTCAAATACTATAATTTCTTCGTCATCAGAGTCCATGGGAAGTTCCTTAAATTTCTTGAATGTGATACTCTCATAAAATATGACATGTCGAATTACTTATATATGATGTCCTTCATTTATGTAGATTCTATAATCCTTAGATGATTTTTTTTAGACAAAAAATGTTCCTCTCATGCCTCATGGATCCAACTTATTTCTTTTATCCTTTGGTATATGAATATATATGGGACACCCAAATATACAAAGATGTTCTACAGTTGGTTTCTTCCCATTGAATACTTCTTTGGGAGTATTTTTGTCTATTGATTTGTGTGGACTTTGAATTTGAATATATGATTCTATATTCATGGCTTCTCCGCACAAAACATTTAGTAGTTCTTGACCATGTAACATTTCTTTTACACTCTCTTTAATGGATCATTTCATTCCTTCTGCAGCTCCATTTTGTTTGGGATTATATGGGACTATCAACTCCCTCTTAATCCAAAACTCCTTACACAATTCTATAATTTCCTGGATGTATACTCTCCTCCATTATCAGATCTTAGTATCATGATTCTTCTTTCTTTAAGGTTCTCCACTTTAGATTTGAATTATTGAAATTTTGTAAATACTATTTCCTTGGTTTTCATTAAGTAAACCCAAGTATTTCTTGAATGATCATCTATAAAGGTGACATAATATAGATGAAACCCAATTAATTTAGGAGTCATAAGACCACATACATCAGAGTGAATTAGATCCAAGATTTCTTTTGATCGTGAAGCACTACTTGCAAATGGTCTCTTGGTATTCTTACCTAATGAACATCCCTTAAATACTCCTTCATGATCTTATTTTAATTCAAGTATTCCATCTACTATGGAACTTAGATTTGGGAGGATTTTTAAGATAATATGGGAAAATATTCTAAGCTAGAGTTCACATGGGATAATTTCAATGTGAAACAAATCTTGAGCTAAAGGAGATATCAACCTGTAAATTATTCCTTCTCGAATACCGATTACTCTAGCACTCTATATGCTTTATTTTTTGCTCCATACAATTGATTTTACATCAATGAAAGCTACTCTATCACCTTATCTTCTAGGATTGAAATGGAAAGTAGTTTCTTATGAAAACATCGAACAAATATGATGTTGTTGAGATGAATTTTGGTTCCATTCTCCAGCTCTATAGATGTTGACCCAATTTCTCTCATAGGATAGCTTTTGTTATCTCCAAGTTACACTGAGTAAGAATATTTTCCCTTTGATAATGTTTTCAATTGTTTTTGATGACCTGTCATGTGTCTAGATGTACCGCTATAAATTACCCAAATGCTCTCGTCTTGGAATGTGCTAGTGAGTGCTGAGAAGAGACCTTCATCTTTTGTCTTGACTACTTCCTTCTTAGTGGAGAATAGTAGATTTCATGCTTCCTTGATTCCTTTCTTGAGATATATTGTTACCTTTGAAAAATTCTTGATGAAGTTCTTCAATGTAGTGGATATCTCCACAATTCCCTTAGTGAACCTTAGCTTTGATACCATGTCGAGAATTCTATAGGGAAAAGATTATAATTAATTCTCTTTACTTGATAAATTATTGTGATGTCCTTTTACTTATTATATTTGTTACTTATTATTATATGTGTGACTCATCAAACAACTAAAAAAACAATAATAACAAGAACACAAAATATAGGTTGCAAGCCAGGGCCAAAACCTCTCCTCTTGAGAGGAAAACCCGTAAATCTCTTCTCTTCCTTATATATTCTTGAATTGATGAGTTCCATTAACTTAATAATGATACCAATACTCTCTAATACCAACATCAACCTCTTCAGATGATGTGCTAACCTTGATCTAGTAAAACCCAGAAAAATCTCCTCCAGTAGCACTTCTTCAACCTCCAGTAGCAAGATTTTCGGCCTCCTACTGCAAATCTGAAATTTTGGCCTCCCTGCAGTTGCAGTTTCCACACATGTGAGCTTAAATATTTCTTTCGAGCCTTCCCTTGACCTTTTCTTGCCTTTACCTGAATTTTGTAGCTTGAGGATGACTCTTGGTGACCTTTTCTTGACCTTTTTTCCTTATTTTCTCCAAGATCAAACTTGTAGATAAAAACCCTAGTCTTCCTTACCACGTGTGAGAGAAAATAGTCCAAACAAATATCTTATTCATCCTTTTCCTCCTTCGTTTCCTTCTTCTTCCTCTTCCTTTGCTATAATGAGTGGTGATCGAGTGTTCTTCAAGTAGGATGAGTTCTTTTCTATTTATAGGCTCTTCAAGGGTGGAAATGGCTCTTCCTTTTAGGTTGACTTGCCAGCTACAAAGCCGGCTTGGTCTTGGAGGGTATTTTGAAATTTTAAAGGCAAAGATAATTTTATTTACAAGTTACAATGTGGCCAATGGGGTCTTCAACTTATGACAATCCTCCTCTTGTTCCATTAGTTTTTTAATGCCTCTTCCAATTCCAATCCACTCTTTGAGAGGTCATCGGCCCTTTGATTTCTATCCCTGTAAATGTGTTCTAAAGTGATATGTGGGAATTGTGGAAGGATTAAGAAAATATTTTGATATGAAGGAAACAAAGTGTAGTTAGATGAGAAGAGAAATTCATCCAATATATAACAACTTTTGAGCCACCATAAATATGCAGACTCGTGAGGTTTTGTACTTTTATAATTTTTAAAAGTGTTCAAAGTAAATAATTTAGCATAATTATTTGAGGTTGGTTCAATATTTCCATAGAAATAAAATGAATGGGAATTTCGAATATATATTTTACCCCAAATCCTTGCTTTTGAGGGATGATACTATGTAGCACAATTGAAGAAATCCCAACAATTTTCTATTTTGATTCTTGTACCAATGCTTGGAAGAAAATAAGGTTTTTTTAATTAAGGAGGAAATTTATCCCTAAATTCTCAAGCTTTGTAGGGCTACATGAAGAAAGCAGTGTCCTTAATGCTAAAAATTGCTTGATTTCACCCTAACCAAATTCCCTATGCAAAAATTAATGAAAGGAAATTGTGAGCTTATTTTTATTTTAGTCGTTGTCCTTCATTTTAGACAATCTTCTATACTATATGCCATCCAAGGTAGAATAGAGCCCTCATACTCTCATATTTCATTCCAAACTACTTCGGTGAAGGGACAATGATTGAATAAGTGAGGTACTGATTCAATATTATTTTGACATAAATCATAGCGAATAGGGCCTGTGAAGAATTTTTTTTGAAGGAAATCTCAAATAAAGGCCTTTCCCTTTAACAAAATCCACATGGATAAATTTTCCTTTGGAGGGAAACATATTTTCCAAATATTTCGCCCCCACCAAGGAGGATATTTTGGCCCATTTTTTTGAGCTAAGTAGAATTATCCAAATTTTGGAGAATAATCTCTGGAAGGGCTATGGGACCTATTGACCACTCTGTGTAACCTACCCTATAGTAGTACACATTTTCGCAAAGGAATTCCATCATGTTTGAGGAGTCAAATATCTAGGATTCATCATCACCAGTTGTCATTTTATCAGGGTTGTAAACCCACTCTGCAAAATTTTAATGTAAATGATGCTAGTAAGACCATATATGTATGTAACAATCTAGGTAAGCCTATTATTTTGAAGGCGAATTTCATCCTAGTATACATTTTCATCTCATTGATTCATCTGTGTATCTAAACACAGATGTTCTGCAGAGTTTTTCCCTCCAACCTCACCCCAAAGCTAGGGTGGAGTTTATCGTCAAGGGCTTAGGTGAGCCCTAGTGTTTTATTCAAGTCTTTTGTAAAAGTGTTCTCGGAATAATTTAAGCTAATTGGATAAATTGTTTTATCATAAATCACTTGGTCTGATAGATCATATTGAGTAACGGAATTGGGTAATAAATTGAGGGTCTATAATGAGCGGGTGTTCCTCCTTTGAGGGTGAGTTAATTATAATATCTTGATGTAAAAAAGTGCATGGTCCCTCATATTTAGACACCATGGATAAAATATAAAAGGGTGGAAAATTATTAATCCCATCAAGTTTCAATTAATTAAATTTTTGAGGAAAAAATAAATTAAAATCCTAAGCCAAAAACTTAATTAATTAGAGTGAAAAATAAAATCCTAGAGAAATTAAATTCTCCAAGTGGGAAAATTAGTGGTTCCTAAAGAAATTAACTTTTGGAGGTCCCCCACCAATGGAATATTGGATTTTTCAAGAAAAATTGGACCCTTGGGCCTTGGTATTTAAGTCAAAATCATTTTTTTTAGGAAATTAGCTCAAAATAATGATTTTTGAGCTAATAAAAAATTAGTTAAATGAGAAATTCGAAAATTCCTCAAAAAAAAATATTTTCGATGGTGGAGATTAAAGGATGATCAAACATTTATCATGGTCGAGATTATTTTGGCAGGGGTCACTCCAACTAGCCGTTATTTTCCACTTGGAGGATTTATCTATAAATTGGAAGTCATTTGCTTCTCAAGTTACATAGAAATTTTTTGAGAAAGGTCTGAGGCAAGCTCTGTTGTTGTAATATTTTATGGAATTAATAAAGAAGACTTTGGGTTTTATTCATGGTGGTGTCCCTCTTCTTTCTACTGGTAATATTTTTCTGAATCATGTGCCTAAATGCTCTATTGAATTAAATTTCATAAGTTTTTTGTTTCATTAGCAAACAATTGGATTATATAGTTGAACATGTATCTTGCATTAGGTACTGGGTTTTAGAAAAAAATTCTAACTTGAATTATCTAGCAGGTATCTCTATAATTTAAAGGTTTTAACATGTATCTAGCCCCTTTTGAAACGAAGAATTTGTTCTTAAGTGTGTATATATATACAATCTTGAGATCTTAAGTGTGAGGGGAAGCCTTCAGTTGGACCAACCTACTCTAGATTCCAGAGACCTAAGAGCCCATTGTGTCAAATTTTCAAGATCTATGTAACAATTGGTTTTTCGAAGATCTTGACCATGGCTCAAAATAATAATCATAAACTCTTATCTGACTCATTTATCCCCAATTTAATTGTGAAAATAAAGGTAGATCTGCTTATTAGATCTTGAAATTTATTGTGTATATTGTATAATATAAATTTTGTAAATAATTTAAATTTCTAACATTTTTATAGATCTGATTTATTTTGTACATATATTGTACAACTCTAACATGGGTTGTCTAGATCTATGATTTAGTTGCTAGGATCTTGTACATAAAATTACCTTACAGGTGAAAACCCCATTGATCTGGAGGAGAAGAAAGTTTTTTTGAAGATCCTATTTCTTCAACCATAATACAAGGTTTTCAGGGGTTGTTTCTCTTTTTTTGGGCAACGTTTTCATTTGGGAAAGGATTTCGTGGGGCTTCAAATCATATAGGCCCTTATTGGGACCCGATCTACAAACTCCACATCTTTAATCCCGAACTAAAAGGCTAGAAGTGAAGGTTGAAATCCTTCAAGGGCTATCAAGCCCTTTGGTAAGGGTATCAGGAAAGAAAATTATTTGAAATTTATTTAATCCCTTTCCAATCACATTTTCACCATTAAATCTTGTAGATCTAGTGCTCTTGTGTGCATAATCATAATTTTATAAAATGCGTAAGTTTATCTTGTCTATTTTCATATCGCTTGCCTTCTTGACATTTTTGCAAGGCACATTTGGTTGGAATTCTAATGTTGGGGGTTTCATACCAAGATGTCCATCTAATAGCCCTAAAACTGAATAGATGAAGGCTTATAGCCTTGTATTTTCCTACCGATTTTCCATACTTTCTTCTACAAGGAAGGTCGTAGGCCTAATAAGGTCTCTAAGACTCTTATTTTTGGAATACAAGGCTAAACCTTGTGTCTGTATACCTATGTTTCTTTGCAGGGGTCATCAAGGGTTAGATCGAAGGCCTATTTCATCACCATATACCCTTCTCTCTGTATCAAATATGATCTGCATTGATTGTTGAGTTATTTCTTGTGCATACCAAGGGTTTAAGGTTTGTGTCATTGTTTCAAACACTAACATTTTGTATGCAGGGACAACACTTGAACTTGAGATCAGATATTGGTTAAATTCAAGGGGATAATACATGTTTTCCAATACCATATGCCTCTACTAACATTTCTCTGAGATTCGTATTAGCGCTCGCCCATGTTTATCATAAGTGTTTGATTTTGATTTCTTGTTATTTATGACTGATATTAGGCATTAGAATATTTATCTGATTTACTGTTGAATAATCTCATTCTATAGTGATATGATCTAATGCAGAAGTGGCATTTTAAAGGTGTGGCATATTTTTTTTGCATAAATATTACAATGGTTATTGTTCCTTGCATATGGTTCATTGTTTGTGTTGGCAATAAGATTGGTTTTGAGCTACCCTCATGGTTTCTCATTTGCTACTTCATTCACCTCATGAATTTTCTCTCAAAAACATTTCACGTGTTGCATTCTGAAAGTATTCTCAATAAATTAATTACAAGTAAATTTGAAAATTTGGTTCGTTGTTTTCACAAGAAATCTAATATTGTTTTCAAAATTAGCTCAATGTTGTTATTAGCACTGAATACACGTAATAAAAGTTCTTTCACTGCTCTATAGTATAACTATTATTTTTTTTCTAGTTGTATATTCTTAGCGTTGGTTTCCAACTATATCAAGAACACTAACATATTTGTCATGGCGAGTTGATCACTATTTAAAGCACATAAGCTTTAATATTGGTAGCATCTAAGTCTCTTTGGGATTATATTGATTTAGCATATTGTGAATTCATCTAAGTCACATTGATTCTCATTTGGATATCTAATTGGCATTGAAATCTTGATGAATAAAGTTCTTCCATATCATTTGGAAAATTCATAAATCTACCTTGGAATTTGAGCTTCTAATTACTTTAATGCAATTGAATGTTATTGGAATTTATCTCTTTTATGTATTTTTAAAGCTTCTAACTAAAGGAAGGGTATTGATAATTTTGTGTTATTGCATATTTTGGGGGTCTATTTGGAACTTGGTAACTCGACACACTTAATAGTGGTGAAGATTGTGATCTCATTAATAAGTACTTGTCATCATAATCAAAGACTAATCAATATTAAGTACTTAAATAAAATTAAGCAATCTTAACCTAAGAATCACTCAATCCACCTCACATTGCATCCTAAGTTTAGTTGCATTAATAAATTACCTCCAATCATAAGCTTGGTTTACAGAATTTATGGCCATCCTTCTCATCTAACTGGAGGGGCTTAGTAACTCTTCAATGGTTAAGACGATGACCTTACATTCCTCAAGGCCACAATCTCTGCAACACCGGAGGCATAAAGTGATAGGAGCCTAACAGAAGTTATAGTTAATCAAACCTTTTCTTGCCTCTTATTGGCCTCCTTCCCACAATCTAATTTTGGTGCATGGTCCCTCATATTTAGACACCATGGATAAAATATTAGAGGTTGAAAAAATTATTATTCCCCTCCAGCATCAATTAATTATATTTTCTGGCAAAAATAAATTAAAATCCTAAGCCAGAAATTTAATTAATTAGAGTGAAAATTAAAATTCTAGAGAAATTAAATTATCGAAGTGGGAAAATTCGTGGGTCTTAAAGAAATTAAATTTTGGAGGTCCCCCACCAAGGGAATATTGGAAATTTCAAGAAACAATGGACCCTTTGGCCTTGGTAATTAAGTCAAACTCATTTCGAAAATTCCTCAAAAATAATGATTTTCAATGGTGGATATTAAAATAGGATCAAACATTTATCAACAGTCGAGATTATTTTGATAGGGGTCATTCCAACTAGATGTTATTTTCCACTTGGAGGATTTATCTATAAATTAGAAGTCGTTTTCTTCTCAATATACATTGAAATTTTTTGAGAAAACTCTGAGTCAAGCTCCATTGTTGTAATATTTTTTCTAGAACTAATATGGAAGAATTTGGGCTTATTCATGGTGGTGTTCCTCTTCTTTATATGGGTAATATTTTTTTGAATCATGTGCCTAAATGCTCTATTGAATTAAATTTCATAAGTTTTTTGTTACATTAGCCAACAGTTAGCTTATATAGTTGAACAGGTATCTTACATTATGCATTGGGCTTTAGAAAAACATTCTAACCTAATTTATATACCAAGAATATCTATATTTGAGGGTTTTAACATGTATTTGGACCCTTTTGAAACTAAGAAGTTGATCTTTAGTGTGTAGATATCTAATCAAAATTCAGATCTTGAGCATGAGGGGAAGTCTTTGATTGGTCCAACCAAAGCCCAAGTCTAGAGACCTAAGAGCCCATTGTGTTAAATTTTCAAGATCTATCTAACAATTGGTTTTGAAGAGATCTTGACCATGGCTCAAAATAATAATAATAATAAAACTTATTTTACTCATTTATCTCCAATTTAATTATGCAAATAAAGCTAGATATGCTTATTAGAGCTTGAAATTTATTGTGTATGTTGTATAATAGAAATTTTGTAAATAATTTAAATTTCTAACCTTTGTATAGATTTGATTTATTTTGTACATATCTTGTACAAATATAATGTGGGTTATCTAGATCTAGGATTTAGTCACTAGGATCTTGTACATAAAGTTCCCTTACAGGTGAAAACCCCATCAATCTAGAGGAGAAGCAAGTTTATTTGAAGATCTAATTTCTTCCACCATAATACAAGGGTTTCGAGGCTTTTTTTAATCTTTTTTTGGGCAATGTTTTCAATTGGGAAAGGATTTCATGGGGCTTAAAAACATATAGGCCCTTATTAGGCACCGATCTACAAAACCCAAATCTTCAATCCTGTATGAAGAAGCTAGAAGTGAAGACTGCAAACCTTCAAGGGATACAAAAGCCCTTTGGTAAGGGTATCAAGTAAGAAATTGATTTGAAATTTATTTAATCCCTTTCCAATGACATATTCACCATTAAATATTATAGATATAGTTCTCTTGCATGAATAATTCATCATTTTATAAAATGTGTAAGGTTATCTTGTCTATTGTCATCATATCGCTTGTCTTCTTGTCATTTTTACAAGGCACATTTGGTTGGAATTCTAACGTTTGGGGTTGCATACAAAGATGTCAATCCAAGGGCCCTAAAACTCAATAGATAAAGGCTTATGGCCTTGTATTTTTCTACCAATCTTCCTTACTTGGTTATGCAAGGAAGGCTGCACACCTAAGAGGGTCTCTAGGACTCAGATTTTTGGATTACAAGGCTAAATATTATGTTTTCATACCTATGTTTCTTTTCACAGGTCATCAAGGGCTAGATCAAAGGGCTATTGGACATGTTTCCTCACCATATACCCTTCTCTTTATATCATATATGATCCGAATTGATTATTGAGTTCTTTCTTATGCACTCCAGGGGTTTAAGGTTTGTATCATTGTTTCAAAGACTAACACTTTGTATGCAGGGACAATACTTGAATATGAGATAAGATATTGGTTAAATTCAAGGGGATAATATTTTTTTTCTAATACCATATGCCTATGCTAATATTTATCTGATATTCACATTAGTGATCATCCATATTTTTCATAAACGTTCTGTTTTCATTTCTCGTTATTTATGACTGTTATTGGGCATTAGAATATTGATCATATTTACAGTTGAATAATCTCATTCTATAGTGATATGATCTAATGTAGTAATGACATGTAAGAGGCATGACATAGTGTGTTTAGCATAAATATTGCATTTGTTATTGTTCCTTGCATATATTTCGCTATTCTTTTTGGCAAGGAGATTGGTTTCAAGATGCCCTCATGGTTTCTCATTTGTTGCTTCATTCATCTCTTGAATTTTCTCTCATAAACATTTCATGTGTTGCATTCTAAAAGTATTCTCAATAAATTAATTACAAGTAAATTTGACAATCTGATTCACTATTTTCACGAAAATATACTATTGTTTTCACAATTAGCTCACTATTGTCATTATCATTGAATATAAGTAATACAAGTTCTTTCATTTCTCTATACTATAAATATTAAATGTTTTATGGTTGTATGTTCTTAGCATTGGTTTCCAACTGTTTCAAGAAAACTAACATATTTTTCATGGTGACTTGATCACTCTTTAAAGCACATAAGCTTTAATGTTCGTAGCATCTAACTCTCTTTGGGCATATTGATTTAGCATCTTGTCAATTCATCTAAGTCACACTCCTCCTCATTTGGATATCTAATTGGAACTATAAGCTTGATGAATAAAGTGCTTTCATATCATTTGTAAAATTGATAAATCTACCATGGCATTTGATCTTCTAATTACTTTAATCTAATTGAATATTATGGGCATTTATCTCTTTTATGCATTTTGAAAGCTTCTAACTAAAGGAAGAGTGTTCATAATTTTGCGTTATTGCATATTTTGGGGATCTATTTGGCACTTGGTAACTTGACATATTTTCTAATGGTGAATATTGTGATATTATTAATAAGTACTTGTCATCATAATCAAATACTAATTAATATTAAGTACTTAAATAACATTAAGCAATATTAACCAAAGAATCATTGAATCCACCTCGCATTGCATCCTAAGTTTAGTTGCATTAATAAATTACCTCCAATAATAAGCTTGGTTGATATACTTCTAGGGCCACCCCTCTAATCTTGCTTGAGGGGCTTAGAAACTCTTCGGTGGTTAACATGGTGACCTTGCATATGTCAGGGCCACAATATCTGTAGCACTGGAGACATAAAGTGATAAGAGCCTAACAGAAGGTATAGTCAATCAAGTCTTTGTTTGCTTCTTGTTGGCCTCCTTCCCACAACCGAATTTTGGTGCATGGACCCTCATAGTTAGACACCATGGATAAAATATTAGAGGGCAGAAAAATTATTAATCCCCTCAACTATCAATTAATTATATTTTCTGGAAAAAAATAAATTAAAATCCTAAGCCATAATTTTAATTAATTAGAGTTAAAATTAAAATCCTAGAGAAATTAAATTCTCCAAGTGGGAAAATTCGTGGGTCTTAAAGAAATTAAATTTTGGAGGTCCCTCACCAATGGAATATTGGAAATTTCAAGAAAAATTGGACCTTTGAGCCTTGGTGGTTAAGTCAAAGTCAAATTTTTAAGGAAATTAGCTCAACATAATGATTTTTGAGCTAATAAAAAATTAGTTAAGTGAGAAATTCGAAAATTCCTAAAAAACAAAGATTTTTGACGGTGGAGATTAAAAAATGAACAAACATTTATCAACGGTCAAGATTATTTGACGGGGGTCAAGCCAAATGGACGTTATTTTCCACTTAGAGGATTTATCTATAAATTAGAAGTCATTTTCTTCTCAAGATACATAGATAAATTTTGAGAAAGCTTTTTGTCAAGCTCTTTTGTTGTAATATTTTTCTGGAATTAATAAACAAGAATATGGGGTTTATTCATGGTGGTGTTCCTATTTTGTCTATTGGTAATATTTTTCTGAATCATGTGCCTAAATGCTATATTGAATTAAATTTCATAATTTTTTTGTTTCATTAGCCAACACTTGGAATATATAGTTGAACATTAGGTATCGGGTTTTAAAAAGACATTCAAACTTGATTTATCTAGCAGTTATCTCTATATTTTGAGGGTTTTAACATGTATCTGGCCCCTTTTGAAACTAATAACTTGATATTAAGTGTGTGGATATCTAATCAGTATTCAGAGATTGATCTTGAGGGGAAGTCTTTGGTTGGACCAACAAAATCCCAAGTCCAGAGACCTAAGAGCCCATTGTGTTAAATTTCCAAGATCTATATAAAACTTGGTTTTGCAGAGATCTTGACCATGGCTCAAAATTATAAAAAAAACTCTTATTTTACTCATTTATATCCAATTTAATTGTGCGAATAAAGGTATATTTTCTTATTAGAGCTTGAAATTTATTGTGTATACTGTATAATATAAATTTTGTAAATAATTTAAATGTCTAACCTTTGTATACATACGATTTATTTTGTACATATCTTGTACAAATATAACGTGGGTTTTCTAGATCTAGGATTTAGTCGCTAGGATCTTGTACATAAAGTTCCCTTACATGTTTAAAGCCCATCGACCTAGAGGAGAAGCAATTTTATTTGAATATTTTATTTCTTTCACCATAATACAAGGGTTTAGGGTTTTTTTCTCTTTATTTGGGCACCATTTTCATTTGGGAAAGGATAACGTGGAACTTCAAAGAATATAGGCTCTTATTAGGCCTCGATCTACAAAGCCCACATATTCAATCCTAGATGCAGTGGCTAAAAGTGAAGGATGTAAGACTTCAAAGGCTACACAAGCTGTTTGGTAAGAGTATCAAGCAAGAAATTTATTTGAAATTTATTTAATCCCTTTCCAATCACATTTTCACCGTTAAATCTTGTAGATCTAGTGCTCTTGCGTGCATAATTCATCATTTTATAAAATATTTAAGGTTATCTTGTCTATTATGATCATATCACTTGAATTCTTGTCATTTTTGTAAGGCACATTTGGTTGGAATTCTAACGTTGCCGGTTGCATACCAAGATGTCTATCCAAAAGCCCTGAAACTCAATATATCAAGGCTTATAACCTTATATTTTTCTATCTATTTTCCATACTTTCTTTTGCAAGGAAGTCCACAAGCCTAATGGGGTCTTTATGACTCTTATTTTTGGATTACAAGGCTAAATCTTGTGTTTGCAGACCTACGTTTCTTTGCATGGCTCATCAAGGGCTAGATCAAAGGCCTATTAGAAATATTTCATCATCGTAGACCCTTCTCTTTGTATCAAATATGATCCACATTGATTATTGAGCTATTTCTTCTGCATACCAAGGGTTTAAGGTTTATATCGTTGTTTCAAGACTAACACTTAGTATGCAGGGACAACACTTGAATTTTAGATCTGATATTGGTTAAATTAAAGGGGCTAATACATGTTTTCCAATACCATATGCCTCTGCTAACATTTCTCTGAGATTTGCATTACTTCTTGTACATATTTTGCGTAAGTGTTTGATTTTCATTTCTTGCTATTTATGACTAATATTGGGGATTAGAAGATTGATCTAATTTATAGTTGAATAATATCATTCAACAGTGATATGATCTAATATAAAAGTGGCATTTTAGAGGTGTGGCATAGTGTTTTTATCATAAATATTGCATTAGTTACCCTTCCTTGCATATGGTTTATTGTTGGTGTTGGAAAGGAGATTGGTTTTGAGTTTCCCTCGCAGTTTCTCATTTGTTGCTTAATTCATCTCATGAATTTTCTCTCATAAAAATTTCATGTGTTGCATTATGAAAGCATTCTCAATAAATGAATTACAAGTAAAACTGGCAATTTGGTTCACTGTTTTCAAAAGAAATCTACTATTCTTTTCACAATTAGCTCATTGTTTTCATTAGCATTGAATACAAGTAATAAAATTTATTTCATTGCTCTATATTATAACTATTATTTGTTTCATGGTTGTATATTCTTAGAATTGGTTTCAAACTGTTTCAATTACACTAACATATTTGTCGTGGTGAGTTGATCACTCTTTAAAGCACATAAGCTTGAATATTGGTAGCATCTAAGTCTCTTTGGGCATATTGATTTAGCATCTTGTCAATTCATCTAAGTCACAATGCTTCTCATTCGGATACTTAATTGGCATTAAAAGCTTGATGAATAAAGAGATTTCATATCATTTGGAAAACTTCTAAATCTACCTTGGAATTTGATTTTCTAATTACTTTAATCTAATGGAATATTATTGACATTTATCTCTTTGAAGTATTTTAAAATCTTTTAACTGAAGGGAGAGCATTGATAATTTTGTGTTATTGCATATTTTGGGGATATATTTGGCACATTGTAACTCGACACATTTTCTAGTGGTGAAGATTGTGATCTCATTAATAAGTATTTATGATCGTAATCAAAGACTAATCAATATTAAGTACTAAAATAACATTAAGCAACCTTATCCTAATAATCACTCAATCCACCTCGCATTGCATCCTAAGTTTATTTGCATTAATAAATTACATCCAATCATAATCTTGGTTGATAAAATTATAGGGCCACCCTTCTCATATAGATTGATGGGCTTAGCAACTCTTCAGTGGTTAACACGGTGACCTTGCATTCGTTAGGGCCACAATCTATGCAGCATCGGAGGAAAAAAGTGATAGGAGCCTAACAAAAGGTATAGTTAATCAAGCCTTTGCTTGCTTCTTATTGGCCTCCTTCCCACAACCTAATTTTGGTGCATGGTCCCTCATATTTACAGACAATGGATAAAATATTAGAGGGTGGAAAAATTATTAATCTCCTCAAGTGTCAATTAATCAAAGTTTCTGGAAAAATAAATTAAATTGTAAGCCATAAATTTAATTAATTATATTCAAAATTAAAATCTAGAGAAATTAAATTCTCCAAATGGGAAAATTCATAGGTCTAAAAGAAACTAAATTTCTGAGGTCCCCCACCAAGGGAATATTGGAAATTTCCTGAAAAAACGGTCCCTTGTGCTTGGTGGTTAAGTCAAAGTCATGTTTTTGAGGAAATTTGCTCAAAATAATGATTTGTGAGCTAACAAAAGATTAGTTAAATGAGAAATTATAAAATTATTCAAAAATAAATATTTTCGACAGTGGAGATTAAAAGATGATCAAATATTTATCAATGGTTGAGATTATTTTGATGGTGGTCAATCAAGCTAGCTGTTACTTTCTACTTGGAGGATTTATCTATAAATTAAAAGACATTCGCTTCTCAAGATACATAGAAAGTTTTTGAGAAAGATCTGGGTCAAGCTATGTTGTTGTAATATTTTTCTGTAATTAATAAAGAATAATTTGGGGTTTATTCATGGTGGTGTTCCTCTTCTATAATCTTGTCAATTCATCTAAGTGACACTGCTTCTCATTTCGATATCTAATTGGCATTGAAAGCTTGATGAATAAAGTGCTTTCATATCATTTGGAAAATTGATAAATCTACCTTGGCATTTGAGCTTCTAATTAATTTAATCTAATTGAATATTATTGGCATTTATCTCTTTGGATTATTTTGAAATCTTCTAATGAAAGGAAGAGTGTTGATAATTTTGTGTTATTGCATATTTTGGGGATCTAATTGGCACTTGGTAACTCGACACATTTTATAGTGGTGAATATTTTCATCTCATTAATAAGTACTTGTCGTCATAATCAAAGACTAATCAATATTAAGTACTTGAACATTAAGCAATCTTAACCTAAGAACCACTTAATCCACCTCGCATTGCATCCTAAGTTTAGTTGCATTAATAAATTACCTCAAATCATAAGCTTGGTTAATATATTTCTAGGGACACCCTTCACATCTAGCTTGAGGGGCTTAGAAAATGTTCGGTGGTTAACACAGTGACCTTGCATTCGTAAGGGCCACAATCTCCGTAGTACCAAAGGTATAGTTAATAAATCCTTCACTTTCCTCCTTCCCAAAATCTAATTTTGGTTCATGGTCCCTCATATTTAGACACCATGGATAAACTATTAGAGGGTGGAAAAATTATTAATCCCCTCAAGTGTCAATTAATTAAATTTTTTGGAAAAAATAAATTAACATCCTAAGCTAGAAATTTAATTAATTAGAGTCAAAATTAAAATCCTAGAGAAATTAAATTCTCCAAGTGGGAAAATTCGTGGGTCTTAAAGAAATTAAATTTTAGAGGTACCCCACCAAGGGAATATTGAAAATTTCAAGAAAATTGGATTCTTGGACCTTGGTGGTTAAGTCAAAGTCAAGTTTTTCAGGAAATTAGCTCAAAATAATGATTTGTAAGCTAACAAAAAATTATTTAAATGAACTATTCGAAAATTCCTAAAAAATAATGATTTTCGATGGTGGAGATTAAAATATGATCAAAAAATTATCAACGGTTGAGATTATTTTGATGGGGGTCAATCCAACTAGCCATTATTTTCCACTTGGAGGATTTATCTATAGATTATAATTCATGTGCTTCTCAAGGTACATAGAAATTTTTTGAGAAACCTCTGAGTCAAGCTCTGATGTTGTAATATCTTTTTGGAATGAATAAAGAAGGATTTTGGGTTTATTCATGGTAGTGTTCCTCTTCTGTCTACTGGTAATATTTTTCTGAATCATGTGCCTAAATTCTCTATTGAATTAAATTTCATAAGTTTTTTGTTTCATTAGCCAATAGTTGGATTATATAGTTGAACAAGTATCTTGCATTATGTATTGAGTTTTAGAAAAATGTTCTAACTTTATTTATCTACCAGACATCTCTATATTTTAAGGGTTTTAACATGTATATAGACCCTTTTCAAACTAAGAAATTGATCTTCAGTGTGTAGATATCTAATCAACATTCATATCTTGAGCGTGAGGGGAAGTATTCGGTTGGACCAACCAACTCTCAAGTCTAGAGACCTGAGAGCCCATTCTATTAAATTTTCAAGATCTATCTAACAATTGGTTTTGAAGATATCTTGACCATGGCTCAAAATTTTAAAAAAAATAAAAAATTATTTTACTCATTTATCTTCAATTTATTTGGGCAAATAAAGGTAGATCTGCTTATTAGAGCTTGAAATTTATTGTGTATATTTTATACTAGAAATTTTGTAAATAATTTAAATTTCTAACCTTTGTATAGATATGATTTATTTTTTACATATCTTGTACAAATATCACGTGGGTTTTCTAGATATATGATTTAGTCACTAGGATCTTGTACACAAAGTTCCCTTACAATTTAAAACCCCATCGATATAGAGGAGAAGCAAGTTTATTTGAATATCTAATTTCGTCCACCTTAATACAAGGGTTTGAGTGGTTTTTTATCCTTTTTGGGTAGCATTTTCATTTGGGAAAGGATTTCATGGGGCTTCAAAGCATATAGGCCCTTAGTAACCCCCAATCTACAAAACCCACATCTTCAATCATGAACGAAGAGCTTAGAAGTGAAGGTTGCAAGCCTTCAAGGGCTACACAAGCCCTTTGGTAAGGGTTTCAAGCAAGAAAATTATTTGAAATTTATTAAATCCCTTTCCAATCAGATTTTCACCATTAAATCTTATAGATATAGTGCCCTCGCATGCTTAATTCATCATTTTATAAAATGTGTAACATTATATTGTCTATTGTGATCATATTTCTTGTCTTCTTGTCATTTTTTCAAGGCACATTTGGTTGGAATTATAATGTTGGGGGTTGCATACCAAGATGTCCATCCAAGTGGCATAAAAATCAATATATCAAGGCTTATATCCATGTATTTTCAATCGATTTTCCATACTTGGATATGCAAGGAAGGTCGTAGGCCTAATAGTGTCTCTAAGACTCAAATTTTTCGATGAAAAGGCTAAATCTTGTGTTTGTAGACCTATGCTTCTTTTCAGGGGTCATCAAGGGCTAGATCTAAGGCCTATTGGACATATTTCATCACTGTATATCCTTCTCTTTGTATCAAATATCATCCACATTGATTATTGAGTTCTTTCTTGTGCATACCAAGGGTTTAAGGTTTGTATCATTATTTCAAAGACTAACACTTAATATGCAGGGACAACAAAGGAATTTGAGATCTAATATTGCTTAAATTCAAGGGGATAATACCTATTTTCCAATACCATATGCCTCTACTAACATTTCTCCGATATTCGCATTAGTTCTTGTGCATACTTTTCATAGGTGTTCGGTTTTCATTTCTTGTTATTTATGATTGATATTGGGCATTAAAAGATTCATCTAATTTATAGTTGAATACTCTCATTCTACAATGATATGATCTAATGTAGCAATGGCATTTAAGAGGTTTGGCATAGTGGTTTTATCATAAATATTGCATTGGTTATTGTTCCTTGCAGATGGTTCATTGTTTGTGTTGGCAAGGAGATTGGTTTTGAGTTGTTGTTCCTTGCATATGGTTCATTCTTTTGTTGGCAAGGAGATTGGTTTTGGGTTGCCCTCACGATTTATCATTTGCCGCTTCATTCATCTCGTGAATTTAATCTCCTAAACATTTCATTTTTTTCATTCTAAAAGTATTCTCAATAAATGAATTACAAGTAAATTTGACAATTTGGTTCATTGTTTCCACCAGAAATCTACTATTGTTTTCACAATTAGCTCATTGTTGCCATTAGCATTGACTACAAGTAATACAAGTTCTTTCATTTCTCTATACTATAAATATTATTTGTTTCATGGTTGTATATTCTTAGCATTGGTTTCGAACTGTTTCAAGAACACTAACATATTTGTTGGGGTGAGTTGATCACCCTTTAAAGCACATAAGCTTGAATATTGGTATCATTTAACCCTCTTTAGGCATATTGATTTAGCATCTTGTCAATTAATACAAGTTACACTCCTCATTTGGATATCTAATTGGAATTGAAATCTTGATGAATAAAGTGCCTTCATATCATTTGGAAAATTGATAAATCTACCTTGGCATTTGAGCTTATAATTACTTTAATCTAATTGAATATTTTTGGCATTTATCTCTTTGAAGTATTTTGAAAACTTTAAACTAAAGGAAGAACGTTGATAATTTTGTGTTATTGCATATTTTTGGGATCTATTTGGCACTTGGTAACTTGACACATTTTCTAGTTGTGAATATTGTGATCTCATTAATAAGTTCTTTTCATTATAATCAAATACTAATCAGCATTAAGTACTTAAAGAACATTAAGAAATCTTAACCTAAGAATCATTCAATCCACCTCGCATTGCATCCTAAGTTTAGTTGCATTAATAAATTACCTCCAATCATAAGCTTGGTTGATATACTTCTAGGGCCACCCTTCTCATATAGATTGAGGGGATTATCTACTCTTCGGTGGTTAACACATCAACCTTGCATTTGCCAGGGCCACAATCTCTACTACACTGGAGGCATAAAGTGATAGGATCCTAATAAAAGGTATAGTTAATCAAGTCTATGTTTGCTTCTTGTTGGCCTTGTTCCCACAACATAATTTTTGTGCATGGCCCCTCATATTTAGACAACATGGATAAAGTATTAGAGGGTGGAAAATTTATTAATCCTGTCAAGTGTCAATTAATTGAATTTTTTGGAAAAAATAAATTAAAATCCTAAGCCAAAAATTTAATTAATTAGAGTCAAAATTAAAATCCTAGAGAAATTAAATTCTCCAAGTAGGAAAATTTGTGGGTCTTAAAGAAATTAAAATTTGGAGCCTCCCCACCAAGGGAATATTGGAAATTTCAAGAAAAATTGGACCCTTGGCCTTGGTGTTTAAGTCAAAGTCAATTTTTTGAGGAAATTAGCTCAAAATAATGATTTTTGAACTAATAAAAAATTAGTTAATGAGAAATTCGAAAATACCTTAAAAACGAAGATTTTTTACAGTGAAGATTAAAAGATGAACAAATACTTATCAACAATTGAAATTATTTTGATGAGGGTCAAGCCAACTAGCCATTATTTTCCACTTGAAGGATTTATCTATAAATTAGAAATCATTTTCTTCTCAAGATACATATAAAATTTTTGAGAAAGCTCTGAGTCAAGCTCTATTGTTGTAATATTTTTCTAGAATTAATAAAGAAGAATTTGGGGTTTATTCATGGTGGTGTTCCTCTTCTGTTTAATAGTAATATTTTTCTAAAACATGTGCTTAAATTCTCGATTGAATTAAATTTCATAAGTTTTTTTGTTTCATTAGCCAACAATTGGAATATATAGTTGAACATGTATCTTGCATTAGTTAGAAAAAAATTCTAACTTGATTTATCTAGTAGGTATCTCTAGATTTTGAGGGTTTTAACATGTATCTGAGCCCTTTTGAAACTAAGAACTTGATCTTAACTATGTAGATATCTAATCAACACTCAGAGCTTGAGCGTGAGGGGAAGTCTTTGGTTGGACCAACCAACTCCCAAGTCCATGGACCTAAGAGCCCATTGTGTTAAATTTTCAAGATCTATGTAACAATTGGTTTTGCAGAGATCTGTACCATGGCTCAAAATTTAAGAAAAAAAAAACTCTTATTTTACTCATTTATCTCCAATTTAATTGTGCAAATAAAGTTAGATCTTCTTATTAGAGCTTGAAATTTATTGTGTATATTGTATAATATAAATTTTCTAAATAATATAAATTTCTAGCCTTTATATAGATATGATTTATTTTGTACATATCTTGTACAAATCTAACG
Organism: Pinus albicaulis; assembly: GCA_034641835.2. Taxonomy (NCBI): domain Eukaryota; kingdom Viridiplantae; phylum Streptophyta; class Pinopsida; order Pinales; family Pinaceae; genus Pinus; species Pinus albicaulis. Next base: position 629,532,130 of record CM076577.1, read on the forward strand.
TGGGTTTTCGAGATCTAGGTTTTAGTCGCTAGGATCTTGTAGATAAAGTTCCCTTACAAGTGAAAACCCCATCAATCTGGAGGAGAGGCAAGTTTATTTGAAGATCTAATTTTTTCAACCATAATACAAGGTTTTAGAGGGTTTTTTTATCTTTTTTTGGGCATAATTTTTATTTGGGAAAGGATTTCTTGGTGCTTCAAAGAATATAGGCCCTCATCAGGCCCCGATCTACAAAACCCACATCTCCAATCCTACACGCAGAGGCTAGAAGTGAAGGTTGCAAGCCTTAAAGGGCTACATTACCCCTTTGGTAAGGGTATCAAGCAAGAAATTTATTTGAAATTTATTTAATCCCTTTCCAATCACATTTTCACCATTAAATCTTGTAGATCTATTGCTATTTCATGCATAATTCATCATTTTATAAAATGCGTAAGGTTATCTTGTCTATTGTGATCGTATCGCTTGTCTTCTTGTCATTTTTGCAAGGCACATTTGGTTGGAATTCCAACTTTGGGGGTTTCATACCAAGATGTCCATCCAAGATCCCTAAAACTCAATATATCAAGGCTTATAACATTGTATTTTTCTACCAATTTTCCATACTTTCTTCTGCAAGGAAGGTTGTGGGCCTATAGGGTCTCTAGTTCTCTTATTCTTGGATTACAAGGCTAAATCTTGTGTTTGTAGACCTAAATTTCTTTGTTGGGGTCCTCAAGGGCTAGATCGAAGGCTTATTGGACATATTTCATCGCCATATACCCTTATCTTTATAAAATATATGATCCACATTGATTATTGATTTCTTTCTTATGCATACCAAGGGTTTAAGGTTTGTATCATTTTTTCAAAGACTAGCAATTTGTATGCAGGGACAACACTTGAATTTAAGATCTGATATTGGTTAAATTCAAGGGGTTAATACCTGTTTTCTAGTACCATATGCCTCTGCTAACATTTCTCTGATATTCACATTAGTTCTCGTCCATATTTTGCATAAGTGTTCGATTTTAATTTCTAGTTATTTATGACTGATATCGGGCATTAGAATATTGATGTGATTTACAGTTGAATAATCTCATTCTATAGAGATATTATCTAATGTAGCAGTGGTGTTTTATAGGTGCGGCATAGTGTTTTTAGCATAAATATTGCATTGATTACTATTCCTTGCATATGGTTCATTGTTTGTGTTGGAAAGGAGATTGTTTTTGAGTTTCACTCACAGTTTCTCATTTGTTGCTTCATTCATCTCATGAATTTTCTCTCATAAAAATTTCATGAGTTGTATTATGAAATTATTCTCAATAAATGAATTACAATTAAATTTGACAATTTGGCTCATTGTTTTAACAAGAAATGTGCTATTTTTGTAAATAGCGGAATAACATGTTAAGGAGTTTTTAACCCAACATTTTGGACTACTAAAATGTGTCCATCTTCACGGGAGCACCGTCTTCCTTGAGAAGAATGATGAGATGTTAAGAGCTGAGATCAAAGCATAAATATTAGGGATGGTGAGAAAAGAAAGAAAAGAAATATGGGTCGGCTGGTTTTTTATTTAAATTTAAATTTAATTAATAATTTTTAATTTTATTTATTTATTATTATTATTTTTATTATTTTATTTAATGGGTTAAATTAATAATTATATATTTAATACAACCTAATTTTATTTTAAATGAGAGAAATTTGAATTTTTATTAAACAAAATAATTAGTTATTAATTTTAATTATTGAATTAATATAAATTTTGATGTGAAATAAGTTTAATTATTGAATTAAAAATAGTTAATTGTTAATTTTAATTATTTGAATTAATTATAAAATTAGCTCACTGTTTTCATTAACATTGAATACAAGTAATACAAGTTCTTTCATTTCTCTATACTATAGCTATTATTTGTTTCATGGCTATATGCTCTTAGTATTGGTTTCCAACTGTTTCAAGAACACTAACATATTTGTCATGGTGAGTTGATCACTCTTTAAAGCACATAAGCTTGAATAGTGGGAGCATGTAAGTCTCTTTGGGCATATTGGTTTAGCATCATGTCAATTCATCTAAGTCACATTGCTTCTCATTTGGATATCTAATGGGCATTGAAATCTTGATGAAAAAAGTGCTTTCATATCATTTGGAATACTGCTCAATCTACAATGGTATTTGAGCTTCTAATTACTTTAATCTAATTGAATATTATTTCCATTTATCTCTTTGAAGTATTTTGAAATCTTCTAAATAAAGGAAGAGCATTGATATTTTTTCGTTATTGCATATTTTGGGGATCAATTTGGCACTTGGTAACTAGACACATTTTCTAGTGGTGAAGATTGTGATCTCATTAATAAGTACTTGTCATCATAATAAAAGACTAATCAATATTAATTACTTAAAGAAAAATAAGCAAGCTTAACCTAAGAATCACTCAATCCACCTCGCATTTCATCCTAAGTTTATTTGCATTAATAAATTACCTCCAATCATAAGCTTGGTTGATATACTTCTAGGGCCACCCTTCTCATCAAGCTTGAGTGGCTTAGAAACTCATTAGTGGTTAACATGGCGACCTTGCATTCGGCAAGCCCACAATCTCTGCAGCACCGGAGGCATAAAGTGATAGGAGCTTAAACGAAGGTATAGTTAATCAAGCCTTTTCTTTATTCATGTTGGCCTCCTTCCCATAACCTAGCTTTGGTGCATGGTACCTCATATTTAGACACAATGGATAAAATATTAGAGAGTGGAAAAATTATTAATCCCCTCAAGTGTCAATTAATTAAATTTTCTGGAAAAAATAAATTAAAATCCTAAGCCATAAATTTAATTAATTAGAGTCAAAATTAAAATCCTAGAGAAAATAAATTATCCAAGTGGGAAAATTCGTGGGTCTTAAAGAAATTAAATTTTGGAGGTCCCCCACCAAGAGAATATTGGAAATTTCAAGAAACAACAGGCCCTTGGGCCTTGATGGTTAATTCAAATTCATTTTTTTGAGGAAATTAGCTCAAAATAATGATTTTTGAGCTAATAAAATATTAGTTAAATGAGAAATTCGAAACTTCCTCAAAAATAAATATTTTTTGATGGCGGAGATTAAAATATGATCAACGTTTATAAACCTCTTAGTCAAACTTTGTTGTTGTAATATTTTCTAGAATTAATAAAGAAGAATTTTGTGTTTATTCATGGTGGTGCTCCTCTTCTTTCTACTGGTAATATTTATTTGATTCATGTGCCTAAAAGCTCTATTGAATTAAATTTCATAATATTTTTGTTTCATTAGCCAATAGTTGGATTATATAGTTTAACAAGTATCTTTAATTAGGTATTGGGTTTTAGAAACACATTCTAACTTGATTTATCTAGCAGGTATCTGTATATTTTAAGGGTTTTAACATGCATATGGCCCTATTTGAAACTAAGAACTTGATCTTAAGTGTGTAGATATCTAATCAGCATTCAGATATTGAGCTTGAGGGGAATTATTTAGTTGGACCAACCAACTCCCACGTCCAGAGAAATAAGAGTGAATTGTGTTAAATTTTCAAGATCTATCTAACAATTGGTTTTGAAGAGATGTTGACCATGGCTCAAAATTTTAAAACTCTTATTTTACTTATTTATCTCCAATTTAATTGTGAAAATAAAGGTAGATATGCTTATTAGAGCTTGAAATTTATTGTGTATATTGTATAATAGAAATTTTGTAAATAATTTAACATTTCTAACCTTTGTATAGATCTGATTTATTTTGTACATATCTTGTACAAATATAATGTGGGTTGTTTAGATCAAGGATTTAGTTGCTAGGATATTGTACATAAATTTACCTTACAAGTGAAAACCCCATCGATCTGGAGGAGAAGCAAGTTTATTTGAATATCTAATTTCGTCCACCATAATACAAGGGTTTCAGGGGTTTTTTCTCCTTTTTTGGGAAGAGTTTTCATTTGGGAAAGGATTTAGTGGGGCTTCAAAGAAATATATAGGCCCTTATTCTTCCCCGATCTACAAAACCCACATCTTCAATCCTAGACACAGAGGCTAGATGTGAAGGCTGCAAGCCTTCAAGGGCTACACAAGCCCTTTGTTAAGGGTTTTAACATGCATATGGCCCCATTTGAAACTAAGAACTTGATCTTAAGTGTGTAGATATCTAATCAACATTCAGATCTTGAGCTTGAGGGGAAGTATTCAGTTGGACCAACCAACTCCCACGTCCAGAGACATAAGAGTGAATTGTGTTAAATTTTCAAGATCTATCTAACAATTGGTTTTGAAGAGATGTTGACCATGGCTCAAAATTTTAAAACTCTTATTTTACTCATTTATCTCCAATTTAATTGTGAAAATAAAGGCATATATGCTTATTATAGCTTGAAATTTATTGCGTATATTGTATAATAGAATTTTTGTAAATAATTTAAATTTCTAACCTTTGTATAGATCTGATTTATTTTGTACATATATTGTACAAATATAATGTGGGTTGTCTAGATCAAGGATTTAATTGCTTTGATTTTGTACATAAATTTACCTTACAAGTGAAAACCCCATCGATCTGGAGGAGAAGCAAGTTTATTTGAATTTCTAATTTCATCCACCATAATACAAGGGTTTCGGGGGGTTTTTCTCCTTTTTTGGGAAGAGTTTTCATTTGGGAAAGGATTTTGTGGGGATTCAAAGCAATATATAGGCCCTTATTTGGACTCGATCTACAAAACCCACACCTTCAATCCGGGACACAGAGGCTAGAATGTGAAGGCTGCAAGCCTTCAAGGGCTACACAAGCCCTTTTTTAAGGGTATCAAGCAAGAAAAATATTTGAAATTTATTTAATCCCTTTCCAATCACATTTTCACCACTAAATCTTGTAGATCTAGTTCTCTTTCATGCATAATTCATCATTTTATAAAATGTGTAAGGTTATCTTGTCTATTGTGGTCATATCACTTGTTTTCTTGTCATTTTTTCAAGGAAAATTTGGTTGAAATTATAAAGTTGGGGGTTTCATACCAAGATGTCCTTCCAAGAGCCCGAAAACTCAATAGATCAAGGCTTATAGCCTTGTATTTTTCGACCAATTTTCCATAATTTCTTCTGCAAGGAAGGCCTAAGGCATAATATGGTCTTTAGGTCTCTTATTTTTGGATTACAAGGCTAAATTTTGTGTTTGCAGACCTACGTTTCTTTCCAGGGATCATCAAGGGCTAGATCGAAGGCTTATTAGACATATTTCATCACTATATCCCCTTATTTTTGTATCATATATGATCCACATTGATTATTTAGTTCTTTCTTGTGCATACCAATGGTTTAAGGTTTGTATCATTGTTTCAAAGACTAATAGTTTGTATGCAGGGACAACACTTGAATTTGAGATTTGATATTGGTTAAATTCAAGGGGCTAATACCATATGCCTCTGCTAACATTTCTCTTTGATTCACATTAGTGCTCGTCCATATTTTTCATAAGTGTTTAGTTTTAATTTCTTGTTTTTTAGACTAATATTGGGCATTAGAATATTTATTTGATTTACAGTTGAATAATCTCATTCTACAGTGATATGATCTAATGTAGTAGTGGAATTTTACAAGTGTGGCATAGTATTTTTAGCATAACTATTTCATTGGTTATTTCTCCTTGCATATGGTTCACTATTTTTGTTGGCAAGGAGATTGGTTTTTAGCTGACCTCATGGTTTCTCATTTGTCACTTCACTCATCTCATGAATTTTCTCTCATAAAAATTTCATGTGTTTCATTCTGAAAGCATTCTCAATAAATGAATACAATTAAAATTGACAATTTGGTTCATTGTTTTCACAAGAAATCTATTATTGTTTTGACACTTATCTCATTGTTTTCTTTAGCATTGAATAAAAGTAATACAATTTATTTCATTTCTCTATAAAATAAATATTATTTGTTTCACGGTTCTATATTCTTAGCATTGGTTTCCAACTATTTAGAACACTAACATATTTTTAGTGGTGAGTTGATCACTCTTTAAAGCACATAATCTTGAATATTGGTAGAATCTAAGTCTCCTTGGGCATATTGATTTAGCATCTTATCAATTCATCTAAGTCACATTGCTTTTCATTTGAATATATAATTGGCATTGAAATCTTGATGACTAAAGTTCTTTCATATCATTTGGAAAATTGATAAATCTACCTTGGTATTTGAGATTCTAATTACATTAATCTGATTGAATATTTTTGGCATTTATCTCTTTGAAGTTATTATCACACTCAAAATTTTCGAAATTTGTTTTGATAAGGTCACCATGGGTTTCATGTTATATCATGTTGGGTCATGCATTTGATGAAGAATTTATAGAATATCATGTTTATCCTATGTCAGAAAACCATTATGAGTCATGTCATGTCATCCAAATCCATTTTATATCATTTACTTTTCACACCCACGCCTTAAAATCAAGAAATGAGCCATTTGTCTAGTTTTTCACAGTTTCGTAGCGAATATAGTGGCAAAATAGCAGATTTTGCTACGAAAATTCCTAAACATTTCGTAGCACTCATTTGCTAAAATAAAACCGATGAATTCCCATTTTCTATTGGTTTTAGGGAAAGGAGAGATCACTTATTGGGTTATGACAGTTATCCAACATGTGAAATCATAAGTGATTGTCATCGTTGCACTTTTATCCCTCCATTTGTCATTTCCCCCCTTATATTAGAATTTCATATTTTTTCACCCAAGCTCCTCTCTATTATTAACCCTTCAGCCTTTGCATGTATTGGTCATGTGTTACCCTTGAAAATTTTTAGCTTTGTGGCAAGTAGCTTGCTGTCCAATTTGTCTTTACAGGTGTCACATTTTTAAGAGGGCAGCTTGGTTATAAAAGGAGATGGCCATGAAGGAGAAGGAATAAAAAGGAGGCTCTATGTTTAGATAGGAGCTCATGGATCTTAATCTATTCATGGAGGAACCTAGTTTTGTTGAAGCATTCACCAATTCAGGTTGCTTGATTTTCTGTTGGAGGTAATAGGGAATTTGTTATGTGTTTTTGGACTGCGTGAGCAGTCAATTTCAAGAGAATATTATGGATGAAAAGAGATGAATTATGAAATAATGATAAAGGTTATTTTCAAGCACAAAACAAGTAAAAATAAACTTCTTCACTTTTCTCACAGGTGCTACCAGTTTGGAGATTCGAATATGTCTCTCGGACCTATTTTCAGAATCCAGAATTTTCCTTTTTTATATATGTTTCTCTAATGAAGATTCTGAACAGTTGGAGATGGTTTTCAAAAAACCAAGAGAGGTTTTTCTTTAGAAAATACTAACCTACAAAAATATCTTTCAATTTTGCAACAACTATCAATTATAGGGAGATAGGAGCTCATCTATGAACCCTATTGTTTCCGAAAAAGGAGAGTCATTTTATTGGTAAATTAACTTGCTTAAGGTGAAAATGATGCTTTTTAAAGAGGGTAAGAGGAAATTTTGTCTTATCATATTTCATTATATCACTTTTCAGAGATATAGGTGAAATTTGGAAGAAAAAGGAAGATTTTGGAATTTTTAGCCATATCAGGAAGTTTCGTAGCGTGCTCCAAGCTTAAAGGCTTAAAAACGCTACGAAATTTCTGAAGATGATTTTTTGCCTATAAAAATAGTTTTTTGAAGATCCAAGGAGGGAGGTTGATGGTATTCACTCATTTTTTACCTTGCAATCAGTGTTTGACCAGCAGAGGTGGCAGAAGGAAAAGACGAAGGAAAAAAACAACCTGGCTACTAAACTACACTACGAAATTTTTGAAGATGCAATTTTGCTTTAAAATTCAATTTTGTGAAGGATTAAGGAAGGGGGTTGGTTTTTTTTAAGATATTTTTGCATAGTAAAGGTTCTTGGCCAGCAAAGGTGGTAGGCAGATGGATGAAAAAACAAAATTTCATATGCTACAAAACTACCTAAACTACTCTATTTCGTAGCAAGGGGTTTTTTGAAGATTTTTGGAGGTTCCAACAACACACCAGTCATCTAGAGATATCCAGCCTATTAGTGGGCCATCCCAACATAGGATCATTACTCAAAATGAGTTTCATGCATCCATCCCAATGGGTAGACTAATGATTAAAGTGAATATTATCCATTCCTGAATAATAGGACTGTGTTTCCTACATCTAGAGGTATTTTAAATATGTTAAGTGATGGTGAATTGTCTCTCGAACATGTGATCTCTATTATGTAATTGTTTTACTATTAGAAAAACTGAATGTAATAAATAGGAAGTAGAGTCGTATTAGGAGTATGACTTCTTAAAGGATAGTTGTCCTTTCTCTGTTCCAGGAAAGAAGTTTCAGTTATGTTAGGTGTCAAAGTTAGAGTTTGAAGATCTAGCCATATGGGAAAATCATTTGCATTGTAAAGAATTTCTATTTATAGACTGAACATCGAAGAGAAAATGGTTGGAGAATATTGTACCAAATTTCTACTTGTATGTTTTTTCCATTATCAATAATATACAGTGACATTATACTTCCAAACCTGAGATTCTTATGAGGTGTTTAATGTGTTGTTGCTTTGTATCTTTATGTCTAATCACTTGCAGTGAATTTTATCTCTAATTACTCAGAATTCATGATGTCATGCTTCGACTTCCTTTAGGGTTGAAATTGTTGTGTTTTCCTTATATTGTGTGTATGAATAATCTTTATTAAAAACATCTATTTGCCTCAGCTTCCATGTGAAGAATTATTGTCACTAAGAGCACTGATGTTGACTCCATAGCTCAATGGTAGCAAGCCTTCATTTTTCAACCTACAATCATACAAAACCAAGTCAAAATTCATATATTTATCCATCTAGTATTATTTCTATTGAAAATCATAAATCCGCTTTGAGAGAGGCCTCTCAAACTGAAGAGGGTAATATTCAGTTAGAAGTGGTTTGAAAGAGTTACATTGAGTTGATTGATGAGTATCCTATCAAGATCAATTTGGTGATAAAATTTTGGTTCATTTGTCAGCAACTTGAAGACACATTTCCTGAAGTTTGTGTGCAAACAGTGAAGCTAAACTCTGGGAGGTAGCAGAAGCTCAGAAATTTTCGAGGCTGCAGAACTACCTTGGCGACTCCATTATTGAAGGATTCAAAAATTCATAACTTCATGGTGATTCCATTGGACTTATGAGGAACTCAGATGCTACCATTCTTGTTTTAAGGTATGCATGTGTAGATTTTTCAGAAATTTATGTTTTCCCAAATCCTTTTCCCAAGGATGCATATTTTTTAGGGAATAATCTAAAATTTAATGGAAAATATTTGATTTTGAACTTGAAGCATATATCAGATTTTTGTGACTTTACTGAGCTTCTTAGAGTCAGAAATGAAGATATTTTCATCATATTGTTCTATGATTCATTTCAAGGGAAATTTAAACAATGGATTGAAAGTTTTCCTGTCAGATCTATTAAGCCATTTGTAAATTTTTGGCTTATTTTTTTGGAAACATGGATGGAAACAACAGAGTTGGTAGCAGACTCTCCTTCCATTTAAGGTTTTAAACAATGGAATGATGATCACACTAATGAGCAAGTGGATGAAAAATTTTCTTCGACCTTGTCTTCTTATTTAAAGTCATTTAAGTGCAAGTCAGAAGATAAGATTCAATTTTTGTATGAATTTGATAAGAACATTGAGAAAGACATGGAAGTTTTAGAAGATCAAATTCAATCCTATAGTCTTCATGTTCAAGATCAGTATTTTAAAAAAAAACTCATGCCAAAATACAAAGATACAGTGTTGCTACCTTTTTCTTTTGAGATTGAGGAGGAATGTGATGCAGGGGCATTAGGCTCAAGAAATACTTTGTATTTTTGTAATACAAAGGGGGGTTTTATGTTTCTAAATTATCATGTAATTATTATTATTTTTAATAAAATAGTGAGGAATTGTAAATTTTTTTGAACCATTAGAGAACATGAGAGGAAGGTGATTAATTAGGAATGTGAAGAGTCTGCTTCAGAAAATCTGGGGATTTTGTCTAGATTTAGAAAATCTAGAATTTTAAGAGTTTTGTTGAGCTGTTAGAGGAGCTGAAGCGATTCATTATTTTCTTGTATAAATGAAAGCCTAAAAGCCGTTAAGTAGATAGGTCTGGAGAGTAGGAGAGTTGTTCAAGAGGCAGAGTAGTGAGAGTAGAAGGCCATTGAATTGAAGATCAAGCCACAAAGGAAGTACATCTTTGTAATTAATTGAGTTTAATTATATAGAGAAATTCAGGGTCATTTTGATTCTTGCTTGAGGCTGTGTGTGTTTCAATTTGATTTGAAAATTGGGTGAATCGATCACTGAAAGGATCGATTCCAGCAAAGCATTTAATTGTCTGTCTAGATTTATATATGATATATTGGATGAAATCTGAAGTGAATCAAATTCCTGTAGTCTCCGTTGAAGGAGGGTTCTATTCCTTTTAGTTCCTGAGTCATTATGCTATTGAGGAATCTAAATTTTTAATCTATGTGTGAAGAGCCAATTTGTTCCTTGAAACTTTAATTGATTTATGCGGTTTCGATTAAAATCTGTATGTAGAGGATTCTGATCTTTTGGAATTCATTTGCTATTGATATAATTTGTATCGAGTGGAACCAAGAGGAGCATCGATTATGTTAATCGATATTGATTTTTAGATGGAAGCCGAATAGAAATGGTTGACTACTGAGAACTGAAGGCGTTTTAACTTGTGCGTGGAGGGTTCACTGAGGAATTCGACGAGATCTGGACTTTAAGTGAGGAACGCAAGTGAGAAGGGTTCATTTCTTTGGTTCGATAGAACTTCAAGAGTTATGTTAGATATTAGTTGTAACACAGTGAATCCATGGAGAATTGAACTCTGCGTGTAAATTCCTAGAAGAATTTGAGTCGATTTGTTCAAGTTGCAGTCATAGCCGTGAAGCAGAGATTCTGAATCAATGGTGAATTTGAACGTATAATATGTGTAATAATTGAAGAGAAGGGATTCATAAATTGTATTGACCGAAAGGCGATCTGTAGCATTGAGGAAACCGTGGACAATAGCATTGTAATTGGGGTTGATCGATCTCTGAAATAAGGCGAAAGGAATCTCGAGGGAAGGCGAGAGAAAATGAACGGAACCTGGAATTGACTGGAAGGCAGAACTGTGAGTTCCATGTAACCCTAAGGATGTTCTTTATGAATGCAAACCAGCGGCATCGCACTACTCAAAAATGGTAAGCAGTATTTGGAAAATTCACGCGATCACAGTCCTGGGTTGACACGTAGCAATAGGCGGTATTAAATTACCACTTTTATCGTATAATTTTGAGGCGATAAACCTCCAGAGTATAATTAATGTGATTTTCATTCAATCATGAGGGAAATAGATCCAAGGGCATTCACGTGTGGATTTGCGTAAGTGATAACGCAAGGTAAGAAACCTGTGGACCCGACGAATTTTAATTATTTACTGGGTCTTCAATCCGAAGTCAAATACTTTATTATAATTGAATGGAGGGAGTATTATATGTTGTGGTTGAAGTGAGATGATAAAGCCTTATATATATACCTTTGATGAGATTGAGCATTGTTAAATGTGAACCATAAAGTCCATGGGTCTTTATTAAGTTGAGTTTAAAATCTGGGTCTAATGAAAAGTAGAGAAGAAAAACTTGCGAAAAGGGTGTGTGGATTGAGATGTATGGTTTTATAACCATATGAATTATATTTTATTATATTAGATTCGAAATATGAGTTTCCGTTTGTACAATTAAATTCCTAGGTTATTTGGATTATGACCAGTAATAGAAGAGGAGTGCTTCCGCATCAGTGATGTGAAATTTCCAGATTTAAAATTATTTGGAAAAAGAAAACTCGAATGTAGTTTTATAAGCACAAGAGAGAGTGAATATTGTGGGTTGAGCGGAGTAGGTACCATGCCATCAAGTGGTATTAGAGCAGGAAAGGCTCTGTTTGAAGTAAAGGATTTTTTTTGTAATTCAATCTAAATGTGTGATGAAAGAATGAGAGTAGATCAGATTTCAAAATCTGATATGCAAGGTTACACAGAGTTGCAGTGAACAGAGATTTGCAGAACTAAAGGAATGAAGAACAAGATCATGCAGGGATCTTGTAGGTAAAATAATTTTAAATCTGATTTGAAATTTATGGTTGCAGAAAGGTGAAGATAGAGTTTTGATGGTGATGGAAGTGAACCTGATATTCAGCTAAAGGTTGGATAGGAAGAACAATTGCTGTGTTCTCAAGAGAAGGTGATTTGATGAGCAGTGTTTAACTCTGGTTTGAAGAATTGTTTGCAGAATTCAGATTGTAGGCAATTGAAGAAATCTCAGCAAAATCATATCACAGCTTTGAGAGCAGTGATGAAGGAGTCTAGTAAGGGATTCTAAAGTGAAAAAGGAAAGTGTGGGAAAAACTTGAGGAAATTCAACAGAGGTTGAATGAGTTCTAAAATTTGTAGAGTGAAGCCTAGAGAGAGTAGAATAATGTGCTCAAAAGGTTCTAGCAGAAGGAGAACCAGTACTTTCGAAAAGCCCAGATCTAGAGGAAAGGATTAGTGAGGTAACTGGCATAAGGAGAGCTTGCCGTTGAAGAGGCTTGGTGTAGCTGATGAGTGAGGAAATCATGATGGAGAAAAGGATGACTACTGATAGTCATAGAAGATATGGCAGAGGTTCTGAGAGAGGCCACAACAAAAAAGAGAAAGAAGATGCCAGGACAAATGGCATGAGGAAGAAATTGACTGATGCAAAATATTGGAAAGAGGTAGCTAACATTAGAGAATAGTTTAATAAACTGGAAATGATGATAGAGGAAAGCCAGAGAGTTGGTTGTATCACAAAGAAGAGAGTACAGTGGCCAAGACTACTCAAGAGAAGAAAACAACAAGAGAACATGCAGTTTATAGAGACGCTGAGAAATCTTGAACATAGGATGGATTTACAGTTGAGATGTGCAGAACTCGGAGTAGCTAAGTTTAGAAGAATTTTTTTTTTTTTGTGAAGCAGAACAGAGTACAGATGAAGAATGGGGATCTGTAAAAGATCTTGTGAATCATGCTAAAGGTTTAAGGAAGTAAGAAACTTGTCTTGCTAAAGAGAAAATCATTGATGATTTCCTGAGTTATTGGACAAGTCCAGATCAGCTGGATGATGTAAAGACTTTTATTTTTGAATCTAACAATTGTGAGGTGATTACAGGTTCTATAGAAGAAGAGGATCAGTCTGAGGAACTAATAAATGAAGCAACCGAGACTGAAAATTCTTGTGGTTTTAAAACTAAAGAGTTTTGTATGTTTGCAGGTACATCACAGGGAGATGAACAAGCTTTAAAGTTTGTTGAGGAGGAGAAATTGAATCTGAAATCTGTTCAGATCAATGCTGAGATAGCAAGATCTCAAGAGGAATTGAAGACAAAATATTCTAATGAGAGTATTGAGGCAAGAGATGAGGGACCATCTGATGATCGGTCAAGAACCAGTGAAGGTATAAAGGGTTGTGTGAGGTTCCCAAAATCTACTCCAATTGAAGTTGTTGAATTGTATAGAAGGTTGGATTTTCAAAGAAGAGAATTGGAGAAATAGAGGACCTATGCACAGGATAAATTGCTGAGGAAGCAGGACACGAAGGTCTTCATGAATGGTGTTCATGAAGCAGATGATGGAAAGAAGGAGAGACTTGCTGACAGTCTCATGGGGGATGCAAATCAACATACTAATGTGCTGACAGAGGATTTGGAAGGAAACTCAGAACAACATACCGATGTGTTGTCAGAGGAGGAAGAGGTATTGATACCTCGTAATTTTAGTGTTGAAGGTTTATGTGTTAATCATGCAGGCAAAGAAGAACAACAAATGGAAATTTTTAGGAAATTTAATAAGAAGGAGACTATGTTAGCTGAAAACATAGGGAAGGATCATCATTTAACATGGTGATTGGAACTATGGAGATAACTCTAGAAGCTGAGGAGAAATATAGTGAATATTTTCTGAGTCCTGAAGAATACTTGGAACTGTAGAGAGAATAATTGGTGACTGGATCATCAATTGAGGCCATTGGGTCTTGTGATTTTGAAACCGACAATTTGATTGTGCTTACAGGTATTGCAGAAGACAATCCGTCATTGGGAATTGCCTTGAGAGAAGAAGAATTGTTGCAGAAAGAAGGTGAGACAGTCATGTCTCATATGCAGAAACTTGTTACTGTTGGTGACAGGGAAGGATTGGCTTGTTTGATGGGCCAAGAACAGACTATGGGGCAGATTTTTAAAACTGAGACAGTGATGAAGAATCATAATTCTATTCTGATAGAAGGTGAAAAGGCAGAATTTGAAGAACTTGATTTGATTGCCAGAATCAAACAAGAAGGTGTAAGACAATTACTGAAGATTGTCAAAGAAGAAGAAGAAGATGTTGAATTTAGATTGCAGCATATTGATGAGTGGCCGAAATGTTTGCTGGAAACATTTAAACAGGAGGAAGAAATTGCAGGTGATGAACAAAAGAATGTTGCGGAGGAAGATATCCTAAGAGATATTTAGGAAGTTTGGGAGGCAGTATTGGCAGCAACATTTCTGGCAAAAGAGGCAAAATTGGCATCAGCAACACCTATGGTGGCAGCTGAGCCAACATGTGGAGTGAAATTTGTAGGAGTAAAAACAATGTTAGCAAAAATCTTGAAGTCAGTAATAGCAACAACAACAAAGGCAGTTACAGAAGCAGAAATTGAAAACAACAGCAATGGGCAGAGGAATTTCCAGCTAGAAGATAAGCTAGACATGGAGATTGAAAGCATCAGAAAACTGATGATGAAGGTGTCTCAAAAGCAGAAGACAGTGGCAAGAAAGAAGAGGAATTTTAACAAAGGAAAGACAAGAGCAGAATGTGAAAGTATAGATGGTGGTAAATTGCAAAACAAGATATTGAGACCTAGAGATGTGAAGTTGAAGAAAAATGCAGCTATTGGACAGCAGCAAAGCAAAGTATGGGATCCAAGAAGACAAGGACTAAAGGCACATGATTAGGAGATCATGATCACTTTTAACCTTGGGAGTCTGATGTAGGGGCATTAGGCTCAAGAAATACTTTGTATTTTTATAAGACATAGGGGAGTCTTATGTTTCTAAATTCTCATGTAATTATTAGTATTTTGAATAAAATAGTGAGGAATTGTAAATGTTTTCGAACCATTAGAGAACATGAGAGGAAGGTGATTAATTGGAATGTGAAGAGTCAGCTTCAAAAAATATGGGGATTTTGTCTAGATTTAGAAAATCTGGAATTTTAAGAGTTTTGTTGAGCTGTTAGAGGAGCTAAAGCGATTCATTATTTTCTTGTATAAATGTAAGACTAAAATCCATTAAGCAGATAGGTCTGGAGAGTAGCAGAGTTGTTCAAGAGGCAGAGTAGTGAGAGTATAAGGCCATTGAATTGAAGATCAAGCCACAAAGGAAGTACGTCTTTGTAATTGATTGAGTTTAATTATACAAAGAAATTCATTTTGATTCTTGCTTGAGGCTGTGTGTGTTTAAATTTGATTTGAAAATTGGGTGAATCGATCACTGGAAGGATCGATTCCAGCAAAGAATTTAATTGTCTGTTTGGATTTATATATGATATATTGGATGAAATCTGAAGTGAATCGAATCCCTGTAGTCTCTGTTAAAGGAGGGTTCGATTCCTTTTAGTTCCTGAGTCATTATGCTATTGAGGGATCTAAATTGTTAATCTCTGTGTGAAGAGCCAATTCGTTCCTTGGAAATTTAATTGATTTATGTGGTTTCGATTAAAATCTGTATGTAGAGGATTCTGATCTTTTGGAATTCATTTGCTATTGATATAATTTGTATCGAGTGGAACCAAGAGGAGCATCGATTATGTTAATCGATATTGATTTTTAGATGGAAGCCAAATAGAAATGGTTGACTATTGAGAAATGAAGGAGTTTTAACTTGTGCGTGGAGGGTTCACTGAGGAGTTCGACGAGATCTGGCCTTTAAGTGAGGAACGCAAGTGAGAAGGGTTAATTTATTTGGTTCGATAGAACTTCAAGAGTTCTATTAAATATTAGCTATAACACATTGAATCTATGGAGAGTTGAACTCTGCGTGTAAAGTCCTGGAAGAATTTGAGTCGATTTGTTCAAGTTGCAGTCATAGCTGTGAAGCAGAGATTCTGAATCGATGGTGAAATGGAACGCAGAATATGTGTAATCATTGAAGAGAAGGGATTCATAAATGGTATTGAGCGAAAGGCGATCTGTAGCATTGAGGAAACCGTGGACAATAGCATCGTAATTAGGGTTGATTGATCTCTGAAATAAGGTGAAAGGAATCTCGAGGTAAGGCGAGAGAAAATGAATGGAACCTAGAATTGACTGGGAGGCGGAACTGTGAGTTCCATGTAACCCTGAGGGCGGTTTTTATGAATGCAAACCTACGGTATCATGCTTCTAAAAAATGGTAAGCAGTATTTGGAAAATTCACACGATCACAGTCTTGGGTTGACAGGTAGCAACAGGCGGTATTAAATTACCACTTTTATTGCATAATTTTGTGGCGATAAACCTCCGAAGTATAAGTAACGCGATTTGTGTTCGATCATGAGGGAAATAGATCCAAGGGCATTCGCGTGTGGAGTTGCGTAAGTGATAACGCAAGGTAAGAAACCTGTGGACCCGACGAATTTTAATTATTTTCTGGGTCTTCAATCCAAAGTCAAAGACTTTATTATAATTGAATGGAGGGTGTATTATATGTTGTGGTTGAAGTGAGAAGATAAAGCCGTGGATACATACCTTTGATGAGAGTGAGCATTGTTAAATGCGAACCATAAAGGTTGTGGGTCTTTATTAAGTTGAGTTTAAAATCTGGGTCTAATGAAAAGTAGAGAAGCAAAACTTGCGAAAAGGGTGTGTGGATTGAGATGTATGGTTTTATAACCATATGAATTATATTTTATTATCTCAAATTCGAAATATATGAGTTTCCGTTTGTAGAATTGAATTCCTGGGTTAGTTGGCTTATGACCAGTAATAGAAGAGGAGTGCTTCTGCATCAGTGATGTGAAATTTCCAGATTTAAAATTATTTGGAAAAGGAAAACTCAAATGTAGTTTTATAAGCCCAAGAGAGAGTGAAGATTGTGGGTTGAGTAGAGTAGGTACCATGCCATCAGAATGCCTTGTTCTTGAAAATCAGTTTGATAGCACACAACTGAAATCTTATGTTGCTAAAGAAAGCATATATGAGCTGTCTAAAACTGCAGAATGTCTTGATAATTATCAAACAAACTATGTCTTATATGATCCTATAGCTGAATACATGGAAGAGTTTTAAATTCCAAATTTCCAATTATGTTTATATTGTGAGAATCAGACCCATCTTCTCTTACCTTTATCATTTCTGAATATATTTTCTTTTGGTTCAAGTGCAGTCAAGGGGTTCAAGTATCAGATCAACTCATTGACTGGCTTTATTGGAGGTTTCATGTTGCTTGAATCAAACATGAATATTACAGTTTTTAGGGTAGGTATGAGTGTGTGTGAATAAGCTCAAGTAGACTAAGCATCTTTTCAGTATGTATAGATTTGGTTTTTCAGTAGTAATCATCAAGCTTGAGCCTGAGGAGAAGGCCATAAGAGCTTGGTGAATTCTTCATAAATTTCAGAAAATTTTCAATTTTTCAAGAGAGAGACACTGGAACTACAAGTTCTTGGTTGTACCGCAGGTGCACACCATCCCCACTGGAGCCACTATTATCACACTCAAAATTTTTGAAATTTATTTTGATAAGGTCACCATAGGTTTCATGTTATATCATGTTGGGTCATGCATTTGATGAAGAAATTATAAAATCATGTTTATCCTATGTCAAAAAACCATTATGAGTCATTTCATGTCAGCCAAATCCATTTTATATCATTTAGTTTTCACACCCATGCCTTAAAATCAAGAAATAAGCCATTTGTCTAGTTTTTCATAGTTTCGTAGTGAATACAGTGGCAGAATAACAGATTTTGCTATGAAACTGCCTAAACATTTCGTAGTATTCATTTTCCAAAATAAAATCGATGAATTCTCATTTTCTATTGGTTTTAGGGAAAGGTGATATCACCTATTAGGTTATGACAATTATCCAACATGTGAAATCATAGGTGATTTTCATCATTGCACTTTTATCGTCCATTTTTCATTTTCCATCTCATATTAGAATTTCATCTTTTTTCACCCAAGCTCCTTTCTGCTATTAACCCTTCAGCCTTTTCATGTATTGGTCATGTGTCACCCTTGAAAATTTTTAGCTTTGTGGCAAGCAGCTTGATGTCCAATTTGTCTTTACAGGTGTCACATTTTTGAGAGGGCAGCTTGGTTATAAAAGGATATGGTCATGAAGGAGAAGGAATACGAAGGAGGATCTGTGGTTATATAGGAGCTCATGGATCTTAAGCTATTCATGGAGGAACCTAGTTTTTCTGAAGAATTCACTAATTCATTTTGCTTGAATTTCTACTAGAGCCAACAGGGAATTTGTTGTGTTTTTGGACTGTGTGAGCAGTCAATTTCAAGAGAATATTATGGATGAAAAGAAATGAATTATAAAATACTGAGAGATTTTATTTTCAAGCACAGAACAAGGAAAAATAACCTCAACTTTTCTCACAGGTGCTACCAGTTTAGAGATTCGAAGATGTCTCTCGGTCCTATTTTTAGAATCCATAATTTTCCTGTTTTATACATTTTTTTCTAATGCATATTCTGAACATCTGGAAATGGTTTTCAAAAACCAAAGAGATATTTATCTTCATAACATATTTACCTACAAAAACCACTTTCAATTTTACACAATCTATCAAGGATAGGGAGATAGTATCTCATCTATGAACCCTATTGTTAAAAAACAAACAGAGTCATTTTATTGGGAAATTAACTTGCTTAAGGTGAAAATGATGTTGTTTGAAGAGGGTAAGAGGAAAGTTTGTCTTATCATATTTCACTATATCAATTTTCAGACCTATAGGTCAATTTTGGAAGAAAAGGGAAGATTTTGTAATTTTTAGCCATATCAGGTAGTTTCATGGTGTGCTTCAGGCTTGAAGGTTGAAAAACACTACAAAATTTCTTAAGATGATTTTTTGCCTATAAAATTTTTTTTTTGACGATCCAAGGAGGGAGGTTGATGGTATTCACTCATTTTGACCTGACAAACATTTTTTGACCAGCAGAGGTGGCAGAAGGAAAAGACAAAGGACAAAAACAACCTCGCTACTAAACTACATTACGAAATTTCTGAAGATGCAATTTTGCTTTAAAATTCAGTTTTGTGAAGGATTAAGGAAGGGGGTTTTTTTTTTAAAGATATTTTAGCATATTAAAGGTTCTTGACCAGCAAAGGTGGCAGGCAGATGGATGAAAAAGAAAAATTTCATATGCTACGAAACTGTCTAAACTGCTCTGTTTCATAGGGAGGGGTTTTTTGAAGATTTTTGGAGGTTCCAACAACACACCAGCCATCTTGATATATCCAGCCTATCAGTGGGCCATCCCAGCATAGACTCATTACTCAAAATGAGTGTCACACATCCACCTCAATGGGCAGGCTGATGATTAAAGTGAATATTATCCATTCCTGAAAAGTAGGATTGTGTTTCCTAAATATAGGCGTATTTTAAATATGTTAAGTGATGGTGAATTGTCTCTTGAACATGTGATCCCTATTATGTAACTGTTTTACTATTATAAAAATTGAATATAATAAATAGGAAGTAGAGTCCTATTAGGAGTATGACTTCTTAAAGGATAGTTGTCCTTTTTCTATTCCAAGAAAGTAGTTTCAGTTATGATAGGTGGCAGAGTAAGAGTTCGAGGATCCAGCCAGCTAGGCAAATCATTTACATTGTAAAGAATGTCTATTTATAGACTGAACATCGAAGAGCAAAGGGTTGGAGAATATTGCACCAAACTGCTACTTGTATGCTTTTTCCATTATGAGTAATATATAGTGACATTCTACTTCCAGACCCGAGATTCTTATGAGGTGTTTAATGTGTTATTGCTATGTATCTTTATGTCTAATCACTTGCAGCAAATTTTATCTCTAATTACTCAAAATTCATGCTGTCATGCTCTGACTTCCTTTAAGGGTGAAATTTATATTTTTTCCTTATATTGTGTGTATGAATCATCTTTATTAAAAACCTCTATTTGCCTCAGCTTCCATGTGAAAAATTACTGTCACTAAGAGCACTGATGTTGACTCCATAGCCCAATGGTAGCTAGCCTTAATTTTCCAACCTAAAATCATACAAAAACCAAGTCACAATTCATATAGTTAGCCATCTAGTATTATTTCTATTGAAAATCATAAATCCCCTTTGAGAGAGCCCTCTCAAACTGAAAAGGCTAATCTTCAGTTAGAAGTGGTTTTAAAGAGTTACATTGATTTTATTGATGAGGAGCCTATCAAGATAAATTTGGTGATAACAGAATTATTTTGAAATGTTGGGTGTGGAGTCTGATTATCTTTTTTATTTTGTATCACAGCATTGGACCCCTGTACCTTAATGGGGTGGCAACGCCGCCCATAATTAAACGCTGCCTGGGGGGTACAGGGGGGGGGGGGGAGATGCAAATTTATGGAGCCCCCTCCCTTGGCAAGGGGTTTTGGGTGTAGCTCCCCCGAAGCTAAAAACAGATGTAAAATTTCCTTGTAAAAGTATAGTAATTTCTAGTCAATCTCGGTTGTTCATTAGGCGGATGATCTGATGGTAGAAGTTATGTTTAGTTTATGGTTTTTTTCCCTAGAAGGCAACCCCTCTTTTGTATGAGGGTATTTTATTGCGGCTGTGTATTGTATGTGTATCCTCAGAGAGAGAAACAGATAAGGAGACTATGAGAGAGAATAGATGATATTACAGCAGATCTGTTGTAGGTTGTGTCTCTTCATTTTGTTGGATAATAGAAAGGAAGGATTGGTTGTTTGGGGTGGACGTAGCCCAAACTGGGTGAACCACGTATATCTTTGTCTCTCTGGTTTTATGTGTTTCTTGTGTTTTTGTTCCCGCATATATTTTATTTGTTCCATTGCTCTCTAATATATAATTTTCTAACAACTAGTATCATAGTCGAAGGTCTGTTTGGCTGATAAACTCACAGGAAAGAAGGGTTCTAGGTTTGAGTGGGAGCAATGGTGAAAGATGGTAAGTTTAGGGTCGAGAAATTTAACGGAAAAAACTTCCCACTATGGAAGATGTAGATGGAATATTATTTGTATTAAAAATATTTGTACCTACCATTGAGCGGAAAAAAAATAAGCCGACGACTATGATATATGCAGAATCGGATATTCACGATAGAAAGGAACTTGGAATAGTATAGCTGTGCCTCGCGGTGTCGGTAGCCTTCAATATTTCGAAGGAAACAATAACAGAGGGTTTGATTAAGGCATTGGCGAAACTATATGAAAAATCCCCGGCCTCAAACAAGGGATTTCTTATGAAAATTTTATTTAATATAAAGATGTCGGAAGGTGGATCTGTTGCAGACTATTTAAAATATTTTAATACAGTTACCAGTCAGTTAAGTTCTGTAGGGGTAGACTTTGATGATGAAGATAGGGCTCTTTTATTTCTGTGCTCATTGCCAGAAAGCTGGAATGGTTTAGTTATGGCCATTAGTAACTTTGTCTCTAGATCTAGTACTTTAAAGTTTGATGATGTTGTTGGTGCTATCCTTAGCGAGGAAATGCGATGGAAAATCTCTGGTGAGACATCGGGTAATGCTTTGAGTGCAGAGTCCTGGGGAAGAAAAATGGAAAGAAGAAAGAGCTCAAGATATCATAGTAAATCAAGGAAAGGCAGATCCAAGTCCAGATCGGGGGTAGCGTGCTGGAAATGCGGAAATAAAGGACACCTAAAGAAGGACTGTAGATCTTAGAAGGGAAAATAAGGAGACACACAACAAGAAAAAAATCATGAAGAAAATGTGATAGATTATGTGTTACAATATGATTTGATTCTTTCTTTCGAAAATGTTACTGATTCCTGGGTGGTAGATTCAGGGGCCTCATTCCATGCCGCACCTGATAAGAAATATTTTCATGACTATGTTCAAGGATATTTTGGACAAAATCATTTGGGTGAGGATAAACCCTGTAAAATTATCGGACTGGGTAAAGTTCTTTTAAAAAAACAGAATGGAAACCAATGGCTATTAAAGGAGGTAAGGCATGTTCTAGATCTGAAAAAAATCTGATTTCAACAGGGAAGTTAGGCGGTGAAGGTTGTATGACAACTTTCACAGATAAAACTTGGAAGGTCACCAAAGGAGCCCTAGTAATAGCAAAAGGCAAAAAGGTTGGTACATTGTATTTATGCAATGGTATTTATAACTATGTTAATGCTTTAACTTCCAAAGGAGCAGATGGAGCATTATGGCATCATAGGCTTGAACACATGAGTGAGAAGGGGATGAAGATTCTTCACTCGAGAAATTTGTTGCCGGATTTGAAGAATGTAGATTTGGATTTCTGTGATAATTATATTTATGGAAAATAGAAGAGAGTCAGATTTCTCAGAGTTGGGAAGAAAAGAAGAGTGAAACATTAGAGCTTGTGCATACAGATGTATGGTGACCTACTCAAGTATCATCTCTCAGTGGCTCTCATTATTATGTTACCTTGATTGATGATGCAACTAGAAAAACTTGGATTTATTGTATTTAGAATAAATCTAATGTATTTGATACTTACAAGAAATCGAAAGCTTTGGTTGATATTAAGACAGGAAAGAAGTTGAAGTGTCTTAGATTAGAAAATGGAGGTGAATATTGCAACAAGGTTTTTATAGGTACTGTTCAGAGCATTGAATTCGCAGAGAGAAGACAGTTCCAAGAACACCACAAGAAAATGGTGTGTCAGAAAGGATAAACAGAACAATCATGGAGCGTGCAAGGTGCATGAGATTGCATGTAGGATTGTCTTTACAATTTTTGTCAGATGTTGTAGATACTATTTTTTATCTAATAAACAGAGGGCCTTCAAGTTCTTTGGATGGTGGTATTCCAGAGGAGGCATGGAAAATTAAAAAGTTAAACTACTCTTTTCTAAAGCCTTTTGGTTGTGAGGCCTTTCTCCATATTAATAAAGAAAATAGAAAAAAGCTTGAGGCAAAATCAAAGAAATGTGCCTTTATTGGATATGGTGTTAATGATTTTGTTTATCGCTTATATCATTATGAAAATCACAAATTCATTAGGAGAAGAGATGTAATATTCAATGAAAAGGTCTTGTATAAGAATCAGTTGCAGGAAAAGAAACATGAAAAAGAAAACAAAGAATACACAGTTCTTGATGATCACAGAAAAAGTAAAGCTGCCTTAAAATAATAATAATCAATAGCCATAACAACAACAACCACCACAACAGCAATAGGCACCTCAAACACTTGAAAATGGTGTCAGAAGATCTACCAAGATAAGTATACCCCCTGAATGATACTCTCCTTCATTATATTTTTATTTTTTATTGATTCTGGTGAACCTGAATGATATGAAGAAGAAATGCAGGTTGAAACCAGGAAGAATTGGGAGCTAGCCATGGAAGAAGAGATGGACTCCTTAATACATAACTAGACTTGGGACTTAGTCAGGTTGCCTACAGGTTAAACTACATTGCAAAATAAATGGGTTTACAGGCTGAAGGAAAAAGATGGAGGAAAAAAAAGGTACAAATCTAGACTTTTGGTGAAGGGGTTTGCACAAAAGAAAGGTATTGATTTTGATGAAATATTTCCCCCTATTGTTAAGATGACTTCAATCAGAACTATTTTAAGTCTTGTAGCAGTGGAAGATTTACATCTTGAATAGTTAGATGTAAAGACAAAATTTCTCCATGGAGATTTGGAGGAAGAGATCTATATGCCGCAACCAGAAGGATATGAGGCCAAAGGGAAATAAAAATTAATGTGCAGGTTAAAGAAGATCTTGTATGTATTAAAACATGCTCCAAGGTAGTGGTATCTAAAATTTGACAGGTTTATGTCTGAACAAGGTTATACTAGATGTCACTCTGATCAAAGTTTTTATCTAAAAAAGCAAAATGATGGAAGCCATATTATATTATTATTGTATGTAGATGACATGCTTATTGCAGGGTCTAACATGCTGGAAACAAATTTTCTCAAAATAAAATTGGCAAATTCATTTGCAATGAAGGATTTGGGAGCTAAAAAGAAAATCCTTGGTATGAGAATAACTAGAGACAGGAAAAATCGCAAATTAACACTGCCTCAGAATGAGTACATACAAAAGGTGTTGAAAATATTTAATATGCAGAATGAAAAACCTGTTAGTACACCTTTTGCTAGCCATTTCAAACTTAGTAAGGATATGTGCCTCAAGACCCAAGATGAAATGGATTATATGTCTAAAGTTCCATATGCATCAACAGTTGGAAGCTTAATGTATGCAATGGTCTGGACAAGGCCTGATATTGCACATGTAGTGGGAGTTGTAAGCAAGTACATGAACAATCTAGGAAAATAAAATTCGATGGCAGTGAAATGAATTCTCAGATATTTGAGAGGTACCACAAACCAAGAATTATTCTTTGGTGGTTCAAACATTTCTCTACAGGGATATGGTTATGCAGATATGGCAGGTGACAAAGATAACATGAGGAGCACCACAGGGTATGTATTTAGTGTAGGTGGAATATTTGTCAGTTGGGTTTCAAAAATCCAAAGTGTTGTTGCACTTTCAACAACAGAACCAGAGTATGTTGCTACTATAGAGGCTAGTAAATATATGATTTGGTTACAAAGGTTTATGGATGAATTGGGTAAGAAGCATGATATGGGAACATTATACAGTGATAGCCAAAGTACCTTTCATCTTCAAAAAACTCAACATTTCATTCCAGGACTAAACACATACAGCTCAAGTACCATTTCATACGGTCAATGTTGGAAGATGGACAATTGAAGCTGGAAAATATACACACTAGCCAGAATCCTGTAGATATGCTAACAAATTTTGTAACCAAGGAGAAATTGAGAATATTCTCGGTTTCAATTGGACTTCAAGTATGATGATGAAGATGAGAAACAACCAGGTCCAACAAGGAGTCATTTTCCAGCAAATGAAGCAGCGATGGAGTTGCTACAAAAAAATTCTCCAAGTGGGAGATTGTTGGGCATGGACTCCAATTATCTTGTTTATTTTTTATCACAGCATTGGACCCTTCGTAATTAAAAATTTCCTAGGGGGTCCATGGGGGGGGTAGCTGCGACTTTATGGAGCCCCCCCTGGTGGGGGGTTTCAGTGGAAACACCCCCAAAGCTAAAAATAGATGTAAAATTACCTTGTAAAAGTATAGTAATTTCTAGTCAATCTGGGCCGTTCATTAGGCAGATGATCTGACTGTAGAATTTATGTTTAGTTTAGGGTTTTTTGCCCTAGAAGGAAACCCCTCTTTTGTATGAGGTTATTGTATTGCAACTGTGTATTGTATGTGTATTCTCAGAGTGAGAAACAGATAGGGAGACTGTGAGAGAGAATATAGGATATTACAACGGATATGTTGTAGGTTGTGTCTCTTCATTTTATTGGATAATACAAAGGAAGGACTAGTTGTTCAGGGTGGATGTAGCCCAAACTAGGTGAACCACATGGCACATATATGTGTTTCTCTCTGGTTTTATGTGGTTTCCTCATATATTTTATTTTTTCCATTGCTCTGTAATATATAATTTTCTAACATGAAATATTCTAAGTAAAGGAAGAGCTTTGATAATTTTGCGTTATTGCATATTTTTGGGATCTATTTTCCACTTGGTAACTCAACACATTTTCTAATGGTGAAAATTGTGATCACGTTAATAAGTACTTGTCATAAGAATCAAATACTAATCAATATTAAGTACTTAAAGAGAATTAAGAAATATTAACCTAATAATCACTCAATCCACCTCGCATTGCATCCTAAGTTTAGTTGCATTAACAAATTACCTCCACTCATACTCTTGGTTGATAGACTTCTAGGGGCACCCTTATCATCTAGCTTAAAGGGCTTAGAAACTCTTCGAAAGTTAACATGGTGACATTGCATTCGTCAAGGCCATAATATATACAACACCAGAGGCATAAAATCATAGGAGCCTAACAAAAGGTATAGTTAATCAAGCCTTTGCTTGCTTCCTGTTGGCTTCCTTCCCACAACCTACTTTGGAGCCTAGCTTCAAAACAGTTAGGGGAAGGTCATACTTAGATTAGGAGTTTAATTAAAAATAACCAAGATATGTGCATCACATATAGGTTTTATTATTTCCATTTCATTTATGTTAGTGAAGCATCAAAGCTCAAGGGAAATTTTAGGGGCTAATATTCGGAAGTGGGCTAATTTTCCATGTTTTTTCCAAAAAAATGATTCATCAATTTCCATTTTTTAGAAAATTGATTCACCCAAATTTTATAGTATAAAATTATCTAACCCTAAAAATTGCCAAAATTTTATATATACCAATATAAAATAATTATAAACCTAAATATTTTCACAAAAATAACATCAAAAATTCTACAATTTACATTTTGGGGACTAGTAAGATTTGCCAAGGTTTGTAATCTTTAAGATAAACTTCCGTCCTTGAAATTTCCTTGTCAAAGCTGCAGTTTTCCATATGGTACTTGGCATTAGTTTTATAAAGAAAGAGTATTGGATCCATAAGGCATTGGTCTCAAATATATCAATTCAATCTAATCCTTAAAATCTTTCTAGATTTAACCAAGTGCCAGGCCACTCAATTGTGTCTCCTCGACTCATTGGTTCCCAACTTGTCCCTCATTATCTAATTTTACACAGGGTCTACCCCTCATAACCTACTATTATAAGACATCTAGAACGGAGATATTGGGGATCAAGGAGATAACTTCAACCTGAGTTTTTGGTATAGTGTATGTACAATTTGATCGACAACAAGACCCACTTAAACAATCATCTTCTTGATTAATTTTGACCAAGGATCAGTGTAAATCATTGATATAATTTTCCCAATGAACTACTTGATTATACATAAATTTTAAATAATTTAAAGAGAGTTATTTTCTGTGGAAAACAAATTGTTGTCTAATAGCTACTTGGTGGAGGGAATATATCCCTTGTTCATTTAGTAGATGGATCAATTTCTTTGAGAGCAGATGGTGGTTTTGTGATCCTATCCATGGATATTTTCCAACAAGGATGTAATGTCCCCATTCCACAATTGGGTGACACTACTAATACCAAACTCCATATTCACCCAAAACACCTATGGAAGCATATAATTTATGATCAAAATTATCAAACCCTGGCTAACTTCTAGTGTTGTAGTAATTCTGGGCAAATCCTGCAATGAATTGTAACCTACATTTAATTTATATGAATAGTAACTTGAGTTTTACTGCTATGAATTGTAACTTGGGTTTAAACCCTAAATCTGAATCCCATTAAAATGATGTATCATTAAAAAATTGTGTTTGTACACTATAATTCATAGGCATACATAGTAGATATGTATATTTAGCATATAAACCTAGAAAATGGATATGAGAAAATATAAGAACACCAGATAATTAGAAGCATTTAACAAAACATCCTGAAACTAGGATTTTAACATAATGTTAAGAATCAACACAACATGGAAATAAGAACACTTGTCTATAAGAAAATGGGAAATTGGTTGTAGGATTTCCATGTTTCACCTAGTAATAGACCCTGTGGTTCATCACGATCAACCACAAGTCACCCTTGAGATGGGGTGCCAACTCCATGAAAATGGGAAAACCAATAATGACCCTCTTTGCAACGGCTTTCCCCATACCTGTGCCAAAAATCATGGTGCCTTATGGCAGTTAGCTGGGAAATAAACCATACCATCAGTAGCCTTTGTGATTTTCTTCCCCTATACTTTCATCCATGAACCATGGTGTCTTCCTGTTAGCTGAGAATTTCTCAACAATAGGGTTTTTCTTCCCCCGTACCTGTGCCCATCAATCATGGCACCTTATGACTCATAGGACACTCTCCACCCATTATTCAATGAAGGGAAAAAATAATGCATTGTAGAATCACAAATTTCTAATACCATGACCCCTTCATTCAACTCTCTCTCACACACACACACATATAATTTTTCCTATGTGAGGCTATCTACTTCCATGTGGCATGCAATAGGGCCACATGGGTCTCGAGGTGTCATTTACCAAAACATGAAACATAACACTCGTTTCCTGTTGCCACAAAGTTGAGCCACCCCCATTACTCTTTCATGAATTTATCCCTACATCTAACTCTTATTTTGTTATTTTTTTATTGTTATATATACATGTACATAATACATAATTACAACCTTGGTCCTTTGGCTTCTCTTCCCAAACAACCAACTCCTTGGGCCATTTAACCTCAAAATCTAGATCTATAGATACACACGTATGTAGGCACGTAGGCCAGTACACCACTAAATATTGACCCAATTGTTTAAATATTATTTTCGTTCTTGCAACCATGTTTCATCACTATAACAACAAAAATATATTTCACGAAATGTCGTTTCTTGTGCAGTTGTAATTTTGACATCTTCTTTTATGTCAAAAATTTGACGATAGGAGTCATTATATCTCCAACACCTATTCATCGGATATAATCATTGAAAATGAATTAGACATCGGATGAGAACTCCTACAAATTCATCACAAAACATCATTGTATGACCATCTGAACGTTATTTTCTTCCAAAAATTTTCCGATTGTGTCGATGTGTTGTGTTGTCGGAACCAACATCAGAAGACCAATGTCGGCGAGAATTTTTTGAAAATATATTAGAACGAACCTATCATAGTTGTGATGTTTCTACCATCGAAAGGGTGGATGGAAGACTCACAACATCCATAATTTTTTAAAAGATATTGCAATCAACCTTGCATAGTTGTGACATTTGTGTCATCTGAATAGGAGTCGAACCATTGTTGTCTAGGCGTTGTAAGACTAATGACATTTAGAAGGAACCGAAATCCAAAGACCAATGTTGTTGGATATTTTTTTAAAATCAATGAGCTTCCATATATACTTTAGAACACCCTAAATATAACTCTTCGTTAACTCAGGCACATATAAAACTAAATCTAGATCATAAACATTACCTAATGTGTAGTGGAATGGAGCATTTTACAGAATAACACAAAGGTCCTATATAATCATTAATGCTAGTGTTGTTGTTAAAGTTTATGGAAATACTTATAAGAATGGTTCTCCACATAAATTTATGCCACTAATGCTATTTTTTAGAAGGATTTGCATAGATTTATTTAAAATATACTTTAAGGGAGTAACTAGAATGAGATGGTTCATGATCATAAAATTTACCCCATAAAAGTTGGAAGTTCAAAGAGTGACAAATCCCCTCTCCCTGACTGTTTTTTAAGATAGTGGAATGTATGGTTGATCATTTTAGTTAACAATGGTATGTTCTATTCTTAGCAAAATTAATTCAATGTTCATTTAACCCAATGAAAATATCCAATTTATTTTTCTAGTAGAAATCACATTAATCATAAATAGCATTGACAATAGCTAGAGATAAAACATAAAATAAAATGCAGAAGAAAATCCATGATAACAGGAAACCGGATTTGGTGGATGCCGGGAAAAAATCCCATCATGGGGAAAACCCTTTGATAAAATCTTCTTATTATTATATCAAATGTTCAACATAGAGAGAGAGTACAAAAATTCAAATTTGACTTTCCAAATCAAAGCAAAAAAACCCTTTCAAATCTGCAGTCAAATTCAGCCCTAACCAGAAAGTCAAAGATGGTCAATGAAATAATAAATATTCCTTTTTGGAGCTCGGTAATACCCATTAAAACTTGGCCTAATAAGGTGGTCAAAGTTAGCCCAAAGCAGTCTTGAAAACTATGGTCAAACTTGGTCATCTATATGATCAACTCTGCTATTAGGTCTGCGGTCAACCCTGTAGTCATCCCTGCGATCAAAGTGCCCATAAATTCTTGGTTTCTATGCCAAACTGTACGACCTACATAAAAAACAAAGTTTCCCATAAAAATCATAGACAAAGGATGATTCAAGTGCTCATTCAACACTGGTCAAACTCCTGAAACTGTCTTGAAATCTGGCCCTATAATTTTCCCAGAAAAAACGTCTTTCTGCCACATGTGTGAGAGAGAGAATATTTTGCCAGTAGTTGTACGAGCCAATGAGAGAAGGAGAGAGAATAAATGTGTGTGATGAAAATTACAAATGAGGTAAGAGGGCAATTATATTTATACAATTCCTTGATGGTGAAGATACGCGTCCATTAGGCTTCATGATCCTACATGATGATGTGGCCAACCTGAAAAATTTTCACATGTGTGGGCATAAATTCAAAAACACACTTCTTATAGTCCAAATTGGATGATATTTATATCAGTTTTTCTCCTCTTAAAAAGATGAATTTAATGAAATCACAATCTCCATCAAATGAGTTTTCTCAATGTGTAATTTGGCCCTAGTTGTCAATTTTAATAATCCCTCTCAACTAGGGAGAATTACACCTGCCAATCCATCTATAATCATTGATAATCATGCCATCCTATTGTCATGTACCATATTTGAATCTAGTCTCAAATCTATTGAACAATGACGTAATACTGAAGAATAATTGATTGAGAGTAATTCACAATACCTTACCACTCTCCATTAAAAAACTCAATACAGGGGTAGAGCCCAAATTAGATTTGATCCTACATGATCAAGATGTTGAACACCATGCATCTTATACACAGGGAGTATGACAGTATATGATGCATCCATCGGTAGTGATATGGTCCCTATCCACTTTTCCAACTCATTTCCCAGATGAGAGGTACTTCACATGAGTCCCAGGCTACATAGGTAGAATGTATGTTGGGGCATCATGAGTAGAAGGTGAACCAATAATCCTGCTCATATGCCATAGGAGAAGGTGAACCACTCATACTATTCATATTTTAGTCATAGGGGAAGGTGAACCACTCTCCCTACACACATGTGTCATCAATCACAAGGGAAGGTGAACTACTCACCCTTTACATAGTGCACCAATAGGGGAAGGTGAACAACTCACGCTATGATCGCTCGTAACTCCAAGAAGTACCCCAAGCCCCCAGTAGCTCCCAGATCTCAATGTTGACTCAAGTGGGACACTCATGGGAGGGTATTTCCATAACTCCAAGTCTCTTATGGAAGGCTAAGAATTTGACCTTCCTTAAGGGTTTCATGAGTATGTCTATGACCTCCTCATTAGTCCTGACGTGTTGGAGCCTTATTGCTCCCCATTGTACCATATCCAAAATAAAGTGGTACTTTATATTAATGTGCTTGGAGCAGTCGTGGAACACGAGATTCCATGAAAGAAGAATACCACTCTTGTTTTCACAAAATATCAAAATGGTATCTAGTACGTGATCAAATAGCCCACTGAAGAGCTTCCTCAAACAAACAAATTCAAAGAAAGCCACACTAGCAACAATGTATTCGAACTCGTAGGTACTTAGAGAAAATTATTTATGCTTCCTTCTCATCCAATAAATTGACATAGACCCCAATGAGAAGAAACATCCAGACGTGCTCCTACGATCCACCACATTTCCAGCCTAGTGAACATCAATATATCCATGTAGCCTCAAATTCCTGATAGTGTATCTCAATCCATAGTTGATTGTGCCACGAGGATACCTTAGGATATTATTAGCAGCAATCCAATGTATGTGGTGATAGCTTACCATAATGTTACTCAATGTATTCACACCGAAGCATATGGGAGGACAAGAGTTTACCAAGAACATCAGGGCTCCCACAAGTTGTCTATATTCGGAAGGGTTTTCTAATGTGGGTCTAGCAGCACTACCACATAGCTTATTGAAGTTGAGTTCCATCAGAGTAGACACAAAATTTCAATCCACCATTCCACATCTCTCGAACAACATCACAACATATTTTCATTGAGAAAGGAAAATCTCATCTAGATTTGTCCAGACCTCTAGGCCTAGAAA
Source organism: Pinus albicaulis (assembly GCA_034641835.2). Lineage (NCBI taxonomy): Eukaryota > Viridiplantae > Streptophyta > Pinopsida > Pinales > Pinaceae > Pinus > Pinus albicaulis. The sequence goes on from CM076577.1 coordinate 629,564,204, forward strand.
GTACTGCATCAAACCTAATTTCTTCATCTCGAACTCAAAATCCAATCCCTCTTGCATTGATAAATGAGAGGGTTTTCACCTGTCTGAAATATATCATCTACATAAAGGACCAAAATGAGATACATGTCCTTTTAAACTTTGAGGTATAGGTTAGGATCAACATTGCTCCTTGTAAATTACAACTTCAAAAGGTAACTATAAATCCTCTCATACCAATCCCTAGGCACTTGATTCAACCCATAGAGGGATTTATTCCACCTCTATACGTGTATCCTTCGATCTTGTACTTCGAACCCTTAGGGTTGTTCCAAGTATACTTCCTCCTTGAGGGTGCCATCCAAGAAAGAAACCTTAACATACATTTGATGTAGTTTCCATCCTTAGGTGGTAGCTAGAGAAATAATAGATTGGATAGTGGTATATTGGGAAACTGGTGCAAATATCTCATCATAGTACACTCCTTCATTTTGAGAGAATCCTGGAGCAGCAAACCTGGCCTTATATTTTTCAACACTCCCATTAGCTCCATGTTTAATTTTGTGTAAACATTTTGAGATGACTATGGATTTGTCCTTAGCTATATGCACCACTTCCCATACATCATTATTCATGATAGATTCATATTCCTCATTCATAAAATATTTCTAGAGTTGGTGCTTTACAGCTTCTTTGAACATACATGGATTAGTTTGAACAATAGTACCCATATCATCTAACTACCCTTTATACATGTTTGAATTCTTACTTTCACAGAATGTACCTCTTGGAGAAATATGTATTTCAACATATTTGAGAGTATCTCTTAGACACAGGTATTTTCCTTGAGGTAGAGGGATCACCAGGAGATGGATCAATAGGATCCATCAGGCCTTCAACATCAGGCATTGACTCATATTTAGGAGGTTCATCATGTTTCCCTACAATATCATCATTGTACTTCCTTGGGATAGGGATACCTTTCTTCCCAGATGATTCTAAATTTTTTCTTTTCTCTTTAGGTACATGAAAATACACGGGACAACCAAATATTATAAAATGAGAAACATTAGGCTTCTTACCATTGAAAACTTCTTCAAGTGCCTTGAAATCCAATGCTTGAAGTGGGCTCCTATTTTTAACATACACGATACTGTTGGAAAATTCTCCCCATAAGAACTGTTAGTTTCCCGTGATTTGGTATATTGGTATACCAAATGACAAGGCAACATGGAACCAGTCGTTGGAGTCCTAGGACCTAGCCTTCTTGGACTCAGAGAGGGATCTCTTTATTTTTTTTGCAAATGATATGAACTTGTTTGCTTTGTAGGGTTGATTTTAGGCTAGTTATTAAGTGTGAGGTTTTGTTGTTTGTTTTGGTTGGGTATAATGATCAAGAAGCATAAGTAGAATGAGGAAATCTCTAAGTAATTGGGAAATGGAGTCAAATTGAAGTCATGATAAGTTCATCAATGGATCGGGGAGCATTAGGGAAAATCTAACTTGGCCAGTGGATCTTCAAGTTTTAAGGATAATGAGATGAAAATTAATTGTAAGAATGAAAAGTAGGGGAAAGGTCAATCAAGAATCCTTTATCATATGTACTTCTCAAAAAAGGGACTTAAATATTACAAAAAAATGAAGAGGCAATCAATAGATGGGGCAAACCATAAATTCTACAATCCACACTTCAGCAAGTAATAATTTAAGACAAAATTCTCCAATGAAATATAGAAGGCAAGAAACTCATTTAACTTCTAGTGATTTCACCTTCAAGGACATAAAACACTTTAAGGCACACATATAACTGTAATCAGGGAAGAGGAAACTCATAAACATCCTTGATTATAGTTATGAAGATCTCTAAAACAATTAGTTATGCAAGTACAAAGGGTATGATCGAAACAAAACCTCTTTGGCAGACTTTAAAGAATGGTAATTTAGAGAGAGACTTCAAAACAATGTTTAAGGGGTAGAAAGTAAGCAGGGAAAACCATAATTCATGCTTGAAACCAACTGTATTCAACCATTTATGAAATAAATAGGCTTAGGGGGTCCAGAGAGAAATTAAGAATTCTCTAAAATGTCCTAGAAGAAGAAAACATTAAGGCAGTGAAGAATAAACAAAACTAAGGTGCGTTCAAAAGAAATTTCTTAGCCTAAAAATTTTATTCTACTGCAGTACAGAAAGATGGAAACATAATGAAAACATGAAATAACAATAACAGATTAGAAGCACTTCACCAACAACCAAGCTCAAGGATCTAGTGATCTAAGGATCCTCCATTAACAAAAAAATGAGGGCATCCACAAGTTCCAAGACTTCAATTTCCTTTAAACTTCCTAGAGACTATGTATTACTTCAAAGAGTCATCAAATGCCAACAAGATAATGAGTTCAGATGTAGTAGTTATGCTAAAAATGAGGAGGTGAAGCCTAAGATAGTGTTTGAGTATCATTTATTACAGAGTAAGTGCATTCATAACCTTGAAGACCATGCAAGGCTCAAGGCAGGAATATCTACAGCTACTTTTCTATTTCAATAACTTCTACCTTAACTCCTAAGGAAAAATAGGTGAATGTGTTGACTTTAAGGCTTATTCATAACTTTTACAATAACTGTTTGATATATAAAATATCTCTGACTCAGCTTAATAACTACCTAATGCTTTCTTGAAGGAAACAAAACACTTAGGTGGCTAAAAATATCTCTGAGAGGAATAACTGTTGTGAGCTAAGTCATTCGAATTTGTCTTAGGTTAATCTTTCCTTTGTTTTATCTTTGATTTATGTCTTAAGCCTTAAACTCTATCTTTATGCCTTGTTGTCTTCTCTTTATCATTTTTTTCTTTAAATTGTTAGGTCTTTCTGTTTTGTTCCTTTGATTTTTGACTCGTTTCTTTTGATCCTTTGCTTTTACCTCTTCATATTTCTACTATCTTCTTTCTTTCCTTTGATCTTTATCAATCTATCTTTTCTTTAATCTTCTGTTTTAATTGGCTAATCCTTTTTTTTCCATTAATTAGGATTATGCCTTTAACCCTTCTGCCTTCTTTGTTTGTTTTTTCTTGACTGTTTGTGTCTTTTGTGTGCAGGGGAGGCCGCTCTTTGTAGCTGGAGGGTTTATAATCTATCGATGAGCATGCTTCATCATTGATCAAACCCTGAGAAGGCCTCTGATCTTCCCAATCCTAGATTGAGACCCTTGGATCATCACCCAAGGTTTCATCCAACTTTTATGGACTATAGGAGGGAATTTTGGACTCTTTTCACCATGAAAAACCTGCACAAAACAAAAACCTTTAGTAAAAACCATGCGGGAGCGAGCTTGACTGCATTTTTAGGGGTTTTGAATGGTCGGAAAGGCATTTTCAAAGGAGGAGAGGGTGTAGGAGGCAAGGTTCCAAAGGCGAAACCAAAGGAAATTTTAAAATTTGCGCGGAGAGGGAAAGTGGTTTCAAGAAACCACAAGTGGTTTATCGCATGCGAAATGGGTGGTAAATGGTTTTAAACCGAATGGATGTGATATGGTTTAGGGAGCGACACGTGGCTAGTGGAAACCACCTATTTCGCGTCGGTTAAAGCCTTTTAAACCCATCGCAACTTTTTACGCGATACACATTCTGGGTCATCGGATCTCGAGTAATGAGATCAATGGTGCGGAATGATTTGAAGAGCGGCGATCAGATTTGGGAGGTGGAGCCTGGGGATAGGTGGCGCAATGTGAATGAGGTTGGGGGGTAGTGGAAGGTGGGACCCGGGGCGAGGTGATGTGGAGATCTTTTTCGGGTAGCGTGGGTTCATAATAATACGCGACAAGGTCGTGGATGCGATAGTCGTTGGATCAGGGGAATAGATCCCGATCAACCATGGAGATGGCTCGGTAAAATGAAAGGCGGGGTGAGGGAAAGTGGGCCTGCATTTTAATTTTCCAAAGGTTTTGGGAGTTCTAATAAAACAGAAGGTGCAAAGCTTTATTTCATATGAGGAAGGGACTAAGAGATGGCGGGGCCGAGGTCTTATGTGAATGAAGGGGGCTGGGGCTTAAGCAAAGAGGGGCTTAAGGCCTGATTTATACAAAGAGCGGGTTTTATACATGAAAAGGGTTTTATGTAAAAATTAAAAAGGACCCGATAGTATAAAATTTAGTTTTAAACAATGTAAAAATAGGGTTTTTACATTGTTTAATATGTTTAAAGGAAAGATGATGGATGAAGGGATTGTTGGTGCCTAGAGAGGTGGCTTATTATTGACAACTCTAGTACTTTCTCATTTAATTATCAACCCGAGGTAAGTCTTCTTATTTCAAGAGTGTTGGCACAATATATGTGAGTCAGGTCGTCTAATAGTTACTCCTTGTCACTTATGTGGAAGAATTTGCTAGCTTCCTCAGTTTGCTTATCCTACGAGGGGTGGCTTGGATTGATTTTTAACCTAAGATTGAGCAGCAAGATTGAGAAACTATCTAATTGAATTAAACAATAGTCTAACTAAACTGAACAAAAATCTAGAGAAATCAAGCAGCAATTGAATTGAATTAAACAACGGTCTAAATAAACTGAACATACATGGAATTAAATGGAACAATAGTCTAACTAAGATGAACAGTAATGGAATTGAATTGAATCAACAGTCTAGCTAACTGAGCAGTATTGGAACAACAGTATAACTAGCTGAGCATTAATGGAACAACAGTATAACTAACTGAGCAGTAATGGAACAAAAGTATAACTGAAACGATTTAAATAAATCGTACAACAATTATTTAAGTAATTTTTCAATGGAATTCTCTTTATGACTTAATTAATCAACATTGATCGAGAGTTGAATGCTTCGTTATGCTAAAAGAAGAATGCAATTCATAAAAATAGATAACATCGAAATCAACTTATTATACGATCTGTAACTCAAATGCAATGGTATTAAAAGAATTGGAACTATCTACTGATAATGAAATATTGCCATAAGTTGGAACATACGATTGCGATTGTCCTAATTCAAGAACACAATTTCTAACAATCCTGAAGAAAGAGAGTTGTAACTTTATTGAATGGAAATATACTTTACAACTGCATCAGATACTTAAGCATTGGTTCTGCAACTACATAGAGTATGAAAAATTGCGAGGAACTTCCAAAGGTTGGGCCCAGACCACCAGAAGCTCTAGTGCAGTAAAAAATTCAAAAGATTATTGTTCAAAGCTATATATTACATCCAGTGATGTTACAAAAATACAATTAAACAGATTGTTTCTGATGCGTCGATTACAGAATGAATTTCCTATCCTTCCTTCGACTCCCCTTCTCTTCCTTCCTTCGCCCTTTTAAAGGTGATTTCAAAAATGCAAAAGTATTTCCCAAACGACAACCCAATGCGTGTGGCTGTCATTTGAGTTCTTGGACTTGAATTCGTCTATCTGCCTTCTGCCGGCCGCTGGGAGTTACCAGGATCTCATGTGTTTGCATCCATTGGTTAGCTTATGTTTCCTATTGGTCCAGCCATTCTACCTTCCTACGTGCGGAGACAAGAGAAGTCAATTTTCTGTTACAAAAAAATCATTTTCATCATTAGTCTAATTTTTCTCGTTTTCATTATCTTTTATTCTCTTTATTGTTAATATGAAGAGGAATTCCCCCGAAATTGTAACATAATTTGAAGTAATTACAGGGTGAGAACATACCTTAATTTGGGCCCAACATACTCCCCTACTTACCTAGTTTCATTTCCTCATGCAAATAGATGATTGAGATGTAGCTGCGTTAAGGAGTAGGCAGGGTAGGTCTTCGTTTCATGAGTGCAAAGGCAACGCCTGTGGATCCTTTTGGTAATTCGTAATTGTGATTATAATCCTTGGGATGATACCAGAGGAGAGGGCTTTTGTATCTACATCCCAACTAGGCAGGCTCCATGCTATAGACCAGGCTACTGTATGAGAGGAATCTAGAGGTAGCAGCCTTGAAATTCCTGTAACTAAATGGCTCCCTATTCTTCACATTGTTCGTGGAGGCCATCCATATTTGCTTAGCTGCTGCTAAGGCCGCTTCACGAATGTCCCCAAAGTATTCTCGTGCATTTTCTATCATATGTTTATGAATGGGCCCCAGCCTAGTCCTCACACCTTGCCTTATCATGAAGTTTTTGTGCTGGATGATCAATTTTAGGGGTTTTGTAGGCTCCCCCATGACCCATAAATCTAGGCTATGCTCTCTTTTCTGGAAGATGCCATAGGCTTTGGCCCACCTGATCTAGTTTTTGGAAAATGAAAGGAAGGCTTGCAGTTGTACATCCCCTATAAAGGGGCTAGGGTGTTGTCTGTGTCTTGTTCTAAGAGAAGTTATGCATGTAAATTTCACACAGGAGGCGTTGGACCTGCTCATCTTGATCATTACAACAATGGAAAAATTCTTCTATGGTCCTGAAAGTAGTGGATTTTCCTACCCTGACAACTTTAAATTTCAAGAGTAAATATTGTTCTGTTAGGAACAAGGCATAGTTGGTTTCTGGAGCTCTACATGATAGCACATCGTTATATAGAGAGAAAATTGGAGAGATTTTCTTCTTAGTTTGCTACACCTGCTCTTGTACCACTTTAACCGTTGCCTGTTCTCCTCCAAGCTGGGTGAATGTCTCATCTTCTGTGGAGGAGAGGTCAGTGAAATTTTTTAGCAGTGCCTGATATTCTTGTAATGGCACCACCTTCCTACACTGTGTTAGTTCATGTCACACTTGCACTAGTTCATTTCATAATTTCTGGTTGGAAGTTTTCTCTACTAGATGGGCATAGGCAGGGGCTTCTCTATTTAGGTCCCCTTTTCTTCTATAACCTTCTGCTCAGTTTGGGTGGAGGCTTCGATGGTGTTCGTCAGTTATTTCTGCATTTCAACCTTGGTGGTGTCTGCTATGTTGGTCTGTATTTTAGCCTCAGTTCAATTGTTTTCTCAGATATTCTACCAATTTCTTCAATTTCTTGCAGGTTCTTCTTAGTTTCTCACTTCTCCTTTCATCTGAAACTTCACCTGACCTTATTTTAGTAGGTCGTAGGGTAGCGGAATTCCCATTTTTAGGGATGATGTCTAAAATGGTGCTTCTGATTACGTCTTCAGAATTTACTTCAATGTGAGGGTCCTGACTAGGATGAGCGATGCTACCTCCTGGTGACAAAGGGGTTATCTTTGTGTGTGTGTTCTTCTCCACAAGGACAGTGTCACCTGAATTATCTTGTGATTCCATTCTCTCCTCTGTCTGTCCATCACTATACACTTCATAATTATCAATAGGGGACAAAGCCTCATCATCTCGTGGTTCCTCTTGGTCAGGTAGGACATTAGTGTGACCAGAGCTACAGGGGGTGGCAGATTTATCAAAAGGTTCCTCTTACTCCTTTGTTCCCAATGGGTTTCTTGATTCATAGTCTGTCCTTATTTATCCTAGGACTCGAGCCATTTCTTCCTCGAAATATTGCAAGGGTGCATGGGATGGTTCCGCTTGCTCCATGAGGTTTGAGGTTCCTTGGAGTGTCTTGGACTATTTTTGCCTGCTTGGCTCTGACGTTGAGGTTCGGGTCCTTTTTCTCCTTGGTGTATTTACCCTGGGCGGCTCAATTTCGGTTCCGTCAGGTTTTATTTTTGGTTCATGTGCCTCATGGTTAACGAAATTATCCTAGGCTATCTGCTGCCTATCTAGCTCATTAATGATGATTAGTTTTATTAAACACTGGTGACTAACCACTGCTTAGGGATTCTTGTCTTTCCTCAATCGGAAAATATTATTATGCAATACGGAATTCAAAAAGGCAGGCAGATTAATTGAAATATTTTGTTTAAGTGCAGTTAAAAGTTTGAGCTGTCGAGGTTTTACCACATCCCGACATCCTTCGCATGTAATAAACTTTTGGATGAATGCCGCCAGCTCCTGCCATGGCTGGTGTAAATAGCTAGGGTTAATCCCTCTATTTTTTCGTTCCAACAGTTCCCCCGGGTCTTGGTATGCTGCTACTACTTCTCTCAGGAGGAGATGCCTCTCTGCCCATCTTTCTCCTTGCGGTGGTATTCCATAAAATTCCATGATAATTACCTCCGTAACTTGTATAGTTCGACCTTTGAATCTGTTTTTCCCTTCCTACAGATTTTGCAGAAATTCGATTGCAATTCCCGTGTCGAATATCTGTAGTCTATGTACATATGTCAGCCATCCAACTTGCTGGAGGATGGCACTTGCTACCTCTGAAATTGGAAAGTTTGCAGGCTCGCTTCAAAGGGTATTTACTCCCATAGCTAATATGCTCTTTTCCTTTGATTTTTTTTCTTCTTGGCTCTGTTGTTTCAAATGGATGTTGTATGCAAACAAAAAATAGATTGTGGCTCTGCCCAAATAATCTTCATGCCTTAATTGTAGTGTTTCTCTGGTCTTATCAATGTGTCTAACGGGATTTGTTCAGGGATTTCACATGCTTGCTGAATTAAGACCAATTACACCCCCTCCCTCAAAGAAAGGGCGTCCACACCCTCAAGTACAGGAGAGATTTGGTCGCTCATGAATGCAAATAGGGGAATGTCAGAATTTGGTAATGAAAATCTGCGTGTGAAGTAGCGGGCGGTTGAGTAATTACTAACATATGCAGTATAAAGGTCATATTTAGAAGTTTTAATAATTGTATCTTGTGCAGAAGTGACCAGAAAGCAAGAGGAAATATCATAGCCATTATTGTGATATGATGTCCTTGTACAACTGAAAGTTATGACGGAAGCAATACTGAGTCAAGTAATGATTGGCGTTGTCATCCTGAAGTTCAAAATATGTAAGCATATCTTTGTTAGTTATTCTTATGGTAGGTCATAATTATTACTAATTCGAGTAATAGCTTTTGGTCGAAGAATGGAAGACAAGGTGTATATAAAAGCAATTGGCTATTGAAGGATCATACTTTCATACCACAAGCAAAGCCATTGTTGCTAGCAGGTGTTCATAGCCTCGACAGGGTTGCTATTTTAACCCGAAAAATGAGCCAGGATCCTTATGTAAGAATAGTTGTTTTGCCACTTTTATGGAGAGATCACCATGTTGGTATGGTGGCCAGATAACCATAGTGTCACTCACTAGAGTTGTAGCAAAGTGATCGGGTCAACTCGTGATGAGACCTCCTGTCCTTCAAGTCGTTAAGAAGGTCATTACCCTTGTGTGGTGGCCATAGTGTGCATGTCACTTGCTACACTCTTATGAACGTGGTAGGCTAGCTCGTGATGAGACCCCCTATCCTCTCTTGAAATCTGCATGTAAGTGTAGCACTTCCTTTTGAATTGTAACATCTTGATCTATAAGGAGGTCACTGTGTTGGTGTGGTAGCTAGATAGTCACAATTCCATTCACTAGAATTGTAATAGAGTGATCAGGCCAGCTCGTGATGAGACCTCTTGTCCTTCTAGTAGATGAGAAGGTCATTACCCTGGTGTGGTATCCATTGTGGGCATGCCACTTGTTAAATCCCTATGATCATGGTAGGTTGGCTTGTAACGAGACCCCTTATCCTCTTAAAGATTTTCATGAACACATAATAAATGCTTTTTATACATAGAGGGAGGCTCATTAACTCCTTAAGAGTGAGGGATGGTGAAAGAAGCGGAAAAAAATGTCAATACCATTAATACCCCTTGTTCCATTTCTTCATGCTATAGGGACATATTACTCAAATAGTGCAGAAAGATATGTCATAATAAGATCATGTATTGTATGATATCATATTTGAACTGTGGGTGACTTGGCCTTTCATTTCATGTGTGCATAATGTCATCTTCCTGTTTAAGAATTATAGTGCCAAAGGGCCATCATTTTTTTAATTTTACCATTTTCCCTCTCTCTTTCAACTGCCATTCCCTACTCAAGGTAATTCAATTTGAGAGAAACACAAAAATAATGGCTTTTTAAGTTGGTCGGACAACATTTTTTCATATATTGAGAAACAATTGTTCAAATATTTCTCGACACAATCAAAAAACACTAAAAAAAATGGATGTTCAATTCGAATGAACATCAGTCTTTCAAATATCGAACAATAGCTATTCCTGAATTGAACATCAAAAATAAAAATACAACAATGAACAACTATTCAATTCAACCAAACATCAGTCGTCCAAGGAGTGAACAACAGTTGTTAAAGAATTGAAAAAAAAAATTAAAAATGTGAAAATGGTTGTTCAATTGTGGTTGAATCAGCCGTTGTTCAAAGACTGAACAGTAACTGTCCACGAATTGAACAGCAAAAATAAAAAAAACTACAAATGGATGTTCAATTCGACTAAGCAGTATTCGTTCAGAGACTGAACAGCAGCTGTCCATGAATTGAACAAAAAAAATGAAAACACAACAAACGGTTGCTCAATTTGGTTGAAATGCAGTTGTTCAAATATTGAACAACAGTTGTTTTCGAATCGAACAACAAAAAATAAAAAACACCAACAAACAACTGTTCAGTTCGACTGAATAGCAGTCGTTAAAATATTGAACAGTAGTTGTTCACAAATTGAACAAAAAAGTTAAAAACGTGAAAACGACTGTTCAATTTTGGTTGAATCAGCAGCTGTTCAAAGACTGAACAACATTTGTTCATGAATTGAACAACAAAAGTAAAAACACTGCAAATGGTTGTTCAATTGAGCGGCAACCATTCATAGATTGAACAACAGTTGTCTACGAATTGAATAGAAAAAATAAAAACACAGCCAATGGCTGTTCAATTCGACTAAACAACAGCTGTTCAAATATTGAACAATAGCTATCCATGAATTGAACAGGAAAAAAATAAAAACACAACACATGGACAGATGTTCAATTCAACTGAACAAAAGTCGTTCAAAGATAGAACAGTAGTTGTTCTCAAATTGAATAGCAATAAAAACACAATCTTACAAGGAAAATAAATTGCAAATGTGATGTACAACAAGACAAGACAATTACATACATTATTTACAAGTGATGCTGGCAAACCTCTCATGTACTTAATTTTGTGGGGTTATCACCCCCTTGCACCACAACTTGGATAGTGGGATCATTTCGTACTGTTGACAAAAAGATTCTTTCGTGAGAGGTTTGTGATAGAGGCGTGATCTATGTCTGTTAACTTGAAATGTTGAACCAGACCCACCTGTGGTGGTCAAGGTGAGGGTACCATTGCTATATACTTCCTGAATCTCATATGGACCGAGCCACTTTGTTTGCAGTTTTCCTAGAAAGTCTTGGAATCTGGATTCATAGAGGAGTGCCCAATCTCCTTTTTGAAATACCTTCTTCTTTATTAGGTTGTCATGCCACTTGGCTCACTATTTTTGAATGATCATTGTGTTTTGCAGGGCTAGCAGTCGAATTTCGTCCAGTCCATTTATTTGTTGGAGTCTCTTAGCTTGAGATTCTGTTAAGTCCAATCCCACTTCCTAGGCTATTCTTAGAGTTTTAATTTTGAATTCAATAGGGAAGATAGGTTATCTCCCAAATACTAGCTGATATGGTGAATATTCAGTGGTATTTTTCCAGGTTGTTCGATAAGCCCATAAGGCTTCTGGTAGTCTAGTGGTCTAGTCCCGGCGGTGTGCTGCTACCGTCTTGGTAAGGATTGCCTCCAGGACTTTGTTGGTGCTTTCGACTTGCCTATTGGCCTACAGGTGGTAAGGGGACATAACTCTGTGGATGATATGGTGATTTCTAAGGGTGGATGTGATCTTATTGCCTGTGAATTGTGCCCCCCCATCGGTTATCACTTCCCTTGACAAGTCGTATCGTATGAATAGTTCAAAGAGAAACTTAATTACTGATTCTTCTGTGGCTCTTGACAAGGCCACTGCTTCTACCCATTTGGTGACATAATCTGTGGCAACTAATATGTGAGCTTTCTGGTTCGATGGTGGGTTGAATGGCCCAACGACGTCCAATGCCTGCTGTTCAAATGGTTCCACCACCAATTGTGGTTGTAGCGACATTTCATCAGCTTGGCCTCGGCGGTCTATTCTTTAGTAGCTATCGCAGGCCTGGACATACCTCTTTGCGTCTTTGAAAATCGTAGGCCAATAATAACCTAATTGCAACACTTTATGCCCTATCCGTCGGTCTGAAAAATGGCCACCACATGATTCATCATGACAGGCTCATAAGATGTCATATATTTCGTCTTCCCTTATACATCTGCGTGTGTGCATATCGGCCCCTATATGGAATAGGTATCCCCCAATCCAAGATAATATTGCGCTATGCTGTACAAAAAATTTTCGTTCTCATGATGTTAAGTGTCTAGGTAGCTTCCCCACTTCCACATAATTTTCCACATCTGCATACCATGGTGTTTTTACCGCTACAGAAAACATGTGTTCATCAGTGAATTGATCGTCAATTGTTAGCATGTCGTCTGTCTTGGGGACTCTGGACAGGAATTATGTGACCATGTTTTCCTTCCCTGGATGGTCTTTGATTGTTATATCGAAGTCTTGCAAAAACAGTAACCAATGATTTATTCTCCCATTCGTGATTGGTTTATTAGCTAAATATCTAATAGCAGAGTGGTCAATATATAGGAACACTTGATATCTAATTATATAGTGCCTGAATTTATAGATAGCATAAATGACAGCCAGGAATTCTTTTTCAGTCACTGTATAATTTAGTTTGGCAAGAGTAAGGTTTTTTCTTATATAATAAATAGCATAAGGCTTTCGGTCTTCTTCTTGTCTAAGGAATGCTCCTATTGTTGTATCAGATGCACCGAAAGAGATGTGAAAGGGCAGTTTCCAGTTAGGATGTAATGTCCCAAATTTTGCAATAAAGTATTTGGGACATTAATTTTTCTTTTATGATAATAAAAGGAATAAAATGGGTAAGGGAGCCCATGTAGCAGCATAATAAAACTCTCCTAAGGTGCATGAGTCACTTAAGTGGCTAAATTTGGCATTCCCTAGTGTGAAAAGGACCAAAGGCAAGTTAACTAGACCATGGTTGTCCAAGTCAACAACGTGGCTTAAAGGAGAAGCTTGTTCATGAAGACTGCGCAGTTGGAAAGGAGGGAAATTTGAAATGAGAGAAACCATAAGGTGAGTGGGCCCCATGGCAAAGAAAGAATTCCTTGCATAAAAAGGTGAAGGAGAGCCATTGTTTATTTTTTTCATGCTTGAGAATTCGATTTTGCAGCTCTCTTCAGTTATTCAACTGAGATAGCTTGTGCTGCTTAGCACAAGGGAGATTTCTATTTAGAAATATTCTCTTCTTCCTTGGGAGGCCTTGTAAGAGTTGTTCTTCATCTTCCTCATATCCAGGCTTGAGGCCAAAGCCATCTCTTTCAACTACAGTGTTTATGTGGGGCAGATTCACTGGAATTGTTGGAGGTAGCAGTGAGGGATCATCATCCCACCATTTCTTGAGCTAGTTTTGAAGAGGAGGAAGTCTTATTTCTCTAAGAAATCAGCAAGGGACATTTCCGAAGATTTATTGCAGATTTTGGCATAGGGCCAAGTGTTTCATCTCAGCCCCAATGCAGTCACTCCCTCTTACAACGTTATTTTCAAAGGGCATTTGCAGGAGGATTCACCATGGGGATTGAAGAGTGCAATCTTTAGTGAAAGGGGCAGCCTTTCACTTAGAAGATCATTGGAGGAGGTTGCTATATTGTTTGCGGCATCTTTCCCTTCCTCCATTCATGTATTATTATTGAGTTGCATTAGCTTCCCAACTACTCCGGCATTTTTTGTATTTTATCATTTTGTACATGTATTGTAGCCAATCCTTATAAGGATTGATAGTTAGATATTTTTAGCGGTTTAGAGCTTTCTCCCCCTCATTTCTTGAGCTGATATAGATATATCATTATATTTTCATTTTAAATATTGCAGTCTCCACATGTAACTGCGCAAACATAGCTAGGGAAATATTGTATGGCAGTGTAATCTTGAGTTTCTATGTATAATCTTGATTGAGGCTGATCTAGTCTATCTTGAGAGATATTACCTCAAGATTTATATCTCTATTTTCTGATGCACTGATAAATTAGCTATGCACTCTTCTTATGTCATATGATGTATTATTTCACTATTTTTCATTATTGAAGTTTCAGATGTTGTTGTAGCTCTTCTCTTGGAGAAAATATCTTCCTAAAGGAATAAATATTTACATAGCTATAGGCAGAGTCTAAGTAAGGGCCAGGAAGCCTCTAGTTATCATCCTCTCTTTAGAGGTGAAATAACTGGTAAAAGCCCTCTCAGTCTATCTCTGAAATATCCTTTTTCATATTTCCAACTGAGGAACATTTCAGTGGAGAAAAATTCTTCTGATTTCCATTTCGGGACATTACAGTGGTATCAGAGATTTGAACTTGGCTCAGCCTGTGAAGTTCGAATTTCAAATAAGAAGAGGCCAGAATGATGCAGAGGATGAGATTAATCTCATCAATTTTCAGATCCAGCAACAACCTCTCCCAGGAGGTTGAGGAGAAAGAAAAATGAGAAGAGCAAGGACCATGCACTTCCTATTCTCACAGAAAAGCAGAGCAGAAGCATGGAGATCACTTGGAATTCAAAGTTATAAGTGGGTACCTTGCTGAATATAGAAAAAACCCTAGATTCTTCCAAGAGACTCTAACTTTCCCTCACTATATTCAGCAGAAGGAGAAAAGAAGACCCTACAGTCATGGGATGATGAAAGGCAATAGATTTCTGTTGTCTACTTTTGATGGGTCACTCACATGTGCAGCAAAGACTTGGGTGAAGAAGGTATAAGATTTATTCCTGATACATCCTGTAGTAGACAGAGAGGCTGTAGCAATTGCAGCATTGCACTTTGAGGGAGAGGAAAATATTTGGTGGTTCAGCCATGGGAGGCATGCAAGGGTTTATACTCTTGCTTATTTTTCTCATATATTGATCAGAAGATTTGGCCAAAGGAGGGAGGAGACCTCACCACCAGCAGAGAGGGCACATGTCAGCGTTGTCCCATTCATGAAGGAGCAGCCTCCATCTTCAGCAGCTGGGGTAACCAGCACATTTTGGGAAGAGACTCTTGCAGCCACACAAGACTCTTCCAAAATTTACCAAGGTATGCATAAGTTTTTTGTTGATTCCATACATGCCATGAGGTATTGCATACCAGGGCAAGCTGATTGTCTAGAGCAGGAGACTTCTACTATGTTTTGCCATTATTCTCATACTCCATTGATGAGACATGCACCACATAGAAGGTTGGGGTTTGAGACATGCATCATTAAGGAGATTGCATTTCAATGTCCCATGAAATGCAAAGGTGATGATCTGTTTTGGGATGATGGGAGCTCTTATTGGGGAGGTGCCAAGTTGCCGAGAGATGAGGAGCAGCTGAGTGGATGTGGATGGGAGGAAAGAGGATGGTGAGCCTCTTGCAAATCTATGATACATGGCAGCAAGAAGCCATGCTGTGTTGGTTGCTCTTGAGGGAGTTTGGTCAACATGTGACCTACTCCTTTTCATGGGGTTTAAGAAGGAAGAGGAGTGGAAGAATACTTACACCAAAGAGTAGAGCCTTTTGGATGAAGTGTGCCCAGCAGAAATGTGGAGGATCAATAACCCACAGGTCCCAGGATCATTTCACAATTATTGCTCTTGATGAACAAAGAGGAGCATGGGTGCATTATGATCGGATGGAATTCTTTTTACCATTCATCATGTTCCCATTTCATATTTGGTATGGTGGAAGTATGGAGGAGTAGCAAACATCCTTGTTGCTCAGATTTTGTTTGGATGTTGCGGGAGTAAGAGGAGGCACTAGCATGGTGGAAGATAATTTCTCTTTGATATTAGATGCCCAAGCAGCACCTTCTTCATGGGAGGGGCTCTACATTTGCAGCAACATGATGGGAGGATTCTTTGACAAGATTCATGTCAAAGAGGGGAGCTTTGAGATGACAGTGGCCCTACTCCAAAGGCCAGCAGCGCTGTCACTTGAGATCTTGGATTACTTGTTGGAGTTTCCTTCAAACCACTTCACAAGTGAT
This sequence comes from Pinus albicaulis, assembly GCA_034641835.2. Lineage (NCBI taxonomy): Eukaryota > Viridiplantae > Streptophyta > Pinopsida > Pinales > Pinaceae > Pinus > Pinus albicaulis. The sequence goes on from CM076577.1 coordinate 629,580,171, forward strand.
GTATCTTGGAGGCATGTAGGAGAGGAGGATGAGGAAGTAATGGATAACAAAATCCCTTGGTATGTTTTGATTATCTTGGCTTGGGCTCACAAGCACAAGAAGAGACACCTACATGCAGTAGCTTTGGATTCTTCTTTCAGGAATTCTCACTCATACTCTCTACTGATGGAGGAGTCCACTTGGGAGGGCTATCTGATGGAGGCATATCAGCATATGGCTAGATGCATAGCCCAATAGAAGATGAGATGGTTGGCACAACCACTCCCCTACTATGTTGCAGTAAGGGGAACTTTTCACTTGAGCCATTTCAGCTCAAAGACCAAAGTGCATGATGAGGGAGGTAACTATTTGTTTCATGTTTTGCACTCTCTTATTTATATGAGCAGCATATTATACCAAGGAGGATATTTCCTTCTTGCACACTATGTTTTTTTATGCTCATGGTCTCTTGCAGCAAATATGATGGCTATTCTAGCAGTGGATTGTGGGGGAAAGCCACATGATTTTTTGTGTACACTGATGACACCATTTTGTACTTTCATGTATACATCCTTTGAGATGATTGTGGCATCTAACAAGTGGCTGGGAGAGCACTTGTTAATTTCTATTTTGATGCAGGAAAGGAGTGCACTGCGTAGGTCCCATTGGTGGGACAATGATCCACTTTTCGGTTATCATGTGACAACTTGCTTCTATTGGTTCTTGCTCCCATGCATTGCATATTTTTCTTGGTACATGGGGAGCTTTGTTTGGAGAGTGGGACATGAGTTGATTATGACCATTGGGAGGGTGATTCTCCCTACTTTGTAGGTTTCATTTTTCAGGAGAAACAATGGGAAGCCCATGATTACCTAGCTTCATCTCTTTCCTTCATGCGGGAGGAGCTGTTTGGAGAGCTTAAACTTTTGGAGGAGGCACTTCATGGTTTGTATGACTGATGGGGTGGCTTGGGTATCTTTTGAAGACCATTTTATTTCAGCCATATATTAGTAGCAGCCCCATATGCATCATGAGGAGGTAAGAACTCATTGGGTGGATGTGCCTTTTGGGAGGAGAGACCTCCATTCTTTTTGCAGCACATGCTCCAAGGGGAGTATGGGAGATGATATGGTCACCATGTTCGGAAATTGGTTTCTCTTGGAGGTGAGCCATATGATTGGTTGGATGCCATATGATGATGAATTCCAACTCATCACATATGAGATGATTTGGGCCAGCATGATTTACAACATTGGAGGAGAGATCTTTGGAGATCTAGTCTTCATCTCGCCACTTGAGGGCAAGTATTTTGCATCCTAGGATCAACACACACTCTTCACTTATCCTAAGTGGGGAAGAGGACAATGTGGGGTAGGCTATGTAGCTTACCATGTTCAGCATTTCAAACCACCTTTTCTACATGAGCACAAGGTGGAGGAGTACTTTCAGGAGTTGCCTAGTTGGAGGGTGACTCATTTTGCTTGGTTGATTGCTTGGGGATGGAGGATATCCATGAGCATACCACAGACTCCATGCCTTAAGTGGAGGATATTCTATAGTTCATCCTTGCTCTTGCTTGAGGACAAGCAAGTTTTTGGAGGGGAGGACTGTAATGACCCAAATTTTGTAATAAAGTATTTGGGACATTAATTTTGCCTTTATGATAATAAAAGGAATAAAATGGGTAAGGGAGCCCATGTAGTAGCATAATAAAACTCTCCTAAGGTGCATGAGTCACTTAAGTGGCTAAATTTGGCATTCCCTAGTGTGAAAAGGGCCAAAGGCAAGTTAACTAGACCATGGTTGACCAAGTCAACAACGTGGCTTAAAGGAGAAGCTTGCTCATGAAGACTGCGCAGTTGGAAAGGAGGGAAATTTGAAATGAGAGAAATCCTAAGGTCAGTGGGGTCCATGGAAAGGAAAGCATTCCTTGCATAAAAAGGTGAAGGAGAGCCATTGTTCATTTTTTTCATGCTTGAGAATTCGATTTTGCAGCTCTCTTCAGTTGTTCAACTGAGATAGCTTGTGCTGCTTAGCACAAGGGAGATTTTTGTTTAGGAATCTTCTCTTCTTCCTTGGGAGGCCTTGGAAGAGTTGTTATTCATCTTCCTCACATCCAGGCTTGAGGCCAAAGCCATATCTTTCAACTACATCATTTCTGTGGGGCAGATTCATTGGAGTTGCTGGAGGTAGCAGTGAGGGATCATCATCCCACCATTTCTTGAGCTAGTTTTAAAGAGGAGGAAGTCTTCTTTCTCTAAGAAATCAGCAAGGGACATTTCTGGAGATTTATTGCAGATTTTGGCATAGGGCCAAATGTTTCATTTCAGCCCCAGCGTAGTCACTCCCTCTTACAACATTATTTTCAGAGGGCATTTGCAGGAGGATTCACCATGGGGATTAGAGAGTGCAATATTCAGTGAAAGGGGAAACCTTTCACTTAGAAGATCATTGGAGGAGGTTGCTATATTGTTTGCAGCTCCATTCATGTATTATTATTGAGCTGCAGTAGCTTTCCAGCTACTCCGGCATTTTTGTATTTTATCATTCTATACATGTATTGCAGCTAATCCTTCTAAGGATTGATAGTTAGTTATTTTCAGGGGTTTAGAGCTTGCTCCCCCTCATTTCTTGAGTTGATATAGATATATCATTATATTTTCATTTTACATATTGTAGTCTCCACATGTAACTATGCAGACATAGCTAGGGCAATATTGTATGGCAGCGTAATCTTGAGTTTCTATGTATAATCTTGATTGAGGCTGATCTAGTCTATCTTGAGAGGTCTTACCTCAAGATTTGTATCTCTATTTGTTGCTGCACTTATAAATCAGCTATGCACTCTTCTTATGTCATATGATGTATTATTTCACTGCTGTTCATTATTGAAGTTTCATATGTTGTTGTAGCTCTTCTCTTGGAGCAAAGATCTTCCTAAAGGAAGAAATATTTACATAGCTATAGGCAGAGTCTGAGTAAGGGCCAGGAAGCCTCTGGTTCTCATCCTCTCTTTAGAGGTGAAATAACTGGTAAAATCCTTCTCAGTCTATCTCTAAAATAACCTTGTTCATATTTCCGACTAAGGAACATTTCAGTGGAGAAAAATTCTGCTGATTTCCATTTCGAGACATTACATAGGACCTTGCAGGATTGGTGCTATTGAGACCAACCTCTTCAAGTCTGTAAAAGTGGTGTCACATTTATCATTCCAATGGAATTCAACATTCCCAGTCACTTCATATAGAGGTGCAACTATCTGTGAGAATTTTTTTTATAAATCTGCGATAATATCCTGCATATCCCAGAAAACTGCGCACCTCTATTTGTGTACAAGGTGTGGCCAACAAAAGGATTACCTCTATTTTAGCCGGTTCTACCTGTATTCCAGCTACAGAAATGTAGTGACCTAGGATTACCCCCTGAGTCATCATCATGTGGAATTTTTCGTTTCTTAGACGTAGCCTAGTAGCAATACATCATTCTAACAATTTTTCTAGCGTTTCTAGAGCTTGATCAAAGTCTTCCCCATAGGGTGAAAAATAATCCATATAGATGTCAAGTCCTTCATTTATTAAGTCAGAAAAAATTCTAATTATGGCTCTCTAAAAATTTTCGGAGGCATTACATAATCCAAACGGTAAAACTCTATCAGAAAAAGTGCCCCATGGGCAGGTAAAGGTTGTCTTATCTTTTTCTTCGGGATCTATTTGGATTTGATTGTATTCACTGAATCCATCAAGAAAGGAGAAGAACTGTTTCCCATCCAATGTATCAAGGACTTGGTCAATGAAGGGTAGGGGAAATGGTATTTCTGTGTTGCCTTATTTAATTCTCTGTAATCTACGCAGATTCTCCACTTCCCATTCTTTTTAGGGACAACTACCAGAGGGGAGACCCATTTGCTGTCTGAAATAGGATAAATGAAATTTACATCTAATAGTTTTCACTTCTCCTCTTTTACAATCTCTTTTAAGTGTGGGTTTAATCTTCGCTGGGGTTGCCTAATGGGGCGTGTTTCCCTATCAGTATATATGTGATGTGTGCATAGTTGTGGGTCCAGAACCGTTCATGTCTTGGTAGTCCCACGCAAATGCACCTTGCTGCTTCCGAGGACTTTTATGAGTTTTTTTTTTTGGTTGTCATCCAAACTGCCATTAATATTCAAAACCTTTCCTAGCTCGATCTCAATAGGTATGCTGTTATGAATAGCGGTTGTGGAGATATGTTGAGTCTCGAATTCTGTCACAGGATCCTCTTGATCTTCATGTTCGAGGACTATTTTCAACATTTTTCATTTCATATTTTTAGGCGTGGGTGACTGATTCATAAAATTATTGATTACATCACCTTCAGTTTGATCCTTTAATTCGAGAGCTTATACTAGTGTCAGAGGTGGATGGATGTTTTGCTCCCAATATGTATCTAGATGTTTGTGAATTTTTACCCTAGGCAGGCTTGGTTTGGCAGGCAGATAAATAATGATATTTTTTATAAAATCTCCTCTAGTGATAGTCATGCTACCTGCTCGAAAACCTATGTAAGAATCTTCTGTGGCCAGCCAAGGTCACCCAAGAATCAATGGGTGTCCTTCCATCCTATTTTTTGGATTAATGACTAGAAAATCAGCTGGGTATTCCCATGATTCCATAGAGAACATGATGTCTTGCACTATACCTTCTGGTCTGATAACAGATCTATCATCTAGTTCCAGAAGTGTGGCCGTAGGTTCTAAAGCTGATATGCCCAGTTTTTCGCAAGCTCTAATAGTTAGGATGTTAATGGCTACCCCCAGGTCAACCACTATGTTTGGAAATGAGTGGCCAGAGATTTGCACAGTTACAATGGGGTTTCCTAGGTCTTCATATTTCACAGGTGATTCCCTACCTAACAACAAGTCAGACAGCATTCCTACCACATGAACGATGGGTGCAACCTTTGTTTTCTTAACTTGTTTTTTTCCACATAATTCTTTGATTATCTTTTCATAGATGGGAATGTCTTGGATGGCCTCAAGAAGAGGAATTCTGATACAAATGTTTCTTAATTCCCCCGGGATGTCAAAATCTGGAGTGATTATAGGCCTGAGTAGATTTAATCTTTCAGGAAATGGAGGCGGAGTCACCCTAAGTCCTTTAGGTCTTTGTTGATCAATTGTTTCCTTATCTTTACATTTTTTTTTTATATTCATTAGGCTAGGTTCTCTTGAGGTTTCAACTTGGGACTCTGGTGGAGTTGTGGCTTCTATAAGTAATATTATGGTATGTCCTAATTTTAACCTCAATTCATTGCACTGTTTCTGTTTGGCATTGGGTTTTGGATTTTCTATGATCTACATTAGTTGAACCGGTCTGTTATTGAGATTAGGATTGGGTTGGGCTAGCAATTAAGGGCGTACGGTAGGTTGCTGGTTATGCTGAATTGGGTATGGAGCTAGCAACATAGGTTGATTTTGGGTCCCTGCTCCTATCGGCAGATTGGCCATTCCAATGGGTCGCTGCCAATTCCAATTGGTGTTTTGAGTAGGGGGGTTTGGCCACTGACTTTGATATGGGATATTTTTCCAATAAGGGGGAGGGCAAGGAAATTTCTTCCAATTACTCCCTGATGGAGGTTGTGTAGGCCAAGTTGGCATCGAAAACGCTTGGTTTGGCCAAGTTGGGAAGGATTTTTGAGTCTGCCAAGTTGTTGCAGGGTTTTGCTAGCTAAACTACGGCGATGGAAATTATTGAGGCAGGTCTTGCAGTATGCCAGATCATGCTTGCCATTTCCGAAGTTGATTCATTAAATAGACTAGCTATGTTTCTTCTTCTACTTCCGTGTAGACGGATTTCAGCTCGGGAAGTGAAGGACACTGATCCATGGTATGATCCTTAGTGCAGATAGCACAATTTTGAACCATGTCTAAAGGACATTCCCTCTGGTTGTGCTTCTTCCGAAATCTTGGGCAAAAGATGGCCAGGTTTTGTTCTGCTATATCTTGTTTCTGTTTGGCTTGTAAAGCAAGAAGTTGTGTTGTCAAAGTAACCAGGATGTCAGTTTTGAAATTTTCTAATAGATTTCCAAATTCTGCTCTAGTTACATTTCCATTGGTCTACTTAAGGTCTTTCTTCACAGAATCAGGCCCAACAAGCCTATTGCGTGAGCTACCCTGGGAGCATCTTATACATAAGGAAATAATCTCGTTGTATTCTTCCTAGTAAATATCTCCCTTCCCCATTATGTTAAGCATCTCAACCCATTCTTCCTTCATCCCTTTAAGCATCGTGGCTTTTAAAATGTCCTTGGATAGCGTGGTATATGGGGATATATGTAAATTGTATTGAAATATTTCTACGTATTCCTCTAATGTTTCATTGTATTTTGCAGACATGTTGAAGATTTCATCTTTTAGATCTCGGGTTCGACAAAAGTCTTGGTATTTGGTAAGAAAAATAATCTTCATTTGGTCCCAGTTGTTTATATTTCCTCCTCCTAATCCCATGAACCAGTGGAGTGCAGTTCCTTTTAATGTAGAGGGAAATATTTTTAGTTTCTGGGGATCGATGGTGTAGTCATATCCTCTACATAAGACATCAAATTCAAATAGGAATGCATCAAGATATTCCGTGGTTAATCCATGAAAGGTGGGGATGTTGTGCAAGGGAATGGCTTTCATAGGGGCATTGGCAGCATGATCAACAATACGGCATTCTAGTGTTGATGTCTGCCTCTGATTCTATTTTGATTATTTTCCATCTGATCAAAGAGGTGCCAGAAATCTTCAGGAACTTCTTGATCTGGAGGAGTGATTCTAATAATATTGGGAGTTTAACGCTATGGGGGTTTTATAGCACTTCCCTAATCTAGGATCCTAAGTACTTCTGTTTCGATCACTTCTTTAGGGGACTTAGGTTCTGATATTTCTATGTGAATTCCTCCACTAGTTTCTCCCCCTCCTTCTTGTAGGTTGCAAGAGCCTCCCTCTTTTGAAGGGTTAGTGCCTATATGAACGGCAGTCTGCAGGCTTTGCTCAAACCCCTCTGTCTCTCAGTGAATCTTGGTGTAGGCTATAGATGGTGAGGTTGCCGCCTGAGGGAGTGTATTAGGACTTTGAATGGAAATAGTTTTGGGTCCTATAGATGCTTGAGATTCAGATTTCTTAATGATTTCGTCTATATATGTTGTTCTTCCAAGGATCACCGGTCCTTTGGATTGTGAGGATGGTTGCGAATGATTTAGAATTGTTTCTATCTTTTTCTTCCTAGACATAAAAAAAGAGCACCTATCCTACAGTTCTTTGCACGACTTGCTGGTAAGCAGGCTAGAGGGTAAGCATGTTGCTTGCCAGTATGCAGGTTCTTACTTCTCATTTTCAATACCCAATTCTTCACAGCAATGGAGAAAGATGAATAAAGGAGATGACTCTTAACACTCTCCACGGAAACGATGCCAAAATGTTGGTGCTTAGAGAGGTAGCTTATTATTGGCAACTCTAGTGCTTTCTCATTTAATTATCAACCCGAGGTAAGTCTTCTTATTTCAAGAGTGTTGGCACAATATATGCGAGTCAGGTCATCTAATAGTTACTCCTTGTCACTTATGCGGAAGAATTTGCTAGCTTCCTAAGTTTTCTTATCCTACAAGAGGTGGCTTGGATTTATTTTTAACCTAAGATTGAGCATTTATCTAATTGAATTAAATAGCAGTCTAGCTGAACTGAACAGCAATTTAGAGAAATCCAGCAGCAATTGAATTGAATTAAACAACAGTCTAAATAAACTGAACAACAATGGAATTAAATGGAACAACAGTCTAACTAAGCTGAATAGTAATGGAATTGAATTGAATCAGCAGTCTACCTAACTGAGCAGTAATAGAACAACAGTATAACTAGCTGAGCAATAATGGAATAGCAGTATAAATAACTGAGCAGTAATGGAACAACAGTATAATTGAAGTGATTTAAATAAATCGTACAATAATTATTTAAGTAATTTTTCAATGGAATTATCTTTATGACTTAATTAATCAATATTGATCGACAGTTGAATGCTTCGTTATGCTAAAAGAAGAATGCAATTCATAAAAATAGATAACATCGAAATCAGCTTATTCTACGAACTGTAACTCAAATGCAATGGTATTAAAAGAATTGGAACTATCTAATGATAATGAAATATTGCCATAAGTCGGAAAATATGAATGCGATTGTCCTAATTCAAGAACGCGATTCCTAACAATCCTGAAGAAAGAGAACTGTAACTTTATTGAATGGAAATATACTTTACAACTACATCAGATACTTAAGCATTGGTTCTACAACTACACAGAGTATGAAAACTTGCAAGGAACTTCCAAAGGTTGGACCCAGGCCACCAAAAGCTCTAGTGTAGTAACAAATTCAAAAGATTATTGTTCAAAGCTCTATATTACATCCAATGATGTTACAAAAATACAATTAGAATGATTGTTTCTGATGTGTCAATTACAGAATGAATTTCATGTCCTTCCTCCGACTCCCCTTCTCGTCTGTCCTTCTCCCTTTTAAAGGCGATTTCAAAAATTCCAAATTATTTCCCAAACGACAGCCCGCTACGCGTGGCTTTCGTTTGAGTACTTGGACTTGAATTCGTCTGTCTGCCTTCTGCCGACCGCTGGGAGTTACCAGGATCTCATGTGTTTGTGTTCATTGGTTAGCTTCTGTTTCCTATTGGTCCAACCATTCTGCCTTCTTGCATGCAGAGACAAGAGAAGTCAATTTTCTGTTAAAAAAACATCATTTTCATCATTAGTCTAATTTTTCTTCTTTTCATAATCTTTTCTTCTCTTTATTGTTAATATGAAGAGAAATTCCCCCGAAATTGTAACATAATTTGAAGTACTTTCAGGGTGAGAACATACCTTAATTTGGGCCCAACAGGGATCTTATGAGGGTTTTGAGGAAGGGAAAAAATGGGTTTTGTAGAGGAAAAAAGGTAGTAAATGAGAGTGGGATGTGGGGAATAAAATGAAATCAGCAGACCCCAAAAATGGAGTTTCCTTGGAGTAGTGGGGTAAATTTTAGAAGGCAAAATATTATTGGCAATATGATGCAAAGTGTTGTCCTTGATGGCAACCCACTTGATGAAGATGATGGCAACCTACTAGACGAAGTTTTTCTTGACTTGATGAGCTTGCTAAATAATGTAAATCTGATGTATCTACAATCAGTACAGAAGGTAATGATGAAAGGAATTTCAGCATGTGCCAAAACATTGATGAAAAGTGTGTGTCTCAAGGCATACGTGGGTTTGTCTAGGCTAAGTAGCGTATGCACTCGGGAATTAACGTCACAAGTCGGGTATGCTCAAATGCGCTCTAAATATGTAAAACAAGGGGTAAATACCATGGTTTTGACCCATTGTATTAAGCGCTGGATTATCTATGAGATCCCGTCGAAGAATACCATTGGAAGTTATGCGGTTTTAGCTCATGGTATTGATAAAGGGTAACCCTATTTAAGGAGAAGAAATTCATTATGCAAGGGAGAGAAGGTGTCTGGGCTTTGATGAATACTTCACTCTGAATTATATCTGTATGGTTGAACCCTGTTCCTAATTGATATATCTGAATCTATGATGCACCTATGAACATGATGAAGGCTCAAGATCTCTAGATCTAGAAATGGTGAATGTCAAGGATGATCTGAAAAGAAGTGAAGAAGACCTGGCGCAATCCTGTTGAAGAGATTGAAGAAATTTGGGTAAGTTCATAAATCTGGTCTGTACTGCAAATTTTATCTTTTATAGATCTATACGCAGGTTCGTTTCATGAAAAGCGTGTGTATATGCGGGTCTGTGTAAGGAAAAGCACGTATGCGCAGTTAGGGTTTTTCCATGGAAAATGCACTGAAGTATATGCGGGTTCGTCTTCTGGAAAGTGCGTATATACGCGGGTCTGATTAAATAAAAGCGCGTATGATTTCTGATCTAATGGTTACTGAAGGTTGAATGTGTTTCTGCATATCTATTCTGAAGTCTGGGTTATATCTGATATTCTGGTTACAGTGGTCTCACTTTTGCGTTTGAAGCAATGAGCAAGGTATGATTGTTGATAAGTGAAGGGTTGTGTTGAAGCTTTTTGATCCAGTTTGAAAATTGTTGAAACGTGGTCTGCAGTGGTGCTAAGGGTCGAAGCCTTCAGTCAGGGGGTTGTAGCTCCCTTCCAGGAGAGGCTGGTAAACGAGTTTAGGGGGTCGTAGCTCCCTTCCAAGAGAGGCTAGTAAACGAGAGCAGGGGGTTGTAGCTCCCTTCCAGCATAGGCTAGTTAACGAGAGAAGGTTGTAGCCTTCTGCAGGTGGGTGCTTGCGTGCTGGTTTGAATCTACACCAGTACATGATTGTAAGAAGTTTTCTTAATAATAAATTTTGAAGGCTGAAACGACGGCAGCGGTGGTTTTCTCCCGAATTAGGTTTCCACCTAAAAATCCTGGTGTTCATGTGTGTTGCATATGTGTGATGATTATTCTGTTCTGTCTGCACCTGTTTACTGTTTCTGAAATATCTGATGAATGAATAAAGCAATGATCTGAGTTAAGATTCAAACACATAATTAGATCTCTGGACATACGCGAGTTCTGTAAAGGATATCCGCGTATATACGCTAGTTGCCTTCAGTAAAGTAGCGTATGGGTTTTTTAGAAAGGAAAAAGTAAAAGTTTGATTGTCTGCACTAAATACTGATTCACCCCCCCTCTCAGTATTTTTCCCAACAATTGGTATCAGAGCAGGTCCTTCTGAAAAAGCTTAGTCGCTAGAAGGAAGATCAAGCAAGATGAGCTATCAAGAAGGAACAACATCTATCAAGCCTCCGCTCTTCAATGGAAGTAATTTAATCTTCTGGAAAATGAGGATGAGATCCTTTCTTCAGTCTATGGGAGCAGATGTATGGGCCATTTTTGAACAAGGATATCAATATCTAGCTGCTACACCAACAGACCCAACTGAAAGGAAGAATTATGAATCAAATGCAAAAGCGGTCAATGCTATAACAGGAAGTCTAACAGAATCAGAGTTTGTCAAAGTCATGCAGCTGAATACAGCAAAAGAAATATGGGACAAAATCATTCTGAGTTATGAAGGTGATGCAAAGGTAAAAAGTGCAAAACTCCAAACTCTCAGAATTGAATATGAAAATTTAAAGATGCATAGTGATGAGAGTATTTCCAGTTTCTTTTTACGTCTTGATGATGTTGTAAATCGTATGAAAATTTTGGGAGAAACAATAACCGAAACTACTTTGGTTGAGAAAATTTTGAGATTGCTAACGGCAAAATTTGAGTCAAAAGTCTCTGCTCTTGAAGAAAAACAGGATCTTCAAAATCTTACTATGGTGCAACTTCATGGCATACTGACTGCATATGAAATGAGAAGAGGAGGACCATCTGAAGTCAAAGAAGATATTTTTAGAGCTTCTACAAAAGGGAAAGAAGTACAAGAAGCAGAAGGATCAGGATATATTTCGGAAGAAGATGAGGCAAATTTTGTAAAGAAACTTCAACTTGGTACAGGACGGTTTAGAGGTAAGCTTCCTTTCAAATGTTTTAATTGTGGAAGATTTGGTCATTATGCTGCTAAGTGTCCTCACAAAGAAACACCTGCAAAAGGAAAGGAAGTAGCTAGAAATAAGAACCGGTCTAGCACTAGAAGAAGTTACTATACTCATGATGACAGTGATGGGGTATCTGATAGTGAGGAAGAATGTGAACAAGATCTTAGAATTCTCATGGCTTTTGAATCTAAAGAAGAAAATGATATTTTTGTGGATGCTCTAGAGGACAATGATTTTCTTGAAGAGAACAATCAACTCAAAATACACTTAGAAGAATATAAAATTCTCTTAGAAGAAAGGAAAATAACCATCGAGACTCTGGAAAAGTAGGTTGAAGAGGCAAAGAAATACAATGAGAAATTAGAATGTGAAGTGGTAAGTGTAAGAAAAGAATTTGAGAAAGCAAAGACTCTGAATTTCAGATTTGCTAAAGGATCTGAAACCTTATATGAGATTATCAAGGTACAACGTTCTCCTCTTATAAAGACAGGTCTTGGATATATTGGAGAGTCTTCTCAAGCTTCAGCACCAAATTATCTAAAAGCAGCTACAGCTGGTTTACAAAATTCTGCCACTCAGCAAGGGAATAAAGAATATTTACAGGTAAAGCATGATCATCTTAATGCAAGGAACACTAAAAGGAATATCTTTCAAAGAAGCCCCGATCAACAGGTAAATTCAAGTAGAAGATTTCATGATCGCAGAAATTTCTTCTTCAATGGACAATGTTTCTCATGTCACAATTTTGGCCATAAAGCTGCTCAATGTGTTGCATATAAAACCATCATGACAAGAGAAGCAAGAAAGAAAAGGGTTGATATTGAAACAAAGAAGAATACCTATAACAACTTTTCTCCTCTTCTAAATGAAGTAGAATGTGCTTATTGCAATAACTATGGGCATGAAGAATCTGAATGCAGGAGCAAAGTTCAGCCAAAAGAGCATCTTCCTTCAAAATCCAAAATATGGAAAAAGAAGGAATCATAGGTTGAAAATTGTGGTATAGCGTTATTTACGGAAGGTGAAGAAAATCAATGGTACATTGATAGTGGATGCTCGAGACACATGACAGGTGATAAACACAAACTTCGTGCATATAGTGCTCTAGAAAAGGAAAAGAAAGTTACTTTTGGAAATGATACTCCTGCTGTAATTAAAGGAAAAGGATCTGTGTTTTTAAAAGAAAAGGTGAAGGCCAATGATGTCATGTATGTGGATGGATTAAGGCATAATCTGTTAAGTGTAAGTCAAATGTGTGATCAAGGAACTGAAGTTGTCTTTAGTTCAAAATAATGTCTGGTTCGTGATCTTGATACAGGTAAAACAATTATAAAAGGAAAAAGAACTCCAAGCAACCTGTATGTATTGAAGAATTGCAAAGAACAATGTTACTTGAGTAAATCTTCAGAAAACTGGCTATGGCATAGAAGGTTGGGGCATCTAAGCTTCTCTCAAATCAAAAAATCAAGCAAACTTAATGTTGTTCGTGGTCTTCCCAATATTTCTCTACCTGAAAGTATCATATGCAAATCCTATCAATTCGGTAAGCAAACCAGAGTGCAATTCAATGCCAAGGAAGGATCGTCAAGTAAGCCTCTTGAACTCATTCATACTGACATATGTGGACCTATGAGGAAAAAGTCACCACGTGGTGAAGAATACTATATCTTATTCATCGATGATTTCTCTAGAATGTGTTGGATTGGGTTGATCAAACACAAAGATGAAGCATTTGAAAAATTTCAGATCTTCAAAGCGCTGGTTGAAAATGAATTATATCTAAAAATAAAGTGTCTTAGATCTGATCGAGGAGGAGAATATACATCAAATGAATTCTTTGAATTTTGTGAACAACATGGCATAAAAAGACAGTTTTCTATAGCAGGCACTCCACAACAAAATGGCGTAGCAGAAAGAATGAATAGAGCAATTCAACAAATGGCTAGAGATATGCTTGATGATTCCGGAACACCTGAAATTTTTTTGGGAGAAGCAGCTCACACAGCAGCAAATATTCTTAACAAGGCACATGTTCGGGTAAATAGTGACAAAACTCCATATGAACTCTGGTATGGTAATTCTCCCTCTGTGAAACATTTTAGAGTTTTTGGAAGTAAATGCTTTATCAAAAATAATGATGGAAAGCTTGGCAAGTTTGAACCGAGATCAGATGAAGGAATACTTCTTGGTTACTCATCTACAAGCAGGGCATACAAATGTTACAATAAAAGGCTTCGAAATATTGTTGAATGTATTGATGTTGTTATTGATGAGTCTCATGCAGTCCCTAAAGAAGAAAGACAAACAACAGAAGAAGATGATGGTGAATTTTGTCCTTCTACATCAAATAGAAATGATATAGATAGTGGATCCAATGAAGGACCTGAAGATGATTTATCTGGAAAAGCTCCATCCAGATATGTTCAAAAGAATCATCCTGAATCTCAAATTTTGGGAGACAAGGAATCAGGTGTACAAACAAGGAGGACTCTTGTGGGATCTCCTAGCTATCTGGCATTTCTAAACACGATTGAACCACACAATGTCTATCAAGCTAGCAAAGATGAATGTTGGATTCAGGCCATGAATGAAGAACTTGATCAAATTGAAAGAACCACACTTGGGAATTGGTACCAAGACCACATGATAAAAATGTCATTGGGACCAAATGGATATTCAAGAACAAGCTAAATGAGAATGGGGACGTTATAAGAAACAAAGCTAGATTGGTTTGCAAAGGGTATACTCAACAAGAAGGTATAGACTTTGAAGAAAATTTTGCTCCTGTAGCTAGACTTGAAGCCATAAGAATGTTTCTTGCTTTTTCAAGTTTTCAACAAATCAAATTTTATCAAATGGATGTTAAATCTGCCTTTCTCAATGGTGATCTAGAAGAAGAAGTTTATATAGAACAACCGGAAGGATTCATTTTGGGAAATGATGAAAATCTTGTTTGTAGACTTAAAAAGGCTCTATATGGTCTCAAACAAGCTCCAAGGGCATGGTATTATCGTCTTGACAAATATCTTCAACAACAAGGATTTTCAAAGGGGTCTGCTGATAGTAAATTATACACAAAAATTGAAAATGATAAACTATTGATTGTGGTTGTATATGTTGATGATATCATTTTTTGAAGTAATGAAGAATCTATGAGTTGGAAATTTGCTTCTGTCATGCAGCAAGAATTTGAAATGTCTTTACTTGGGGAACTAACATTCTTCCTTGGCTTACAAGTGCATCAAACTACAAAAGGTATATTCTTATCTCAAGCAAAATACCTTAAGCAAATTCTAAAGAAGTATGGGATGGAAGAGTGCAAACCTATAAGTACACCAATGGTAACCGGATGTAATCTCAGTTCTCATGATGATTCTCCCACGATGAATCAACTAGAATACAGATCTATGATAGGAAGTCTTATGTATCTCACTGGGACTAGACCGAATATTATGCATGCAGTTGGGATTGTTGGACGATTCCAAGCCAATCCAAAAGAGTCTCATCTTCAGGCTGTCAAAAGAATATTCAAATATCTACAAGGAACTCAAGACTTTGGACTATGGTATCCAAAGAATGTTGATCTTACTCTTCATGCTTACACTGATGCAGATTGGGCTGGAAATGTTGATGATCAGAAAAGCACAAGTGGTGGTGCATTCTATATGGGGCCCCGGTTGGTATCTTGGTTCAGCAAGAAGCAAATCTCTATTTCCTTATCTACAGCAGAAGCAGAATATGTGGCTGCCGCATCATGTTGCACTCAACTTCTTTGGATGATGCAAACCTTACAAGACATTCAAATCAAATGTTCACCTCCTATCTCCATTATGTGTGATAATACAAGTGCCATCAATATCTCAAAGAATCCTGTTATGCATTCCAAGACCAAGCACATTCCCATCAAGTATCACTTCTTACGAGAACAAGTGCTTGAACAAAAGGTGAAGTTGGAGTATGTTCCCTCCAAAGAACAAGTTGCTGATATATTTACCAAACCTCTGCCCAGGGAAGCATTCGAATATCTCAGACAGAAGCTGGGAATGGTCTCTGCCTCTCAGAAGATCAGATCTGCTTAATTTCAGAAGATTAAATTGGATACGTGGGTTTCCTGAAAGACAGTCGTGTATATACGCTATTTCATACACAGAAAACCGCATATGGGTGGTTGCTGACAAAGTTTCTGGGTCAGCATTCTTCAGCACAACCTATGGTGCTGTTTGGTATCTCTGATGTTGTATGGCTTCTCTGGTGATGTTTCAGCTCTTATATTTCTATTTCATTCTCTGATATTGGGTGAAGATGCCTTGATGATTGGCTGTTGAAAGTGTTCAGGTTACTCAAGCTAAGGAGGATTTTTTGGTCATATGGAAAGGATGCACAGTTTCAGGGGGAGCATTAGCCTGGATGGGAATAATGCATTGTTGGCATTATGATGGTTCTGAAACTTTATCTCTCTCTTGAGGTCTTTTTGGTTTTGGTTGTGAAAAGTCATACTTGTAATTTGATGAAAAGGTCATGTTGAGACCCGTGATGTAAATTGTAATATTCAGTCATGTAAGGGCTTGTTCAAAATGTGTAAACCCACTTGGTTGGGTATTTGAGTCGCATATGTAAATCCACTTGGTTGGATCTTTGATGTAAGTATGATTCTTGGTGATAGGAAGGTCATAGAGTCATGTACTTCATTGAAAAATATGTTTGAAGATTTAGCATGAACTCAGGGGGAGCATGGTAACTTCAGTACACATCAGATCTCCAGAGCTCTTATGTCTACATGAGGAGAAAAACCTTCTGTTGGTTTTGATCCGCCCTTTGCCCTTGATGTCAAAGGGGGAGAGTGACATGGTGTTTGAATCAGGGGAGAATATCATGAATAATGGTTCTGCTTAATGTATCTATCTGTTATGGTGATCAAACACCATCGTGGTTGCCATCATGTCCAAAGGGGGAGATTGTTGGCAATATGATGCAGAGTGTTGTCCTTGATGGAAACCCACTTGATGAAGATGATGGCAACCTACTTGACGAAGTTTTTCTTGACTTGATGAGCTTACTAAATAATGTAAATCTGATGTATCTACAATCAGTACAGAAGGTAATGATGAAAGGAATTTCAGCATGTGCCAAAACATTGATGAAAAGTGTGTGTCTCAAGGCATACACGGGTTTGTCTAGGCTAAGTAGCGTATGCACACGAGAAAACGTCACAAGTCGCGTATGCTCAAATGCGCTCTAAATATGTAAAACAAGGGGTAAATACCATGGTTTTGACCCATTGTATTAAGTGTTGGATTGTTTATGAGATCCCGTCCAGGAATACCATTGGAATTTATGTGGTTTTAGCTCATGGTATTGATAAAGGGTAACCCTATTTAAGGAGAAGAAATTCATCATGCAAGGGAGAGCAGGTGTCTGGGCTTTGATGAATACTTCACTCTGAAGTATATCTGTATGGTTGAACCCTGTTCCTAATTGATAAATCTGAATCTATGATGCACGTATGAACATGATGAAGGCTCAAGATCTCTAGATCTAGAAATGGTGAATGTTAAGGATGATCTAAAAAGAAGTGAAGAAGACCTAGCGCAATCCTGTTGAAGAGATTGAAGAAATCTGGGTAAGTTCATAGATCTGGTCTGTACTGCAAAGTTCATCTTTTATAGATCTATACACAGGTTCATTTCATGAAAAGCGCGTGTATACGCGGGTCTGTGGAAGGAAAATCGCATATGCGCAGTTAGGGTTTTTCCCTGGAAAATACACTGAAGTATACGCGGGTTCGTCTTCTGGAAATCACGTATATACACGGGTCTGATTAACTAAAAGCGCGTATGATTTCTGATCTAATGGTTGCTGAAGGTTGAATGTGTTTCTGCATATCTATTCTGAAGTTTGGGTTATATCTGATATTCTGGTTACAGTGGTCTCACTGTTGCGTTTGAAGCAATGAGCAAGGTATGATTGTTGATAAGTGAAGGTTTGTGTTGAAGCTGTTTGATCCAGTTTGAAAATTGATGAAACGTGTTCTGCAGTGGTGCTGAGGGTCGAAGCCTTCAGTCATGGGGTTTTAGCTCCCTTCCAGGAGACTCTGGTAAACGAGTTCAGGGGGTCGTAGCTCCCTTCCAGGAGAGGCTAGTAAACGAGAGCAGGGGGTTGTAGCTCCCTTCCAGGATAGGCTGGTTAACGAGAGAAGGTTGTAGCCTTCTGCAGGTGGGTGCCTGCGTGCTGGTTTGAATCTGAACCAGTACATGATTGTAAGAAGTTTTCTTAATAATAAATTTTGAAGGCTGAAACGACGACAGCGGTGGTTTTCTCCCGAATTGGGTTTCCACCTAAAAATCCTGGTGTTCATGTGTGTTGCATATGTGTGATTATTATTCTGTTCTGTCTGCACCTATTTACTGTTTCTGAAATATATGATGAATGAATAAAGCAATGATCTGAGTTAAGATTCAAACACATAATTAGATCTCTGGACATACGCGAGTTCTGTAAAGGATATCCACGTATATACGCTAGTTGCCTTCAGTAAAGTAGCGTATGGCTTTTTAGAAAGGAAAAAGTAAAAGTTTGATTATCTGCACTAAATACTGATTCACGCCCCCCTCTCAGTATTTTTCCCAACAAATATAGATAAATTTAGTGAAAAATTTAGGCTTTAGGATAATGAAGGCAGTGAGATTTCTAGAACTCACAATATTTCTCAAATTTTGTTTCTTAGAAATCTAGGATCATAATTTAGTCATCTTTTGATATTAGCAAAAATTACTGATGACTAATAGTGGCTCCACTTGGGGAGGGCAACTCCCTTTTGGAGGTGTCCAGAACTTTTAGTTTATCAATCTCTGAGTTTCAGCAGACCAGTGTCTTTTCCATTGGGTAGATTTTCTTCTTTATTTTCACTTGTTGATAATTCTTTTGAAGTGACAATCTTAACCATCTGCAACATACGATTTCCCTTAACAGCATTTCTACTTACCCACCTACTTATCCTAACATTTTCTCTTCTTTGAGTGCACTTGAACTAGAAAACTCTTGACATTTTTATTTTTGAAAACAGAACTAAACTATCTACTTCAATCCTTATTTCTTCCAATATTTCAGTTTAAAATAGTGAACTCTTTTTATTCTCTGCCTGAACTATTTGACTGCCAATATTAAATTGTTTGGCAGTCTTGATTCTTTAACCTATTGACATGAAATTTAAAACATGGTTCAAATCAGGATTAGGCAGTCTGACTTACCATGGTTGTGGCATTGGAACAAGCTACACACAATCATTATTTTGCATAAAAGTAACTTTAGAAAGGTAAGGATGTAATCTATCATTTGTAATGTATCCTTATCTTCCTCTTTGGTTTTGTTTTGAGCATGTGGAACCAGTATCTTATATTCGCTAATCTATCTTTCTTGATAAGTCAAGTTTGCAATAATCTTTGACCATCATTGTTTTCACTAACTTATCAACATAAATTTAAAGCATGTTCAGCCACGATTAGGCTAGATGATTGAACAAGATATCATTTTGAATCAGTAGTGGCATTTAGGCTTACACACTTTCAGTAGTACTATTTTTTGGGTATGGGGCTATACCTCTTTTTAATGTTCCCTCTTTCTCTTTTCTATAATTGTTTTTGTACTTTTTTTCTCAAGATTTCCTCATGAAATGTTTATGTACAATGAATGAATTCTTCGAAGCTAAGACTTTTGACAGAAATAATGTTTGAGCATCCTGCCATTGATAGGACCTCCAAATAACTCTTCTCCATTCAGCCCTTGTAAAAAGAAAGCATTATGACCCCTGATTGAATGAATGATATAAGTCCCTTTCCACAAATTCTCAAGCTTTCCATGTTTACCTTTGTCTTCCCTTCTAGAATCCCATTTTAAAACTATGTATCCAACTTGGAAATTATTACTTGTAGTTCTTCTGTCAAAGATCTTCTTGATGCTCTCTTCAACTTCTTGTGATATTTTGTAAACTTCCTCCCTTGACTGTTGTAAATGAATAGTTTGATTCATCCTTCTCTGCATGTAATTTTCTTCTCATTGCACTTCTTGGAGAAGTTTTATTACTGGAACTCCCAAGGATGTTGGGAAGACTGCATCCATGCCATATACCAACTGATAGGGAGACATAATTGGGCCTTGAAATTGTCATTCACTTCCATTAAATTTTCACTTATATTTCCATATTACCACCTTCACTCCCCCTTCATTTCATTACATTTACCTTACCATTACCACTATTGGGTTACACTGATGTTTTTCCAAACCTTTTTAATTCTTAGCATATTTAAGTGAATTTGTGCCATTAAAAATTAGAAAATAATGTGCATATGCTTATACCTAACAAGTGGGATGAGATTGATGCCATGTATAGGTCAAAAGGAAGCTTCTAAAAGACCTTTATGTGGCCTCCCAAAACCAAATTCGAATTTGAGTGGAGAAGATCATGGGATCATGAGGATATGTGTCTCATTTCCTTTTTGTATTGAAACACTAAGAAGATATGTGTCTCATTTCTTATTTGTATTGAAACTATAAAAAGACACGTGTCTTATCATTTCCTATTTTGATTATAACTCTAGAGATAGAGGGAGAGATTCATGGACTCTCATTAATGAGATAACTTCTCATATTTTTGTATAAATAGGAGAAGCTTTCTCCTATCAAGGATGTAAAAAAAATAGGAGAAGAAGAGAAAGAATTATAAATTGTTTTGTAACAAGGCTTGAGATGGAATGGGATGTAGAGTTGTGAGTTTATCAATAAAGAAGTTCAGTCATCAAATGATGGTTTGATCGCACTTTTGACAAGCTAGGAGTCAACCAACTTAGTAGCAGAGGGCCCCTCCTTCTAAAGGAGGTTTTTATTATGCTTTCTAGTTAGATTTCTTTAATTTTGTTTAGTATTTTCTTCTCATGCTTAATTTCCAGTTTTCAATAGTTTAAATGCAACTGTGGAGATTTTCCTTCCGAAACGTTTCAAGGAGATAGGAACTCTGTCTTCAGAATTGGAATAAAGATTGAAGTGTTGAGAAACATGGTTGCTTAGTTTACTGTTTTTACCTTTTTTTCATTAGAAGATAGTTGTCAATTGTTGTGTCTAATTAATCATTTATGAAATCCATTTTTCCCATTTATTAAATCTTACATTGAATGGTTAAATGTCTTATAAGTGCAATGGTTGAATACATTTCATTTCTTGTCATTTCCTTACTAAGAACTAAAGGTGTAATTTATTTTTCTGAAGCCATTTCAAGAGGTCACAAGATTCACAGTTGGATGAGACTGATGATTCAATTAATCATTTAGTTATTTTTAGAATACATTTCATTTCTTTTCATTTTCTTGTTAAGAACTAAAGGTATAATTTATTTCTCCGAAGCCATTCCAAGAGGTCACAAGCTTCACAATTGGATGAGATTGATAAGTCAATTATTCACTTAGTTGGTTTTAGTTAGAAGATCCTCATTTCATTGCAACAAAAAAATCTTCTTAAAGATCATTCTAAAAGAAATTAACCTGCATATACTAAGCAAAGATGATTAAATGATTAGATGTGATGCAATGTTTGAGTTATTTAATTTTACAGAGTTATTGTAGTTATTTAGTTTAAACAGATGTAATGGTTTCTTAGAAACATTACCACAAATGGGTCACTCTCTACATATTGGGTAAATGGAGTAACTAAACACATCCTATGTAATTTTCAATAGCATTCTCTATTTTCTGTCTTAGGACTTTAGCAACTAAAGTACAAATAGTTGATTTCATTTTAATAGGGTTTGACCTAATAATTGAATGTTGAGACAACCTAAAGTACAATAGTTGATACATTTTCTTGCTTTCACTCTGTCTTCCAATCTTAGTTTATTCATAGATCCATGGATTAGGATTAACCAATCAAATAGATAGATTCTTTGATTTTCAAACTAGGTCTTAAACTAGCCCTTAGTTTTTGGTTTGATTTTATGAAAATTAGATTAGTTTTAGTACACTTCCTTTTCTTCCTTCTAAAATTAATTTAGATTCACTTAAGTCTTTTCATAATTCTAAAATACAAAACAACGAAGTAACGAGTAGGTTTCTTAAGCACATATAGTGCACCACACTTCATTAGTTTACTAGCCCTGGTCGATAATTTATGTTAGGAATTTAGGACACTAAATTGACTAAATATTTTGGCACCATTACCGGGGAAGTGTAATTAGGAGACCTTATTTCTTACATCTAAAAAAAAATCAATTAATAATTTCTCGAGTATGCTCTCCTCCTGCGCTTTATGTGATATGGAGGATAAGAAAAAGAGAATTTTTATGTTAAAAAAAAATGTTTTCATCATTTTATTTGATTTAATTTTACAATAAACTTTAAAATAAAAATAAAAATTTTAGTTTCAATAAATTGTTTTGTTTAATGAAATCTATATGTATATTTTTAAATTTTTGAAAATATGACATATATAATTTTATTAACAAATCAATTATTAAAAAAAAAAATCTAAATTTCAATAAATTGTTTTGTTTGATAAAATATATATGTATATTTTTAAAATCTTTGAAATATATATATATATATATATATATATATATATATATATATATATATATATATATATATATATATATATATATAATTTATTTAACAAATCATTAAAAAAAAATATAACAAAAATAAAATTTTCCATATTCATTTTCTTTATTAATAAATTTTAATAAAGAAAATAAAAAAAAAACAAATAAATTTCATTTTCTTTATAATTTTTTTTTTAAATAAAGAAAAAAAAAAACAAATCAATAAACAACTAAATGTAAAAACCAACACAATTGGCCTTTGGGCTTGGTTTGATACAAATTATTGCTGAAAGTTTGATGAAGGCATCACGTGCTGCTTAAAGAATAGCCAAAGAATAAGGAAAAGATGCAGCGCTCGACATCAAAGTCCAGAATTTGCTAAGTGCTGAAAAAACTCAGGAATCGCATTGAAGTCGGCAAGAAGATTTTCGCTGAGGTTGGAAAAATTACAAATGGGTGTCTTTTGAATTGGCCCTGCAATGCCACGAGCAACAACAACCTGAAGAAAATCTGTTGATATCCTGGAATCATGACCAACTGAAACTCATTCCCTTCTGAAGTTTTTTTTCCTATTTTCTCTAATGTTGAAACTATACCAGAAGACATAGCAGCACTACAAAATACCCTTGCTTGGTTTTGATGTTTTTGCAAATAGACTAGCCACATGGATGGTTTGTCATTCCATGTCAATTTTGTCTCTTGCAGTGAAAACAATTTACTGGCGTTAGGAGCATAACAGCTCCAAGGTACGGTGCATCCTCTTTCCTCACCCGCTGAAATGAATGGTCTACAACCAAAGTATGAAAAAACTTCTAGGAAATAGACATTGTTGTGATCAAAATTGCGAATCCAAAACTGCAAAATCTAGCTTCGATGCACAAACATGATGGAGAATTCAAGGGTTGAAGGGAAATGGAAGAGTTTAAATCAAATTTCTCAATGGCATGTTGCTTTGATAGATAGACAGGTAGGTTGATGATCTAGTAGACAAATTTGAAAATTGATTTTAGCAGAAGAGCATTTCCAAAAAAAAAAACACAACTGTTTTTGACACGTAATTTTGAAACGAAAATTCTGAGCAAACCAAGGCGAATTTGAAAAATCCAAGACATGGTTTTTTTCGGGAACGAGGTTACTAGTATCCCATAAATAGTTTTCTATATTTCACAACTGTTAGAGAGGATTTTTCAGTTCTTCAGAGCCCTATTTTGTTGTCTGCGTGAAAAAAAAAAACGATTTTTACACAATGAATGATTTCAGCAAGGTGGGAGAATGCAAATCAAAATGAAATTATGTTGTGGCATTCAAACCATACGCCACTGCACACTCGATGTGGATGAATTCAAATCAAAATCCACTTGATCCACATGTTTTTTTCCTGCCTATGTGTCGAGAATTCATTAATGGTCCCTATTTAGAAGTGCCACTTCTATGTGTGTTGCAAAGAGGCAACGAACTGTTCAAGTAATGGATCTGCAAGATAGACAACAAGAAACAATTTGCAGAGTCCAGTAATGGTGGCTGGAGGAATTACCAGTCCTTGTTTTAATATTGAAATTGAATCATGACTGTTTTCCTGCTACCCTCTTGAAAATTTTGAATTCATTATTTTGACAGTGTCTTTTGGCATCATGGATCATGATGAAGCTAAGGGAAAGAACGCTAAAAAAAAAAAATGTTTTTTTTTAATAAATTGTGTTGTTTATATATATATATAACAAAACTTGAACATTTTGATTAAAAAAAGAAAAGAAAAAAAAAACAAAACAAATAAAAAAATGCCAAGTCTTTTGTTTCCAAAACGTGTACGCTCGGTTGACAGCTTACACACAACGAGAGGAGTGGATGCTCACTTTTGAACCAATGGCTCATTATTTTGCAAGATAAAAGCATTCGATAGAAATAATGTAATGATACAAGTTCTTAATAATGGCTTGTAGAACAATTGGAAGATTATTTAGATGATTTCTGAACATTTGGCATTAATATTGTTAATCTGTATTTTTCTATGAAGTTTTCACTTGTAGGACACAACGAAATTTTATGATGCCAATTGTTTTACTAAGCACTATGCATGAATTCATCCGACAACAAGGAGATGATTTATTTTTCATGGTTATTCTTTAAAAATGGATTGTTATCGATATCATGAATTGGACCAAATATAAAACTTTTCGATTTATCTTAAGTTGTTTCATTTGAAATTTAATTTTTGCGTAAGAATCAGAAAGAAATTAGCTACTTCTTTTTTAATACACTTATGTTCTTTATGTCAAGTTTTTTTTGCAGGTTTAGGATGATTGAATTATCAAGAAGATTAAATTCTGATGAAAATTGATCTTCAAAAGACCAATCTCATGAGAAACATAAGAACATGTCCATGTCCATACTCATCAAGACCATTGCTCTTCCTCCATTTTGAATTATAAATCCAACCAAGAACTTCAAAGCAAGCCACAATTTTTTCCAAGCAAAAGTCACTTGTTCATTTTCCTTGATTCACATACACTTTCCATTACTTTTTGTCTACTCCACAAATAAAAGCAAGAAGCTCACCTACATGCTTATTTCCCATTGTCATTTTCCATTTTCATCTTCCATTTCCATTTTCCTTCTCCTTTTCATTTTGCAAATAAACCTTTCTTCAGTACAAATTATTGAGTCCATATTCCTTTGAGTCCAAGTTCCTTGCAAAAACACCTTGAGGCTTGCATGCCTTAATGGCAAGTCTTCTTGCCGACGAACAATGGGAATACATTAATTTCCCTTGTTCATCGGATCTTCTAGGTACTTGACAACAACAAAATTATTCGTACCTAGCAAGATGTGTTTGGGAACTTTTCATCAATGGTGGGAGTTCTCATGTTGACTAGTGGCATCCATTAATGGCCACTAAGTTAAACAATTTTCTGCTATGTTCGACATCAGAACATCTATTCACATATTAGGAATTGTGCCAATGAGTTTTGAAGACATGAAGACTATCATTTTTAGCATTTTGGAGCAAATGAAGAAAATATGTAGCTACAGAATCAAATGACAACTGTAGAATCAACACCATTCCCCAGCAAATTCAGCAGTTTTAGTAGAAGCAATAAAAAGGCATCTTTACTATTTTCTCCATAACTTGTACAACCACTTGAAGAAGATTATGATCAGAATTTTGCAGCCACCACACATGCAGCTCATCCAATTTCAAAGGGTAATTTAAGGTACATCATTTTCTAACTTTTTACCATATAATTCCTGGAAAAGCTAGAATGATAATTTTTGGAAAAAACATTTCTCTTCCTCATTTCATAAAATTTCCAATACCATAAGTTGAGGGGGGGGGGGGTGGGCGGGGGGGCGAATACATTCATATTCATACTTTTCCATGTTCATATCACATTCCAAAACCGATATACTTCCAAAAGATATTAACTATTACATTATTATTATAAGCATACAATGGCTTTTCAAAAGTACTCAAAAGATAATTGGATACAAACATAATCATGGTTGTCACACAAGAACCAACCATGATGCAATCCAATAAAGATATACTTTGCAATAAAAATCAAATTATCATTTTGCAGAGGTCAAAGGTCAAAATTGAATGCAACAACAAAATATGGTTGTAACACAAGAACCAACCATGTTGCAATTCACGTAAAGCACTTTGCAGAAGTATGAAGTTATCAAATGATATCACGCAAATTTAAGCCAAAGCTCAAGGATAAAGAAGAATTAATGTACTAGATTGCATGAGGACATGCAATAACCTCAGTTGGGGGGTATTTTGGGCCTTGAAATCGTCATTCACTTCCATTACATTTTCACTTATATTTCCATATTACCACCTTCACTCCACCTCCATTTCATTACATTTACCTTACCATTACCACTATTGGGTTACACTTATGTTTTTCCAAATTTTATTAATTCTTAGCATATTTAAGTGAATTTGTGGTTAAAAATTAGAAAATAATGTGCATATGCTTATACCTAACAAGTGGGATGAGATATGCCTTGTGTAGGTCAAAAGGAAGCTTCTAAAATACCTTTATGTGGCCTCCCAAAACCAAATTCGAATTTCAGTGGAGAAGACCATGGGATCATGAGGATATGTGTCTCATTTCCTTTTTGTATTGAAACTCTAAGAAGATATGTGTCTCATTTCTTATTTGTATTGAAACTCTAAAAAGACATGTGTCTTATCATTTACTATTTTGATTATAACTCTAGAGATAGAGGGAGAGATTCATGGAATCTCATTAATGAGATAACTTATCATATTTTTGTATAAATAGGAGAATATTTATCCTATCAAGGATGTAAAAAAAACAGGAGAAGAAGAGAAAGAATTATACAATGTTTTGTAACAAGGCTTGAGATGGAATGGGATGTAGAGTTGTGTGTTTATCAATAAAGAATTTCAGTCATCAAATGTTGGTTTGATTGCACTTCTGACAAGCTAGGAGTCAACCAACTTAGTAGCAGAGGGCCCCTACTTCTAAAGGAGGTTTTTATTATGCTTTCTAGTTATATTTCTTCAATTTTGTTTAGTATTTTCTTTTCATGGTTAATTTCCAGTTTTCAATAGTTTAAATGCAACTGTGGAGATTTTCCTTCCAAAACATTTCAAGGAGATAGGAACTCTGTCTTCAGAATTGGAATAATGATTGAAGTGTTGAGAAACATGGTTGCTTAGTTTACTGTTTTTACCTTTTTTTCATTCGAATATAGTTGTCAATTGTTGTCTCTAATCAAGCATTTATGAAATCCATTTTTCCCATTTATTAAATCTTACATTGAATGGTTAAATGTCTTATAAGTGCAGTGGTTGAATACATTTCATTTCTTGTCATTTTCTTGTTAAGAACTAAAGGTGTAATTTATTTTTCCAAAGCCATCTCAAGAGGTCACAAGCTTCATAGTTGGATGAAACTAATGAGTCAATTACTCATGTAGTTAGTTTTAGAATACATTTCATTTCTTGTCATTTTCTTGCTAAGAACTAAAGGTATAATTTATTTCTTCTAAGCCATTCCAAGAGGTCACAAGCTTCACAATTGGATGAGACTGATAAGTCACTTATTCACTTAGTTGGTTTTAGTTAGAAGATCCCTATTTCATTGCAACAAAATAATCCTCTTAAAGATCATTCTGAAAGAAATTAACCTGAATATACTAAGCAAGGATGATTAAATGATTAGATGTGATGCAATGTTTGAGTTATTTAATTTTACAGAGTTATTGTAGTTATTTAGTTTAAACAGATGTAATGGTTTCTTAGAAACATTACCACAAATGGGTCACTCTCTACATATTGGGTAAATGGAGTAACTAAACACATCCTATGTAATTTTCAATAGCATTCTCTATTTTCTTTCTTAGGACTTTAGCAACTAAAGTACAAGTAGTTGATTTCATCTCAATAGGGTTTGACCTAATAATTGAATGTTGAGACAACCTAAAGTACAATAGTTGATACATTTTCTTGCTTTCACCCTGTCTTCCAATCTTAGTTTAGCCATAGATCCATGGATTAGGATTAACCAATAAAATAGATAGATGCTTTGATTTTCAAACTAGGTCTTAAACTAGCCCTTAGTTTTTGGTTTGATTTTATGAAAATTAGATTAGTTTTAGTACACTTCCTTTTCTTCCTTCTAAAATTAATTTAGATTCACTTAAGTCTTTTCATAATTCTACATTAACCATCCTTAGATCTCAAAGAACAAAAACCCCCCTAAAAACAGCATAAAATACAAAACAACAAAGTAAGGAGTAGGTTTCTAAAGCACATATAGGGCATCACACTTCATCAGTTTACTAGCCCTGGTCTATAATTTATGTTAGCAATTTAGGAAACTAAATTTACTAAACATACATATTGATGGATTTATTTGTGGTTAGTCTGTCAGCCCATAAAGCATGAACTAGCTTACTATGCCATGATTTCTGATTTTTCTCCAGCAGTCTTTTGATAATGTTGATCAAGATTTTGTTGGAGGATTCAGCAAGTCCATTTCCCTTAGGGTAGTAAGTTGTGGAGTGCCCCAATGTAATATGGTATTTATAGTAGAAGTAAACCATTATTTTGGATTTGAAGGCAACAACATTATCTATAATGATCTTTCTAGGACAACCAAATCTAGATAATGTGTTTGCCTCAAGGAACTTGATAATGACTGATTCAGTAGCATTTCTAGAAGGGATAGCCTCTATCCACATGGTAAAATAATCTGTGGCAGTAAGGATCCACTTATGTTGGGCATATGAGGTTAGGTGAATTTCTCCAATAAATTTTAAACCCCATTGCTGAAATGGAGCCTCAACATTGATGGGATGCAAAGGTAAAGGTAGGAGTTTTCTCTTGCCATCAAAAATTTGACACTTATGGCAAGTCATGACTAATTGTTTAGTATCAGGGAAAAGGGTGGGCCAGAAATTGTCAGCTCTAAGAATATTTTTTGTTGTGGTCTTCCAGTAAAGGTGGCCTCCACATTCTCCCTCATGCAGCTCATGCATGATTTTTTATGCCGGAGCATCCAAGCCAAATTTTCATTATTCAATTATGTAATAAGGGGGGTGAGATATTTTAATTATTTTATTAATTAAATTTCTTATTTTTAATAAATTAAGAGAAAATTATAAATGTGAGGATTTTTTGTAAATATTCTTTAATAATTAAAGGATATGAGTGGAGTGGAATTAGGTAGATAATATAGGGATTAGGAATTCCATATACGAGACTTTGTTGAGTCCAAAACTAGAATAAATTTAAATTAGATTTAAGTTGAGATTTGTGTGGAGGAATTTATGGAGTGAAATAAATTCATTATTTATGTATAAATAAGATTGTTTTTGTGAGGATGAAGGACAACTAAGAGAAGTGAGGAGTGTAGAGAATGTGAGAAATGATTTGAAGGGCCGAGAGCCAAGAGGCCGCCCAATGTAATAGTTGGCCAAAGAGTTTCTGTTTTAATATCAATATGTTTGTTGTATGGCTCTCTTTCCTTCTGGGGTATTTTAAACTGAATATTTTTATGATTTTAATGAAAAATGATTGAGATTTTTCATGCTAGGTTAAATATTTGCGTTTATATGCTAGGATTCTGATTTAACCCGGAACCCCTGCATCATTTGGTATCAGAGCTTGGGAGCAAGTTGATGAATTGTGTAAGAGATTATGGCACTTTGAGTCTGAAACTATATATGTATATGATGTATGTATGTGGATGCAGGAATGATATGTATCCAAGGACAAGGTAGCGAAATCAAAATCGTAGAGATCGCACTCAGCAGATAAAAGAGTCTCCGCATGGTTGGGAGGCTGTGACTCCACAACAAACGAAATCTGCGTATTTCGATGATACCATGGGTGCGGTCATGATCCACACCTTGTAGAGTTCGTGACTGGCTATCCCTCGAGCCATGGGAGTCAACAAGGAGTTTGGAACTCTGTGAGGGAAACAATGGTAAAGTCTAGAGGTTGGAGGGGCATGTGTGCATATTCTGCATACATATATGTTCGTGCCTTTGGTGATTGAATAGCCCATAGACTGATGTGCCAAAACCGACAGTGAAAAGTTGCACGTGGTGAGTGTTTGCATGAGTTAAAGTGATCATTACAGTAAAATAACAGTGGACTGCGTTCGGACGTGGGTCGAACCACAAGGTTGAAGCACCATTGCATTGGTTGCAATACTGGTGCCCAAATAATAACACAACAATTTTGGTTTTCAAATTCCTATGGTTTTTGTTTACTGGAGAGTTTGCCGGATTATCCACAGTGTCACGAAACCCTTGTCGACATTTCGAATCCCAACGGGGATCCATCTTCAGGACATTGGAATGAAGAATTCTAAGAAGGGTCATAATCCATTAATAGTGAAGAAGGGAGGAAAGGTAAGGGCCGACCAAAAAAAAATTTCTATTACTTTTTAGGTCAGCTGCCCTTCTTTCAATCTTCATTCTGGTTTTTTCGAGATAACAGATCTCTTCCCAAGATTCCCCTCCGTGTAGGGACATAATTTTGGTTTTCAAATTCCTGTGGTTTTTGTTTACTAGAGAGTTTGCTGGATTATCCACAGTGTCACGAAACCCTTGTTGACGTTTCAAATCCCAACGGGGATCCATCTTCAGGACATTGGAATGAAGAATTCTAAGAAGGGTCATAATCCATTAATAGTGAAGAAGGGAGGAAAGGCAAGGGCCGACCAAAAAAAATTTTCTATTACATTTTAGGTCAGCTGCCCTTCTTTCAATCTTCATTCTGGTTTTTTCGAGATAACAGATCTCTTCCCAAGATTCCCCTCCGTGTAGGGACAGAATTTTGGTTTTCAAATTCTTGTGGTTTTTGTTTACTGGAGAGTTTGTCGGATTATCCACAGTGTCACGAAACCCTTGTTTTAAATAATTATTTATTTAAAAATTAATAAATAAATAAACATTAATACTCTTTAGAATTTCCTTAGTTTATTTAATTAATTAATTAATTCTTAAAATAGATAGGTGGTTTTATTTTTAACTTGTTATTTTTAATTTTAAATCAAAATAAAAATAAAAATAATAAGCTAAATTTTTTTTCAAAAATAAAATAAATTACCCTTAAAAAGTTTGTAAAGTAAATTTCCCTTAAATAAATTATTATTATCCTTAAACTTTTTATTAGCTTTGAAACATCTTTGAATTAATAGGGTTAGAATTTAAAAAAAAAAAAAAAAAATTCATAATAATAAACTTATTAATAAAATAAAATATATTTAATAAGTTTATTATTTTTAATATTAAAACTTTGATAATAATTAACTTTTTAATAAAATAAATCTAGTAAGGTTATTATTTATTAACATAGAAAACTTAGTATTATTATTAAAATTAAAATAATAAACTTTTTAATAAAATAAATTTAGTAAGGTTATTATTTATTAACATAAAAAACTTAGTATTATTATTAAAATTAAAATCAAAAATTATAAATTATAAAAATTGAAGTAATAGAAAATTTTTTTTGGTCGGCCCTTGCCTTTCCTCCCTTCTTCACTATTAATGGATTATGACCCTTCGTAGAATTATTCATTCCAATGTCCTGAAGATGGATCCCCGTTGGGATTCGAAACGTCGACAAGGGTTTCGTGACACTGTGGATAATCTGGCAAACTCTCCAGTAAACACAACAATTGTTGAAGTGTTTGCATGCATAAATTTTAAATGGTAATTATTGTCAACGGTGATAGGTTAAGAGTTGATTTGCCTTTCATAATGTGAAACTTTCAATTGCCAATCATGATGTGGTTTTAAATTGAAAATTCTAATGGTGATATCAAATAAGCTGAATTGTTGTGATGTTTGAGAGCATAGTTGAAGGACG
This sequence comes from Pinus albicaulis, assembly GCA_034641835.2. Lineage (NCBI taxonomy): Eukaryota > Viridiplantae > Streptophyta > Pinopsida > Pinales > Pinaceae > Pinus > Pinus albicaulis. Next base: position 629,611,663 of record CM076577.1, read on the forward strand.
TTGTAGAAAAAGGCTCGAATCACCATGGAGAAGTAGTCAAAGGATGCTGCAAACGGTGACTTGAAGCACCATAACTAAGCATCATAGCTGAAGGATGATACCAGCGATAGCTTAAAGCATGGTGTTTCGAGGGACGCTGCTGTGTATTTAAGGTGGCTCGATGCATTTCGAGAGATTCCAAGTTCCTACGCCAATCAAATATCATAGATATTTGCCGCATGAGGGATGACCTATAGTATTATATGGTTGTTGGTGGAGCATTGAGGACCGAACTATTCAAAATTGTGTTCCAAAAATATGTCAGAAGATGCGTAGTGTTTTATGTCGGGTGGAATTCATAACCCAAAATTTCATTTGGCGGAGATAAGTCAGATCGAATTTCCTTAGCAGAGTTGGACCGGAGGCTACCTTGTTCTTAAATACATGGGCACAAATCCCACAAGTCGTTTTTCACTAGCAAGAGGCACACAAGTTCCTGTGGGATGATAGTCAACGCGCGTACTCCTATTGTGTGAAGCTGTAAGTGAAGAATTTACCTGTGTCATTGTTTCCAACTGATACGAAGGGCATCTACCGATTGGGAGTGCATAGGAAGAACGCTTGGTTTTTATAATCAATTGGACAACAAAAAAATTCGACCCGGATTGTGAAGCCATGACACGGAAATCACATAGTACAAGTTGACAGACCAAATTTATTGAGCACGATAGTGGGGTTGGGATCTTAAATTGATTCGCCAAGGAAACTATGTTTTTGGTTCAAATGCCTCCATGAAGAGGCCGAATTGCATGTAGTGTCACTACGTACAATGTCCAAAACTAATGTATCCATGCTCATCATCCTAAGGAGCCATCGATTGGTATGACAAATTTAAGCTTTCTAATGCCTATAACAACTAATTTGAATAGGAGGCCGAGCACATAATTTATTTCCCTTGGAGAACCGAGTTGGAAGCTTGTAAAGGAGAGATCGAGCCATGTTAGGTTTATTGGAAGGCATAATTTCCAAAGAGGAACCTCCCAAAGCCAGAGAGTCCTCATTGTTGAAAAGGATATTGCTTAAAGAAGCTAAGGGAGCCAAAGAAACAGCTAAAATAAAGATTCAAGGTAAGTGCTCATTGAATGAATCAATATTCATTGAGTAGGGATATTTTAAAATCTAGATGATTAAATTCCCTTGCCATACTTGAGAAGATAATCTTTTGCAAATGTTATGAAAGAGTGGAAATGTTGCAAATGCGGAAGTATAAATGAATGGAAAATGAAGGGGAAAATGCACTAACCCCAGGTGATATGAAGAAAACATGCATGTTTATATGAGGAGGTTTATTATGCATAATGTGATGATTTATTATGCATAATGTGGATTCTTCACAGTTTTGGTTAAGTCATTTTGGACCAAAGCTTGTAGTTGGGAAAAGAAGAATTCTTTTGATTGGTGATTGAAAACATAATTGCTTGATGTTGTAAAAGTTTTGTTTTACCATTATGTGGCAGTATCTAAGAGGTGTTATTCAGAATGAAGGTGATGTACGAGTTGTACATTATTCCTCGAAGAGGTTAAAAACATGTTCTTTGTACACAAGTGAAGAGATGTGAATTGATGTTGCATGATGCATAAAAGTGCAGGGAAATGTTTGCATTGAGATGACGAGTTTGTGAGCATGCAAGTATTGACAGTGACAAAGATGGCATAGAAGAGTGGAAACCAGAGGGTTGAGACTGCAGAGAGAAAGGTTTATTAATAACCTTAACAGGAGCATGAGGTATGATAATTCAGGAAGGTATTTTTGAACATTGAAAATTGAATGGTTTATTTATTTTCACCTTAAAATAAATCTTGGAACACTTGAATTGCATTTCGACTAAAGACTTCAGTATCATGTGAAATGATAAGGAAAACTGATGATTTTTCATAAGAATGAAGTATGAAATAAAGTGAATATTTTACATCCTAAAATGTATTAGGGGTGTATGTATATTGAAGAATTGTATAACTTTAATTAAGTCAAAATATCCACTATCATTGTTATTGGGACAAAGCTTGAAGTGAAAATAGATGTTAGAGTCAAATGAAAGTTTGGATAGTTTGAGTTGAGATTGATTATTTTCATCCAAGATGACAAATTGGTGTAAATCTGAAGTCGAAGAGTCGTAAACTAAGTCAAGAGTCTGAATGTAATGGGGTGCATGATCGGCAGAGCCTAACACCCAAAGAATTGGTTATTGTAACACATGCGTTACTAAATTGTTGTTTGTAGCAAATTGCAGCAAGAGGGTTGCCAGAGATTGGTTCCAAGATAGAGAACCAAGAGAAGCCAAGCGCAAGAGGAGAACTTGCATTTTGATGAATGGCAAGGTTGAAGGATTGCTAAGAAGTGGATTAAATGAAGTCCACATATGAACAGATGTAGTTCACGTATAAGGGGAAGATGACTGTTGATATTCATTTCCAAAGATCTGATGAAGATCATAGCAGAGGGGAGAAGAAGGAAAATTCCAAGGTAAGTGGCATATGTGAACAGTTGACGGATGAAGAGTACGAGCGAGAGAAGTCTGAGATAACAATTCACCTTGAATTGTTAATGGAGTTGTTGCAGGAAAATGTGAAAAACCAGACACATGGTTGGACCATGAGAAAGAAGGTGAAGTGGCAGAAGCTACACGCAAAGAGGGAAAAGCAGGTAAACATACAGTTGATGGAAGAGCTGAGGAACCTCGAGCAGATGTGGAGTTGTGAAGAACTTAAAGAGGCTGAGTTAAAAATGGATGTTTCCATTTGTGGCCCGGAACATGGTGTAATTCTGGGTGAAGAGATCAATGAAGAAGATCTCATGAACTATTGGGATAGTTCAGAAGCATATTAATATGTGTTGGCGAGAGAAACATATGAGGCCATGAAGCCTTACATTTTTTCTCATAGTTTATGTATGTTTGCAGGATGTGCGAAAGATGGTGAGCAGTCTGATGGAACTGTCACAAAGGAGAATGAAACTCTTGAGGTAAAGTCTGGTAGAGAATTCCTTTCAGAGAAGGAAAGTGTTGATTGGTTACAATAGGAATAAATCATAAATGAATTCTTGTTTTGGGTAAGATATCAAGTCAAAGCTGCTATGGAACAGGAACAAAGCGGAAATGCCGAAGAAAAAATCCAAGGAGGTAAACAAATGTATTTGTTTAATGAAATTGTTGATGAAAGTTTACAATGTAATGACGTTGAAACTGGGAAAACTCAGGAAGATTACCAGAGGAATAATGAAGCTATGAATGAAGGCTGTGACGAAGTACTAAAAATATTTCATATGGAAATCGAGTTTTTGGAATGGTGGCTAAAGGAACCTGATGGAGAACAAAAACTTGCAGAACCTGATCGAGAAAAAATTACAGTTACTATGCATGATAGAGATGAAATTATTTTAACATTTATGGAGTTGAATGAATGTTATAAATTTTCAAATAATGATGTAACTGTAGGTACAGAAAACGAAATTAACATGTATGATTTCAAAATCAAAGAAATCGAGCAAAATTTATTTGGCATTAAGATGGAAGATCAGAAGCAGCAAGGAAGTTGTGTCCGTAGAGACATAAAGGAGACAAAAATATTGATCCAACAGGATGAACATGGAAGTAGCCAGCAGTTCAAAACAGAATATGTTGAAGTCCAGAAAGTCAATGATGGGAGCTTGATGCCTGAAGCATCAAAAGAGATCGAAAGGTCTTATCTTTTTAAAACTAACAGTTTGTTGGTGAATGCAGGTACAACACTGGACGAGAGATTTGTTGCTATAAAAGCAATAAAAGACTACAGTAATAATCAAGAAAGAGTTTTTGATTATTTTCCATTGCAGAAATTTGAGTGTTTAACTCAGTTGGAGAGGAAAAAATTCGACAAACAAGAATTACTCCGAGGAATTGGTGAAAGAAAGTGTTGGAGAAGCCGATGGAATCCGGTTGACAAAGTGAGTGATGAGTTACCAAATCGAATTGATACTTCGAAGGACCAGCGGTAGAACAGAGTATGGAATCTTGGAGGGAGCAAGTCATTAGGACTTGTGGCTGTCACATTGTTACAGAAAAGCAACGGACCTCATAGACAGGAGTCTATGGAAAATTAGTTACATGGGGAGTCTGATGCAGGAGCATCCAAGCCAAATTTTCATTATTAAATTATGTAATAAGGGGGGTGAGATATTTTAATTATTTTATTAATTAAATTGCTTATTTTTAATAAATTAAGAGAAAATTATAAATGTGAGGATTTTTTGTAAATATTCTTCAATAACTAAAGGACATGAGTGGAGTGGAATTAGGTAGATAATATAGGGAGTAGGAATTCCATATACGGGCCTTTGTTGAGTCCAAAACTAGAATAAATTTAAATTAGATTGAAGTTGAGATTTGTGTGGAGAAATTTATGGAGTGAAATAAATTCATTATTTATGTATAAATAAGAGTGTTTTTGTGAGGATGAAGGACAACTGAGAGAAGTGAGGAGTGCAGAGAATGTGAGAAATGATTTGAAGGGCCGAGATCCAAGAGGCCATCCAATGTAATATTTGGCCAAAGAGTTTTTGTTTTAATATCAGTATGTTTGTTGTATGGTTCTCTTTCCTTCTAGTGTATTTTAAATTAAATATTTTTATGATTTTAATGAAAAATGATTGAGAGTTTTCATGCTGGGTGAAATAATTGTGTTAATATGCTAGGATTCTAATTTAACCCAGAACCCCTGCATCATTCTCAAGCAAACATTTAAGCAGTATGCCAACAACATTTTTCCAATATAACACTCCTTCCAAAATGCAGTAATTTAAAGCTTTATGTTTCAAGAATCTAGATTTAGTCTTTGATAAAGAAGGGGGAGTATTAAGATAGAAAATCACATAAATGATATCAGCATACCAAGATGAATTCAGAAAATTTTCTTCGATGTATGGAGCTGTGAATTCTTCATGTTCTTCTAAAACATCAACCATATTCATATCTAATGCTTGGAATTTGATTCTGCCATGAGTTTTTCTAATCCTTATCCCTTAATCATCTTGTTATGCCTGATTTCTAAATGATATTCTAAGATAATAGAAATCCATTTTCCCCTTTTACCATTAGGGTCTTGATTTAGAATGTCTTTGACAATTGTATGTGGGACAAAAGAAATGATATGTGAGTGTAAAATATAGACTCAAAAATCTTTCAGTGCTTTTATCAAGGCTAAGGCTTGTTTCTCCATGATATTATATTTGAGTGGAGCATCTCTCAAGGCTCTACTGAAGAAGGATATGGGTTGTTCTTGGCCCTTGTTATTCTTTTGCAACAATACTGTAGCAATGGTGTGTTCAGATGCAAACGAAAAAATGTAGAGATCCTTGGTGAAATCAAGACCGATAAGAACTGGTGTTTGAGTGAGAGCTTTTTTTACGAGTTCAAATGAATGTTTGGATTATAAGGTCCATTTAACTCCTATTTCCTTTTTGAGAATGTTTTTGATATTCCTCAAAATTTCAACAAGGTTAGAGATGAACCTTCTCAAAAAGTTGATCTTCCCAATGAGAGATTGCAATTCTTTGAGGTTTCTAGGATGGCTGATTTTCAATATGCCTTCAATCCTTTTGGGATCTACTTTGATTCCTTCTTCAGAGATTATGTGGCCTAGCATATTTCCTTCCTGGAGTCCAAAGAGTGTTTTCTTGGGATTCAAGGACAAGCCATATTTCCTACATTTCTCAAAAAAAATTCTTAAATGGACTAAGTGTTCTTTGTCAGTTTTGGAGAAAACAATGATGTCATAAAGGTAAATGATTATGAAATAGCCTATGTCTTCTGAAAAAGCTATGTACATGGCCCTTTGGAAGGTGGCCCCTACATTCATCAAACCAAATGGCATTTTAATGTACATGAATGTACCCCAAGGTGTGGTGAAAACAGTTTTGTGTTGATCACTTGGGAGTACTAGCAGTTGTTTGTAGCCTGAAAAACCATCTAAGAGTGATATTCTCTTAGATCCAACCACCTTTTGGAGTATGTGATCCATTTTAGGCAAGGGGTAATTATCTTTCAGGGAGGCTTTATTCAGATTTCTAAAGTCAATGCAAAGCCTAATTTCCCCGATCTTCTTCCTGACAGATACAAGGTTGAAAACCCACTGTGAATATCTAAGGGGAAGTATAATCCCAGCATCATACATATTTTTGATCTCTTTCTCAAGTAAAGTTAATAAAATAGGGTTTATCCTTCTTATTTTTTGTTTGAAAGGTTTCTGATTTTCCTTAAGAGGAATTTTGTGTTGAATAATGCTAGTATCATATGATTTCAAATCTTTGTAACCCCATGCAAACACATCTCCAAAATCTTTGAAAAGTGAAATATATTTCTGTTTTATATGAGTAGGAAGAGTGCTATATAACTTGATCATTTTGGGTTCAATCATGCTGCCTATGTTATGTTCTTCTACATTAGTTTCTGTAGGTTCCATCTTTGGTTTTTTAGCTACATCATTGATGTCAAAAAGCTCTTCTAATGGTGTACGGCCCCTCGGTATTGAATCATTTTTGCATTGTAAAACCTCAAGGTCCTTTTGATCTAATTTTTTAAACAATTCTTCCTTAAAAATATGTTCAAATTGGTTTATATCAGCAGTAGAGGACAACTCTATTTTAGGGGTTTGTTTTTCATCAAAACATTCTTCTTCATGGCTTAAGCTAAGTGTTGGTATAGAAAAATCATTTTCAAATTGCAGAAAATCATCAATGTGCTTATCTCCTTCGAACACTTGCCAATAGTTTTCATTTTCAGGGGCTATAGGCCTATTTTTTACTTTAACAATGAGCAGTTCATTTACCTGAGGTATTTGACAATTGTTGGCAGCAAAGGCAAGCTCATTTGCAAGGTTATTTTGAGCTCTAGGGATGAAAGTGAGTTCATATTTTTCAAAAAAATTTAGGAGATTTAGGGCAACATTCCTATATTCTCTTAATCTTGGTTTTTTGGCTAAATACTCCCCTTTTATTTGTCTAATAATTAGCTCTGAATCTCCTTGGACTGATATTTTCTTGGCTCCTAGATCTTTGAGCAAATGTAGGCCAAGGAGGAGAGCTTCATATTCTGCAATTTTATTTGTGCATGGGAAAACAAGTTTGTAGGAATATCCTTTGTTTATATTATGTATCCATACACCAGCTCCAGAACCTACTTTGCTACAAGAGCCATCAAATCTTATTGTCCAAAGTGTTTCTATCTCCTTCTCACTATCATCTTACTTTTCAATGCTGCTAAATTTTGAGTTATTATGTTTTTCATTTGAGGGTAGATTTGGCTGTTCAAGTGGGCTTAACTCATTTTTATTTAATTTTCTTGTGTGCTGATTTCCTCTTCATTAAACAAGATAAATGAATCAAGATCTGAATGAACGGAATAAACAAGAGTGTTGTTTGGCCTATCTATGTTACTTAACATATATTTCATGTGATATTCCCTGTATAACCTTCTTGTTTGGTTAAAAAAAGGAATGGTAGCATAAGACATGTCCATTTGAAGATTCCCCTGAAGTTTGGCTCCCCATGATCTAGATAAAAACATGCCATACTTTGGGGGAATTTCAGAAACAACTATGTCCATAACTGGACCCCTAGCAGGAATTTGTGCCAGATTGACACATAAATCCTTGATTAGACCTAAAAATTTGACTCTTCTTGAATCAACGGAATACAGGTCTTTGTAAGGTTTGGTAATATCTAGGCCTAATATCTCCATCACTACCTTTGGCATGAGATTGTGAAAGGCTCTAGAGTCTAGCATGGCATTGTGTAAGATCTTATCATGTATATTTAAGCTGACATAAAATGAAGGAATGGTTCCTTCTACTTCAGGACCAAACAACAATCTTGGTTTATCATCTGTCAAGTTTAAAGTATCAGTATCATTTCCTATATTCAAAGCTTTCAGAACTTGATTTTTATATACATCCTAGGTTACTAGTTCAGCTAAGGGTATGTTAATTTTGATCTTGGAAATTTCTCCCTCAAGACTGAATGGGACTAGTGTTTTTGACATATTTTCATCTGATTTGTCAAACATAGCCTTTTCAACAATTCTGATTTGCTGAGTTTTATTAGGACTGTTATTTTGGATAGATTTCTCAGGGCCACTAGTAGAAGTACTAGGGCAGCTTGGGTCACCACTTGGCTGGTTGGTTTTGTCTTTTTTTAACTCAGTTTTCTTAGCCATAGTGTAAGAAATTTTTGTTATATTTTTACGAAGTTTTTCTGAGGTATTCCTAACAACAGTTTTTGTGTTTTTATTCTTGGAGGTCTCTTCATTATTTTTTGCTTCAAAGATCATATTGTCTGTGAACCTCAATTATAGAATTTTCAAATCCCAATTGGTAGTCTTCAGAATCCTCATGATTGTTTTCAATTTGTTATGAGGAGAAGAATCCTTATTCTTCTTCAGTGAGGAAAGCATCACCCTCACTATCAGATCCTATCAAATTCACATGGTTTTCTTCCAACCTTTTTGTCTCCCTTTATTCTTCTTGATCTACATAGTTTTCTTGAAAAGGAGGCCTAATTTGTTGGTCATTATCTCTTTGTCTATTTTGAATAGAATCTCTTCTGAAATTGGGATTTATATTTCTGTTTTGGGGATTGATTTGGTTCTCTCTAGGAGGCACTCTATCATTTAATTTTATCTTTTCCAGCATCCTTTCCATTATCCTCACTAAGTTATCAATTTTGGCATCAAATGATGAGGTTGATGCCAATGTTTTATCTTTATATGTAACTCTTTTTTCTAATTTCAACCTAGCTCTTTTCTCAACCAGATTTGCTTCTAAACTAATAGCCCCCTTCTGCATATCTTCTAAAGTCAAGGGGTCTCTTTCTCTTAGCTGGTAGGCCATGTATGGGTCAAAGCCTCCAGGAAATTTAGCTAAGGCTATGCCTAGTGGAGGTTTCATGTTTGGGAGAAGTGCATTGTAAACACTATTGAATATAGTGCAATAATCTTGGACACTTTCCCCAACATTTCTTTTAAGGTTTCTATATTCTAAAAGGATATGGAGAGGGTTCTTTTTAATTTCCCATTTGTTTATGAATGTTTGGTATAAAGAAGGGAGATCATTTATGCTATTAGCAGTTAAGATTTTAAACCATTTTTTGGCTTCTCCTCCTAAAATTTGGGCAAATATTCTCATCTTAATGGTATCTTCTTCTATTTCCATGTAATCAAAAGCATCATCCATTTTATCTACATGCTATTGGGCAGTATTAGATTCAGTTCCAGTGAAATGGGGGATTCTAGATTGATAATCATTTGGTAAAGGAACCAGAGGTTGTGGTAACACTAAGGGGGCATACCATGTTGCCATGATAGGAGTGAATGGAATATTTACAAGAGGAGGGTTTGTGGAAGGGAAAGAGGGATGAAATGGTGTGTTTTGGATAGTGGATGTGTGGATGAGTGTGGTGGAATTACTTGGACCAGCAAACTGATTATGAGCATATTTGCTATGGAAAGAGCTGAAGTGGTGGAGAAGCTGAAAATCAGGAGGAGTGGAAGGAGATGCTTCTCTGCTAAAATTATGCTGCAAATCTATGGGCTCAAGTTCAGATTGGTCAATATCACTGTGTGACTTGGTTCTAAAAATGGTATAAGTCAAAGTGAGGATCTTTCAAGACTGTAAAGTTTTCAGGGACAAATATTGTTCTTTGGATAGTCCTAATAGTAGTTAAATTTTGAGCTCTAAAATTTTGCCACATAAAATTTTCTAGATCATCAACTATAGTAGGAGGATTAGGGTCTAGATGAGATCTGGTATTGATCCTATGTGAAGCCAGATTTCAAACTCAAAATTTGGAGAGGCTGAAAATTTTAGGACTGTTTTTAGAAGGTTAACCTCTCACAGTGTCTAGGAAAATTCTTCAAATATGGGACTAGTCTTTTAGACTTCTTAAGACTAATTTGATACAATCCTCAAGAAATCTGAAAGTACTAGTGGATTAATAGGCTTACTAGGGCTAGTGGATCCGCCAGGTGGAAATTTTTAGCTATTTTGAAGGTAAATGAGTATGGTCCACCACCAATAATTGACAAAAAAACCAATCTAGAGATGTTTTTTGGGGTTTTATGAGTTTCTTTTCAGTATTTATAAGGTTTGTAAGAGTTTTCTACACCTGAATCACCATTTAACTAAGATGGTGAAATAAAAAAAAGTCTACTCTATGGCCATCAGTTGAGTTTTCTGTGATTGATAATGGTTTCTAGAGTCCTAAGGTATATTTAGTTTGTCACTGAATCAGAAGGTCCCACCGTGATCGCCAGAATGTTGGTTTCCCGTGATTTGGCAGATTGGTATACCAAATGACAAGGCAACATGGAACCAGTCTTTGGATTCCTAGGACCTAGCCTTCCTAGACTCAAAGAGGAATCTCTCTATTTGTTTTGCAAATGATATGAACTTGTTTGCTTTGAAGGGTTGATTTTAGGCTAGTTAAGTGTGAGGTTTTGTTGTTTGTTTTGGTTGGGTATAATGATCAAGAAGCATAGGTACAATGAGGAAATCTCTAATTCATTGGGCAATGGAGTCAAATGGAAGTCATGATAAGTTCATCAATGGATTGGGGAGCATCATAGGGCAAATCTAACTTGGCTAGTGGATCTACAAGTTTTAAGGGTAATGAGATGGACATTAATTGTAAGAATGAAAAGTAGGGTAAAGGTCAATCAAGAATCCTTTATCATATGTACTTCTCAACAAAGGGACTTGAATATTACCAAAACATGAAGAGGAAATCAATACACATGGCAAACCATCAATTCTACAATCCACAGTTCAGCAAGTAATAATTTAAGACAAACTTTTCCAATGAAATATAGAAGGCGATAAACTCATTTAACTTCTAGTGATTTCACCTTCAAGGACAGAAAACACTTAAGACACACATATAACTATAATCAAGGAAGAGGGAACTCCTAAACATCCTTGATTATAGTTATTAATATCTCTAAAACAATTAGTTAAGAAAGTACAAAGGGTATGATCGAAACAAAACCTCTTTGGTAGACTTTAAAGAATGGTACTTTAGAGAGAGACTTCAAAAAAAGTGTTTAAGTGGCAGCAAGTAAGTAGGGAAAACCATAAATCATGCTTGAAACCAACTGTGTTCAACTATTTATGAAATAAATAGGCTTAAGGGGTTGAGAGAGCAATTAAGAATTCTCTGAAATGTCCTAGTAGAAGAAAACCTTAAGGCAGTGAAGAATAAATAGAACTAAGTTGCTTTCAAAAGACATTTCTTAGCCTAAAAATTTTATTCTACTGCAGCATAGAAAGATGGAAACATAATGAAAACGAGAAATAACAATAACAGATTAGAAGCACTTCACCAACAACCAAGCTCAGGGATTGAGTGATCTAGCCTCCTCCATTAAAAAACAAATTAGGGCATCCAAAAGTTCCAAGACTTCAATTTCCTTTCAACTTCCAAGAGACTATGTATTACTTCAAAGAGTCATCAAATGCCAACAAGATAATGAGTTCAGATGTAGTAGTTATGTTGAAAATGAGGAGGTGAAGCCTAAGATAGTGTTTGAGTATCATTTATTACAGAGTAAGTGCATTCATAACCTTGAAGACCATGCAAGGCTCAAGGCAGGAATATCTACAGCTACTTTTCTATTTTAATAACTTCTACCTTAACTTCTAAGGAAAAATAGGTGAATGTGTTGACTTTAAGGCTTACTCATAACTTTTAACTGCTGAGAGCTGAGTCATTCGAATTTGTCTTAGGTTAATCTATCCTTTTTTTTATCTTTAATTTTTGTCTTAAGCCTTAAACTATGTCTTTATGCTTTGTTGTCTCCTCTTTATCATTTTTTTCTTTAAACTGTTTGGTTTTTCTATTCTGTTCCTTTGATTTTTGACTTGTTTCTTTTGATCCTTTGCTTTTACCTTTTCATATTTCTACTATCTTCTTTCTTTCCTTTGATATTCATCAATAAGTATTTTCTTTAATCTTCTGTTTTAATTGGCTAATCCTTTTGTTTTTTCCATTAATTAGGATTATCCCTTTAACCCTTCTGCCTTCTTTATTTGTTGTTTCTTGACTGTTTATGTCTTTTGTGTGCAGGGGAGGCCACTCTTTGTAGCTGGAGGGTTTATAATCTGTCGATGAGAATGCTTCATAATTGATCAAACCCTAAGAAGGCCTTTGATCTTCCCAATTCTGTATTGAGACCCTTGGATCGTCACCCAATATTTCATCCATCTTTTATGGACTATAGGAGGGCATTTTGGACTCTTTTTGCCATGAAAAACGTGTACAAAACATAAAAATTTGGTAAAAACCATGCGGGAGCAGGCTTGACTGCATTTTCAGGGGTTTTGGGTGGTCGGAAAGGCATTTGAAGAAGAGGAGAGGGTGTAGGAGGCAAGCTTCTGGAGGCGGAACTGACAGAAATTTGAAAATTGGCGTGGAGATGGAAAGTGGTTTATCACACGCGAAATGGATGGTAAATGGTTTTAAATTGAATGGATGCGATATGGTTTAGGGAGCGACACGTGATTGACGGAAACCACCTATTTCGCGTGGGTTAAAGCCTTTTAAACCCATCGCGACTTTTTACGCGATACACATTCTGGGTCGTCAGATCTCGGGTAATGAGATTGACGGTGCGGAATGATTTGAAGAGTGGCGAGAAGATTTGGGAGGTGGATCCCGGGGACAGGTGGTGCAATGTGAATGGGGTCGGGGGGTAGTGGAAGGTGGGACCCGGGGTGAGGTGATGTGAAGATCTTTGTTGGGTAGCACAGGGTCATAACAATACGAGACAAGGTCAGGGATGCGACAGCCGTTGGATCGAGGGAACACATCTCGATCAACGGTGGAGATGGTTCGGTAAAATGAAAGGTGGGGTGAGGGAAAGCAAACCCACATTTTAATTTTCCAAAGGTTTTGGGAGTTTTAATAAAATAGAAGGGCCAAAGATTTATTTCACATGGGGAAGGGGCTAAGAGATGGTGGGGCTGAGGTCTTATGAGAATGAAGGGGGCTGTGGCTTAACAAGAGAGGGCCTTAAGGCCTGATTTATACAAAGAGCGGGTTTTATACATAAAAATGGTTTTATGTAAAAATTAAAAAGGACCCGATAGGATAAAATTTAGTTTTAAACAATGTAAAAAGAGGGTTTCTACATCTTTTAATATTTTTAAAGTAAAGATAATGGATGAAGAGATATTATGAGGGTTTTGAGGAAGGGAAAAAGTGGTTTTTGTAGAGGAAAAAATGAAGTAAATGAGAGTGGGATGTGGGGAATAAAATGAAATCAGAAGGCCCAGAAAATGGAGTTTCCTTGGAGAAGAGAGGTAAATTTTAGAAGGAAAAAGATAGAGAAATTTAGTGAAATAGTTATGCTTTAGGATAATGAAGGTAGTGAGATTTGTAGAACTCACAATATTTCTCAAATGTTGTTTTTAGGAACTAGGATTATAACTTATTCATACTTTGATACTTAAAAAATTATCGAAGCGACTAACACTCAATAACTCAAAAGTAACTCAAACAATACCTTTCCAGTGTCACAATAATGTCTCCCAAGAGCTAGTGACACTCAATGTACCGAAGAGAATCCACTAAGGAAGGGTAGAGGGTCTAGGCGTTGCCCTGCATTGCCACCTATAGGGAAAAGGTCGCCCTAGTTTTTGGCCACTAATAACCACCATTCCACATGAGCGTTTTACCTTAGGCTTATTGGTAGTCGACTAACAAGACCCAGTACGCTCAAAATAGGCAGCTTTCAACTGACATCGCATGCACTGCTACCAAGCCTAACCCTTCCTGGGAAATTCGGTTCTCGCCATGCTTAGGTTTTTCATTGGGTGGGTCGATAGGTGGATTTGAAGCTCCCTAAATACACAACTTCTATGTTTCAATATGAAGCATGACGATGGTGGTTTACCGGATGCTCATGTGAATATCCAAATGGGAATGCGCAATACACAAACACAATACTAGAGTAGCAATGATAAATTAACACATAAAATGTCCGTAGAACACTTATCCAACAAATTTTTGTTACTCATAAAAATATGATCCACTATGTCATCCCAAAATGGGGAAATGCGTTAACATGGGCCATAAAAAGGTAAATCTTATAATTTCATTATAATAGGAATAAATAATGCTTGGATCCCTATATTATGTATTATGGTACTCACATCTGCAGGGGATCAAAAATCCTTTTATATTTAAAACAAATTTCCGTCCTAACAGTGCTTAAAATGCTCAAACTTTCCATGACTTGATCTATGCGTAATTTTTTGAAGCATGCACAGAGTAATTTATAATTTTTTCCATGAAATATGTATAAAAAACATATCTCGAGTTTTATTACTTCAAGGCATGGAGAAAATTGGAGATCTAGCCCTTCTTACACATTACAAATATAACCGGGCAAGGGTTTCATGAGAGCATGAGTACAAAGAAAGAGGACTCACGTCGAGATCTGAAATAACATAGTTAGCTAAAGATCTCGAATACATACAACCTGAATAATACAAGAAATGAAGGAAAACTTTCCACAAGCTTCCCCGAGAGAAGGTCAGCTATTTCTCAAGGAACCAGCTCAAACAAGGGGTTTAACCTTCATTGCAACAATGAAAGAAATGGGACATAGTTCCTACAAGGGGAACACCGTAGAGTATTTAAAACACATCAAGCCACATGCCAAGATCCTGAAAACAACTCAAAGTCCCTCTCACTAGTGTCCTAAAGGAAGGAAGGCTTCCTCTCCTAAACACAAGTCTACATGTGGTGTTGGAGAATTCCCACCGCAACACCCCACAACACAACATTATACCGTTGCATAAATAACATCAGAAATGAAGGAGGACAGTTCGAGTCCGGATGTGGGGCAAATTTAGTGAAACTTCCAAGATGCCTCTTTAAGAAAGGAGAAGAACTCCTAAACATGAATTTTGTAAAGCAGCAGTTATATCAACTTAACCATACACTGGAGAAAGCAAAATAGTCATGTACCAAAATCCAATCTTTTCAATTCACAAGATGTCCTATTAAGGGTCGCTTTTCCTTATTTTTTTAAACATGTGTGAGCTCTCTTGCTTTGGGCTCCCACTCATTAGGTTTTCTACGAAGGAATTTTCCTCCCACTTGCATTGTGTTGTCTCTACGATGATTCTTCCTTATACCAACATTGTTGACTGGCCAAACTTGACCTTGCCTACATGTATTTGTCCCTGCTCACACATGAGAGCAGAAACACAGCTTCAATATTATGATCCCTTTCACATTATAGAGGATTTTATTCTTATTTCTAGAATGTATGGGCTTAATCATTTATTCTCTTCCAGTGAAATTAGCAATTACTATTCCAATTAGCTACATGCGACACTTTAAACACACAGCCCTCCTCCCAAAATGTTGTCATCCCTAGAAATGTAAGGATAGAATCAGAAAGTCTCTTCTCCTTCCTAGCATCCTCACATGATGAACCTTCTCCAAGGAATACGATGTTGTCTCATCAATAAATTCCAGTTCCCTCTCACATACAAGTTTGAATTTCCAGGAGCATCCCAATGGCCATCATCATGGAAAGGTGAAATACTCAAGGAGGTAACTAAGTGTTGTCTAGAGGTCTTCAAGGCATGGAGTTTGAAATTCATCTAGAACTATCAATCCCTTATGAAACCTATCCCCAAGCTATCAATAACATACAGTAATGAGCTACCTCCAACATGGCAACTCATGAAAATCTCCACCTTCGGCTCCCCGCACCCGGGGTCAATAATTCAAACATGGTAGACAAAATTTCTACTCCATGATGTCTTCTCCACGATGATAAGTGTAGACACATGATTTTGGGTCGTAACAAGGTTGCCCCTCAAGTGGTGTTAAAGGTATTTAGATCTTCCAAGATCCCTCCTCCCATGTCATGAATCATGCTTCGGCCCCAAATCATCCCATTCAAAATAAATGGCACATCATCACCATTTTGCATAAAAATTAGAAAATTATGAAGGTTATGTAAGTTTGGATGACACCAATTTTTTTCTCAAGTGGATATAATGCAGTTTTCCCAATTGTTGCCGAGATCATCATGCCATGGTATTTCAACAAGATAACAATTGTGCATAAGCTTACATCTACCATGAGGTGGTATATAACATTGTGTATCAGTGAGCACAATAAAAATGAAAACACACTTGTCCAAAGTCATGTAGAGAAGGTTTATTTCCACCTATAATTTTAATTGTAATGACCATGAACCCATAAAATAATTGCCCTTTGTGACAAATGTATTGTACATACATGGTGAGAAGAAGTATATACTTAATGAAATAATCAACAACATAGAAATAAATTTCTTACTGCTTACAATGAGTAAGATGAAAGTGAGATCCATGATGAGTCCTCCCATGACAATCTTCTCTACAAAAATCACAATGTACACACACTCTCTGGAACACCCACCATGAAACAGTGCACCCCAAGTGATGTCATCGCTGGCCTTAGTGATAAGGCTCTCACACCCATGACCCTCCTTGACATTCCACATGCTGAAGTCATCCACCATCATTATGCTAAGTGGGGAATCTTTCTTCTCATGTGGAATCTCAATATCCTCCAATGATGAAGGGCAGCCCTTTTCACCTTGAATGTGCCATGCATTTCTCCGAAGACATCATGATGAGTATGGAAATTTTTTTTGCCTAATACTCTCCCAAGAGAAGCCATAATAACAATTCTTTCTCGCCCCTCACACCTCCATCATACAAATCAAGAGGTGAAAATATGCTTAGATTGACATGAAGGAGATCATATCAACATAATGCGCCAAAATATTTTCTTCCACATGATGCAAGTGTCCTAACACATTCTCCACCCACACACCCTTAGAAAAGGATACATGTCATATGATGGCCAAACTCTTTCAAGAGAACAATGCTCACGTTCTGTCGCCTGTTGTTTATAAATATGCAAGTGGCTCACACGAGCTCTTGCTCTCCATCCACATCCATTCATCCTCTGGGATGTCTTCCACATTCGAACCATCTTGGTACCCTCCAAAGAAGACTACCATCCTCCTGGTTATCGTATTTTCTCATTTCATTTCATGATGTTGAAATGCAATGCTCTTTGGAGATATTTCTAGACAAGATGTGTCATCATCTCTTGAATCCATAAGTGGACCCAAGTGTGATGAGGGAAAAAACCTCAAGCTATTGAAGAACCTTTTGCACTCCATGATATGTTGGAAGTGAACCTCCCATAAGATCTCTCCATGAGACCTTCTTCTCATCGACGGCCCAAAATCGTGTTATTCCCACTAGCCCAAGTTAATGGGAATATAGAATTTTGTTTCAATTTTCATTACATGAATAAAATCAGAAGAAGGATCAATAAAACCCTAATCAAAACAATCAATGCCACATGTGAACATAGCTAAATCTTATTATTTATATAAGCAAACTAACGTGCAGAGGTTGGATCACTTCGACCAAGTCAACTAGAGACCAACAAACAACGTCATAGATGCAAGAATCTCCCTAGATGCACAATGTAGTTTTAGTTGGAGGCTACACATGGGAAACGGAGCTAAATCATTGGAGATGGCTTCTTAGGTTTGACAAGACTTTCATCCTATAAAAGGAAGAGGATATTATAATAATACAGTTGATTGAGCATATCAATATATTTTCTATTTAAACATATCATTCTCCCTACCGTTTAGCCGAGGATAGTGTTGTTTTAGAGCTAGGGTGTTCTTGTTTTTGGAATCCCACCTCTTCCATTGAGTAGCTTGGAGAGCTCACCGATATTGTCCAACATCATGAATTTTCCAAGCTCATCTTCCAACTAAGCAACACAAACCCGTCGAGGGTTTGGCTGTTCTGTAAGTTATGGGGCAGTGAGTACAGATCTACCGTATCTATTAACAGTAGCTCTTTCAAAGGAAAGTCATCTATCTCCTTGATAAGAGTATTAGAGACGGAGCTGAATTTTCGTATCTTGGTATTAGGCCAAACCTCGTTGGTTAGAGTCAAAATGAAATTTCCTTCAGGATCGCGTTATTTTAAAAAAAGACACAGGGCAGGTGTTTAAACATTCGGGGAGTGGAGAGATCCCGTGTTGGGGGTTCTGCCCTTCACTATGGCGATCCATGGATTATACTTATGATACATGTTCTATTCGTATCCTACCTCTTTCTATTATATTAATACTAGAAATTTCTTCGAATACTATCGCATCTACAACTTTGATCTCGTATCTACTCTTCCGTTGCCTCATGTTTTGCTCAAAACTCAAGGGGAATTTGTAAAGGATCTCTTCTAGTGTACATTCGAAATGGACTTAATATTTTGTACAAGAGATTCCGTTTCTAGATCCTGGAGGTAATATAAAGTTTTTGCATCTCTTAAAAATATGGAAGTTTTTCACCAATACATGTGTTTCTAAATTTTCCTTACTTTTGAGGAATTTCATCATATTCTTGTCTTCTACATTATGTCATACATTATATGGCCTTCAATATGATCCATTTATTTTTGTACACATGAATGTTGAGCTCTTATTGTTCTCCCTATTTTTCTCGAGGAAAACCCATGTTATTTTCCTTGTGTAGTATTGTTGCATATTGTTGTAGTTTCATTTCATGTTTTCCAACTTCCATACTAGGTGTGGGAGGTCTGTTTACTTCATCACATTGGATTTGTTTTTGTTTCTTTGGATTTAGACCATCCATATATGATCCAAGAGTCGTTAAACTCATCATCACATATACTTAAAAAATGTGTTATTCTGCATATTATTGAATCTTTCCTTTTGGGGGATAATAGAGTGGTATCAGACCAATCATCTGGAATGTACCGTGATTTTCTTCTTAAAAGCCAATATGTCTAGAGAAGAACATGAGCCTTCACCCACAGGTGGTATGTATCCAGAAGAAGATACAGAAGAAATTTGATTACACTAATGATGATAAAGACAAGGGAAAAGTCCTTTAACCGAAAGGATGAATATGGAAGAGTTTAAAACTTTCCGAAAGCCATGAAACATTCACAGAGATCAAAGAGATGAGATCGATAGATCAAGGAATATCCTAGGATATTTTAATGGGAGAAAGCTCCGTACGTTCCACCACTAGAATACCCAACCAAGTTGAACCAATGCACAAGCTCCACAACACTCTACCATGCCTACTTTTTTGGGTCATGGAGAATGACAGTCTACAGCATCCTCGAAGACTACTTTGAAGAATATGAGTCCTAAAACTCAGATTCAAGTGACCACTTGATTTTTCACAGTTTTTTCACCTCATGACAAAAAAAGAACACTAAGGCATCAACATAGAGATGGCGATTCACCTAATCGTGACTTACATCACTCTTATGGGCGCATTATTTTTACCCAAGTTCAAGGGTCATCCACTTGTTCCTCGCTAAAGCATGGGTATAAAACGACATTCACTTTCGAAATGAACAAACTTCGAGATGGAAGCTATCGAAGATTGGTGCGTTGTACCCTTGGGTTGAAGCACACAACCTGGTGGTTCCATGGGTTGTTCACATCAAGTCATGCCAATGTGGACCGCTTATTCGAGTTCACTGTGGAAAGAATGGTGGAAAGGTTTTGCGCGTTTCTCCCCATAAATTTTCGACAAGCAAATGTAAGCAATTTTTTCTAAGCCTTCAAAGAATACATTTCTTCTCGAAAACACATCATCTCAGCTCTCAGCTTCTATCCATCGATAAAACCTCTCAACACCCTAATATAAAGCCTCTCTCGTTTGTGAAGAATACCCAAAGGCCTCCTTTCTTCTCCTATTTCCATCCCTCACCTTAGCTTATTTCTCTCTTTTCCCTCCCCTTGTTTCTTCTAAATTATCCAAAATCCCCTTGGGGCAACCCCACACACCCTTTGTTTGTTTGGATTTCTCTTTTACCTCTATCGTTACTCCTTCGGCTCAAAATTAAATTAAACAGTTACTTTCTAAAACCCATATTTCAACACATATCGTGCCCAGCCCTTTCATTGTACCCCCAAAAACCGTTTTCCACATGACCGAGCACCAGAACCAAGCGCTAGCCCTAAAAGTGCTTAGGATTGGATACTAGCTGCTTAACCTTCTTTTATCTATATAGATCGAATTATTTTCGTAAACACCATAACAGCGCTATGTTCTCCCCTCGTTCATACCTTCCAATCGTATCCACCATTCATATGACCCACAAATCGACCATATTTCACCCGCTCGGTGGTCTCCGTGCTGCACACCGTTCAAAAGAGTGTGTTTCCATCGCACCGCTTTTTGGAGGGCGCGCTATATTTTTTGCTCAAGAAGATGCCATTAATCGTACGTACACGTGTCTTTCGACACCATTATTTAAAAACCTCCTCATCACGCGTTAAAGTTCCCTACCGTGGACCTTGCCAAGTGACAAGGCGCGCAAAACGTCTGAATCGTTGTGTTCATCCAATAAAGAATCGCACCATGAAGATGCCTTGAGTTAGCCTGGCGAAAAAGGACCCCCGGCTCACCATCTGTCACCCTCTCTGGGATGTATTTCCTCAACCATCGTATCTCCTTAGGATCGATGGTCCATTAAATGTATGCCCCGCCACTGACCGAGGCCCACCACGTCACCCATTCCACGTGTTTTTGTCACATGTTCGTCTCTGTTTCATTCATATTTATTCTCCAAGGTCAAATTCTGTCGTGTTTTGCATTAAAATTTCTATCTCGATGTTCTCCAAATGCATCTCCCAACGCTTCCAAGACATTCCTCTGTTGTGCATTCCCTTCCTATTCGTCGTCCTCATTCATGCCGCGTTGCTATTTTCGCACATCCGCTATATCCACCCTCCCCATGCATGGTTTTCGAACATGTTTACGTGTCGGCAGACACAGTAGGCGAAACCGCCATGGTTCATATGCACCGCTATAGGCACAGCACAGAGAAAGGCTCATGTTATTGAACATAAATATTCATTAAAGGTACGTATTTCAACCGTGCAAACTTCCCAACACCTTTTTAAAGTTCTTCAATTCTACCAGATAGGGACAATCATATGGAGCTGCAGAGTATCATGAGAAAGTAAGAGAGTTTAAAGACCTAATTTAGGACTTGTGAGCCTTAATTCAATAATTTCAGCGTGGTGGTACCGCATCAAGACACTATGGACTAATAAGGTCCAACAAGGAGAAAAATAATACTTACCGTGTTTCACATCAAGAAATGTTCTTTCCATAAAAGGAAAAAGTGCCTATACCATCATCGCATGCTACTTTCTTGTCCCCGAGGAAATTTCTCCCGAAAGCACCTATGATATCAAGCATTTGTTACATAGTATGGCGGTGACTCGAAATCATTGATTCATTTTTGTTCGGGGATTGCCGTAGTTCTGCTGGTAGTGCTGGGCAACAAGTACCAAAGACATACCGAGTAAATTGTAGTTCGACAAAGACCACTTCTTTTCATCCAAAGAGTACCAAAGATAAAATGCCCAGATTTGTGCCGCAACGGGACCCCGGCCCCTCTTCCCTTTTCAGATGAAGGCGGCACGTATTTTTTCACCCATCACTGCTTACCTTCAACAGTGGTTCATGGGGTATATCTCTAGGCTGTAGGTTGTTATTGACCTGACATTCGTGAATTGGGTTATTTTTTGGAGACATAGTCTTCATGTAAAGTTGCAAGATAGGTCGAGGAATATGTTTTCAGCCGAATATCAAGTTGTTACAATGTTGTACATGATTGGTGTTGCTCTTTAATATGACAAGCACATTTTTGGATCCCTATTTGGGTTAAAACAAGATTGTTTATCTTCCGTATTTGTTTTACCTTATAGTTTATTACATTTATTTCTACTAGTTCACATCGTAACCGTACAGATTTCATCATAGTACCCTATGCTTCGCCTTCTCCTCGCTCAATGTTTTCTCAAATGGCGTGTTATCTCGAGGATTGTTTCGGTTAATTTAACCAAAGCCATCAAAACATATGTCGCTAGTTGATGAAGAATTAATGAAATCGTTTCGATGTTTCGTTAGGCTTGATTAAATGAATTGATACCGGGAGTTTAGATCTGCTCTCTCTACCAGAGTCTCTTTCACTTGATTAAACCTTTCTCTAAGTTCCCCTTGCTGATAACAAAAGCATCAGAGTTCAAAGTCTCCTTGCTGATTCGTGCTTATCTTTGTGTTTCAAATATTTGGGCCGTTCTTGTCTCTGAAGAGTTAGCTCTTTAGTCCTGGATCATGTGTTTTCCAATGGCATGTCTCGTCCTCGATCTCATTTCTCGAAGAAGCCGCCCGAGGTTTCCATTTTTCACCCTCTCTTATCTTTTCATGTCACACTATCATCTTTAAGATCCAATGCTTTAGATGACTAGCCTAAACCTCGAAAGCCTTGGGGCTGAATAGCAAGTAAACTCTTTCCGACTCCATTTCAATGGTCTTGAACGTTCTTTAAATTTTCTCGTCCTTTTTCTCGCATTTCATGCTCACCTTGTCTTACATCGAGCTTCCTTCTTCCCCCGATTCCCAACAACGAAACAAAAATCAAACAAGCAAACCCTATGCCTATAAATTGTAGTTTAATGTCGACCCGAGTTTTTAAAGACACAAAACCTTTCGATATTACAGAGATCCTCCTCTGGACCTGGAGGGCGAGATCCCGAGGTCCTCTAAAGTGGTTCTAATGTTGTTCTATCTTTGGTCTTTGCCAATATGGCTAAAACATGGGAACCCCAACACAATGGCAGTGACCACATCGTAATTTCTAGTATTTCTATCTTTCCATCCCAAGAGCCTCGTAACAACAATCAAGTTAGGTCGTAAGAAACACTTCCACTTGCAATTCACTTTCTACATCACTTTTTGTGTTTCTCTCATACTCTTAGACAATGTCTCAGTGCCAAGTAGCTCTGTATATCACTTCCTTTTAGAGGTGATATCCGTAAAAGTCCTCCTAATCAATCTTCGGTTGATTTTTGCTATGTTTCAGATATCCTTGAAAAAGGACATTTTCTATAAGCACTGTGGTAGCAGCACCTTAAACGCCCTAAACATCTCCACCCGGAAACCCATAGCTTCCTTAAAGAGAAAATAATCCACCAAGATCATTAGCCTAAATAATTATCTTTGTTCACATAACATCCACCGGGAGACCAACCCATAACAACAAATAGCCATATTAAGAGTAAAAAGTAGGATTAAGCTCATTACGAGACAAACATAGTGGCTTCAAAAACCATTCACACAAGAGCTTATCCCAACTCAAACCCACCGTAAATAGTTGACAAACTCGAGAGAATCCTCAAAATATCTCCCCAAGCACCTAAAATACCAACTATTTCCACCACACATCTATGAGCCAATTGGTAACCGAAGACTTTACAAATTTATTAGTCCCACCTTGACCTACACTCCCAAACAGCATTCTCACCAAGAACCAGTTATTCAAAGGCTCCAGACCAGCCCGCACCTGAGCCCCCGTTCACCATCTCAGTGGTCAACACATTAGGGATAGAGAAATCCCTCCATTCACACCTCTTGATATTCATCATTCAAAACTTGGGACTCTATCACCCTAAATTAGTTCAACAAGCCTTCCGCCCCTCGTCCTAGTATCCTCGCCATCCTTATACCGACCAAGCCAAGCGAACCCCTTACCTCCTTAGAACATCATCATGGCGACTGCATGCACCTCTCGTATTACTCTCACTTTCAGTGCTCGCCCAACGATTATCAACTGAAGATCCCTGTTACCTCTACCCAAAAGATTCTACTACAACCCACTCATGTAGATAGGATGGAAGATTCATTTGAATACATGGAGATAAGATGATGATACAATCAAAATGAGAATTTTGCTTAGAGCGAGAGTGATGTGAAGAAACTGCTTTAAAGGCTCACTCTCCTAATAGTATCCAAGACCTTCTCACTTTATATAATAGACCTTCATAAACAAATGGGAATTTACGTCAACCTCTCCAAATCCTAGCAGCACAAGAATCTTAAGAGAAACGGGGAGAGAGTGTTGTTCATAACATTTATTAAGGTTTAATAGCATTTATAATGCTCTTCCTCCACACATGAAACCTCCCAAGGTTTGGCCCTAGTGAACACCGAAGGCTGATGTCGACATGGCCTACCAAATTAGCAAGAGACGACAACACACTGTATGACATGCAGAAGCGAGCAAAGTGAGTGTAGAGGCTAACTCGATTGAGAAGAATAAATATCGTAGAGTCGAGAAAAGGGTAATATATAGAGATGACACCGTAGTCGTACATTCAATCCCAATTATGACCGTCTATCTAAAAACATGGAAAAACTACAACAAATGATGGAAAAAATGGTTGTCATAGTTGCAATTAGAACAAAAACCAAAATTGGCAACTTTGCACCAACTTTAGTAAGGCAAACAATACCACTTCAACAGACAAAGAGAATCGTATCAAAGGTTATTCCCCCATTCCAAGAGAAATTTCGATGAAGATGAGGGAATCATAAAGGATTTCAGGAACCATAATAAACATGTTTGAAGTAGAAAATCAATCCACAACTATTCCACAAGAATATCAAAATTTCCTCACCTCATACTGGGATGAGGAAATATTGGATTCTAAGGATTACGCACTTGGATTTGAAAATTCCATCACAAGAAAGCATAGTGCTATAAACTTAGAAGCAAAAGATTTTAACACCCCCAAACCAAAGGCTTCGAAGATTTCCATCAACAAATGTTTTAGAAAATTTTTTAAAGTAGTCGGCCGAGAGCAATACATCAAGAGTCGAGAGTTCTCGTAATATAAGAAAAAGACAACCAGCATCGATAAACAACAAAGTTTGTTCAATCAGCAAGACTAAAGACTCAGCTAGTGCTCGATAAAAATGCTCAAGCTTGTACATAGTGAGAATAAACCCATCGTATTCTACCACCAATGGAAAGCCCAAAAATAGAGTTGAACATTCGAAAGAGTCGGCCCGACTAATTGGAGAGGAGATTGCGAAAATTAAAATTCTGCTCTACCGAGTCGCCACTTGGGATGTATATAAAGGCCAAATTTTTGAAAGTTTTAACTAGTGAAAAACATCGACACCGTAACCGAGTGATGATCAACCAACCCTTCCGTTTGGTCCAAAGGTAGAAGGAAGCCTGGTGTGAAGGGGTAGTACTCCTTTTTATATCACCAATATCCATGATAATCCTTCACAATGCACGTATGACTTTGGGACCTCACACAACTTGATGGCTACGTATTTATGGAAATATTAGGCCCAGAGATAACCCGTCCCTATAAAGACCTCTATTCATTTGATTCTAATAGGTAGTGTCTTTGGCCTGATCAAAGACCTATGTGCAAGCCTTACCCGTATCCGCCATGTATGGTCATGGATGTTGTAGCAAGGTGGCGGTGCCACCCAAGGCTATTATCAAGGCTGCGAAGACAGCCGGTGAACAATGCGTATGGATGCCATGCCAACCATATCTTCAAAATTTTGCACCAGAAGACCTGAGTAGAGGCAATAAATGAAATTTCCCAATAAGAGTTCGAAAAACTCGAAAATTCACCCTTATACTCGTACACAGACCGACTCTTTCATCTTTGCAATGACGGCATCCCGTAGGGGCTAATTCAAAAATGTAGATAAAACACGGGAACAGAGCTCATATGTACTTCAACATAATGGTTACCTAGACCCCAAGAAAACAAGCCAGAAACCTACAAGGCAAAATTAAAAATGAAACCTCAAAGAGAACAAGAAATAGAATGAGCCGGGCCTAATTAGTCACCCTTTCACAAGCCCACATACACTGTACCAAGAACGAAATGATGTTAGTCTTAGAACGAACCTTTATGGGAATTGAATTGCGGGTCATGCACCAGAGAACCGTAGAGCACAGGAGGTAAGTACAACACAAGAGAGTGACCATAAGAGAGCCATGTCCGTAACTCGCTTCAAATGTACCAATAATATTGTATAATGTTGCCTCTTATCTCTAAAGCCTGAACATGTTGAAAAATTTAGGAGCCCGTAGAATAGCCGTGCATGGAGACTCTCAAATGATAACAAAACAAGTGAATGGTGAATACACAAAGAAACATCCTTTCTAGTCGAGAGCGTACAGAATGACATACTATGGATCTACTTAAAACCTTTATAGAATACGAACCGGTGTTTATCCTTGTGAGCTTAACGCACTGGCAATGGATTAGTCACATGGCTAGTTCAGGATTACAAGCCTCCAAAGGACCAAAAATCATCATTCGTATTCTATACAGAAGTATTCATAACGAAAAATATCACAAAGCTGAAGGAGACAATTGGAATATTTCCTGCAAAGGGTGAACTAGTTTGAATTTTCTTCCATTTAAGACTTCAACCGATGATACCAAGAAGAGCCCTCAAATGAGGAAGCAACACCTCATAACACATAAATAACATTTTAAATGTAGCATTTGGAAATTCAAACGAAGAGCACAGAGAACGTAGACAGTGAGGAAGCAGAGGTGTTTGTGCCAAAGATAAGAATGTACCTGTGGTTCCGGGTACCTTTAGAGATTTGACTTCAACATGGGCAAAGCCCACCACAGAACACGCGTACGTTGATGTCAAGGAATGCAACACAGGCACTCTAAGATAAAACCCAAAATGATTAAATTGGCTAAGTCTTTACCTACGGATATGAAGCAAAAATACATTGACCTGTTCAAGGAATTCATTGATGTGTTTGCTTGGAGTTATGAAGACTTAAAGGCCTATGACACAAACATCATTCAGCACAAAATACCCTTGAAAGAAAACCAGAAGCCCTTCAGACAAAAACTCCGCAGAATCAATCCAAAAAAATTACCTGCAGTGGAAAAAGAGATTAAAAAAATGTATGAAGCAGGTATAATTGTGCCTGTGAGGTTCTCTGATTGGGTATCAAACTTAGTGGTTGTGAGAAAGAAAACAGGGGAAATCCGGCTGTGAATAGATTTCAGAAATCTTAATAGAGCCTCGCTTAAAGACAATTACCCTTTGCCAAAAATGGAACATATTCTTCAGAGGGTAGTAGGTTCTAGAAGGATCTCTTTGCTGGATGGTTTTTCAGGTTACAACCAAGTCTTAGTAATCCTAGAAGATCAACTCAAGACAGCCTTTACCACTCCATGGGGTACCTTCATGTATGTGAAGATGCCTTTTGGATTGATGAACGCTGGAGCCACCTTCCAAAGAGCGATGGAAATAGCTTTTTCAGATGAGATAGGGGACTTCATTGTTATTTACTTAGATGACATAACAGTCTACTCCAAGACTGAAGAAGAACACCTGAAACATCTGAGAAAGGTATTTGAAAAATGTAGAAGGTTTGGTTTGTCACTAAATCCCAAAAAGACAGTGTTTGGGCTGCAAGAGGGTAAGCTTCTTGGCCACATTATATCCGAAAAGGGGATTAGGATAGACCCACAGAGATTTGAGGGAATACTACAGATCACACACCCAAGAAACATCAAGGAATTACAGTCCTTCATTGGAAAGATTAACTTCCTTAGGAGGTTTATCCCCAACCTGGCTGAACACCTTAGGAACATGACTAACATGCTAAAGAAAGGTGAGAGAGTTAAATGGACTGTTGGAGCTAAACAATATTTTGAGTCAGTAAAACTTGCACTCACCCAAGCTCCTGTTCTGATCAGCCCAGATTTCTCTAAATATTTCCTGATTTTTTCATTTGCCTCTGAGCATACAGTGGCTGCAGTCTTGCTGCAGAAAAACACAGAGGGAATGGAACAGCCAATTGCCTTCTTTAGCAAAGCACTCAGAGACGCACCCTTGAAATACAATATAATGGAGAAGCAGGCCTATGCTCTGATTAAGGCCTTGAAAGACTTCAGGGTGTACATACTGCATTCCCACACCATAGCATATGTGCCCAACATCATAGTCAAAGATATACTGTCCCAAGACCCAGATGGGAAAAGGGGCAAATGGATAGCTGTGATCTTAGAGTACGACCTTGAGATTAAACCCACCAAACTGATTAAAGGTCAGGGCTTAGCTAAACTAATGGCTGAATCAAACTTACAAGCCCTAGACATTAACATGATTAATACCTTGGATGAGCAACAAGAATTGCATGATCCCACTGTTGAGGAAAAATTCCTGAGCTCCCCTTGGTATTCCGACATTTTATATGTGCTTACACACCTCAATGCCCCACCTGAACTATCAAAGACCAAGGCCAGATTCTTAAAACTAAAAGCCATAAATTACTGCATTTTGAATGAAAACTTATACTGGAAGAATCCTAATGGCCTATTGCTCAAATTTTTACCTGAAAATGAGGCAGAGAAGGTTAAACAAGAATTCCATGCTGGAGAATGTGGAGGCCACCTGAGTTGGAAAGCCACTACAAACAAAATACTCAGAGCTGGCTACTATTGGCCCACACTCTTCAATGATGTCCATAAAATGATAGTTTCCTGCCACAAATTCCAAATCTTTGAAGGCAAAAGAAAACTCCTCCCTTTACCCCTACAACCCATCACTGTTGAAGGTCCCTTTCTGCAATGGGGCCTAGATTTCATAGGGGAGATTCACCCTGATTTTTTAGCACAACACAAATGGATCCTAACAGCCACAGACTACTTCACTAAGTGGATAGAGGCCATACCCACTAGGAATGCCACAGATTCAGTCATCATTAGTTTCCTAGAGGGTCACATCCTCTCTCGGTTTGGCTGCCCATGGAAAATAATCACTGATAATGCTACTGCTTTCAGATCCAAAAATATGGTTGATTTTTGTCACAGGTATCAAATAGCACTCGGTCATTCAAATGCCTACTACCCACAAAGTAATGGATTAGCTGAATCATCAAACAAGAGCTTGGTGATCACCATCAAAAAGATGTTGGAAGAGAACAAAAAGTCATGGCATAACAAGTTAGTACATGCCTTGTGGGCTGACAGACTTACAACAAAGAAGTCCATTGGCATGTCACCATTTTAGCTTGTCTATGGTACAGAAGCAGTATTCCCTACCAGCCTTGGGATACCAGTGATAAAACTGGTCCAGGAGATTCAAACAGAAGAAGACAGTATGGTGAGAAGGATAAACCAAATGATCCATCTTCAGCAAACAAGGGAAGAGGTCTACAACAGAGCAGTGAAAGTTCAGGGAAACATAAAGAAATTGTTTGGCAAAAGAACCAAAGCCGCTGATTTCAAAATTGGGGATAAATTTCTGAAATGGGACTCAAGAAGAGAGGATAAAGGAAAGCACAACAAGTTTGACAGTTTGTGGCAAGGTCCATACATCATCCAGGCTACTGTGGGTCCAAATGCCTTTTTCCTACAGGAATTAGATGGTACAGAGCTGTTTGGGGGTCCTGTCAATGGCAGGATGCTCAAACACTACTTCTGCTGATTTACAACTTCCATTTTCCATTTCCATTGTACATACCATTGCAGTTTTTATTTCCAAAGAAAAAGAGAAAAATGTTCCAAAAAAAAAACAGAGGAAAGGAGAGGTTCAGACATGCTCAAAACATGAACCTCAGATGTGCAAAGATTGGCTCTAATATGATCAAAACCTGAGCCAAAGAAAGTAAAGACAGCTGGTCCTAACATGCTCAAAATCTGGACCAGCAAAGAAGAAATGAGAATAAGCTCTAACATGCCCAAAACCAGAGCTGAAATGAAAAAGAAGTGACTCTAATATGCTCAAAACTTGAGTCACGAAAGAGGAAGAAGGATACTTCAAGTTCAGATCTCAAGCCTTCACAGTTTTGTTTCAGTTTTCTGCAAATTTTGTCCATGTGCAACTGTCTTTATGCCTTAGACCCACAGCAAGTCAGACAGTCTAATCCTGGCTTGGCTGTTTTCAATTTATGTCGTAGAATATAGAGAAGAAATTTGCTGGACAGTTTAATCCTAGCAGATATTAGATTAGGTAGAGAAACATATGAGACCAACAGTCTCATCTGGTCTCATGGAGTAATAAGGGTAGATTTAGAATAGGTTTATTTTCTGTTTGCAAAAATAAATGATGTAAAGGGTCTGCTAGCTCAAATGCACCCTAAAAGAAGAAAAGATGTTAGGATTGTAGTGTGGGTAGGTAGTTTGTTGGAGAAAGTTTTCTGCTGATCTAATGTTTTCATATTGTGGCAGCTGATCAAAGAAAGAAAGGGATGTGCCCAGAAGCAGGCCACTGGCCTACTCCAAAGATCTATTCTCTGAATTCTTGACTCCTTCAAGAAGAAGCCATCCCCACGTGGAGCCACTGTGAGCCCATTATAAATTTCTTGACAAGCAAGCAAGGGGCTAATTTGTTTTATAGGCCTGCAAGGAATGCATTTCCCTTGAAAACACATCATCCTTGCAGCCTTTTCCTGTTCCCTACCTTGTGACTGTTCCCCTCTGCTAATTTAAACCAATAAGCCTTGCTGATAAAGAATTATGATTCAAAAGGTTTTATTTCACCCCTTGTATCCCTGCGTTTTCCCCTCATTCTATCCTTTTTCCCCTTCTTCTAAATTGCCTTTTGTTTTCCCAAATTTCCCGTCTATCTCCCTATCGTTACCCTCCTCAGGCCTCAAAATGCATTAAAAAAGGGTTCAAAACCCACTTTCCAACCATATAATAGGCCTTAGCCCCCTTCGGCCTAGCCCCCGCACCTTTTCCTCCCACAGAACCCAGTGTTGTGACCAAGCGTCAGCCCCGAAGGTGCTTGCCCCATATGTTTATCGGGCGCATTCTAGACCGTTGTTCCATACAGATCGGACAACGATCGTTTAAACCCGCGGTGCTCGTGATTCACCCGTTCAAACCACCGATAGCGCCATCGCCGTCCATTCACCGCCAGATCAACGGTTCAGAGCGTATCCGCTGTTATGGTCCCCGTCGCGCGCTATGCCATAAAACAGCTCGGTTTTCATCGCACCGCTAATGGGGGTCGGGTGGTATTTTCCCATTGCCCAGCGATTCCATACAGCGCTCGACATCTGTCTCCTGTACGATTTCGAAACCGCTTGCCCATCGCACGTTATCTTTCGGTATAGGACGCGCAGCGATATTCACGTCAGTCGTTAGATCTGCCCTCGCCCATCCAATGATCATCGCTCTACGAAGCTGCGCGGGTTTTAAACCATAGTTTCCATACCCCTGGCCCACCGTTCTTCGTCCCCCACCGCATGTTCAACCGTTGATCTCCTCGCAGATCCGACGGTCCAGATTTGTCCCCGCTGTTGACTCTTTTGTCGTTGCCCGGTTCCGCCACGTCACACCCCACGTGTACCCATCGTATATTCTCCCCCATCTCATATATTTGTTCATAGGGTCGAAGTTCAAAGGTTTTCATTCATTTTTCCTCCCGCGTCACCTTCCGACTGTAATCCTTACCATTTTCACCACACTACAGGTCTGCCACGATAGTTTCACCATCTAACCAGTCTGCATTGTCAGTCTAGCCACCTCCATTGTTTTCTTAACAATTTACGTGTTTTTGCAGGGTTTTCAGAAAGGCGGAAAACCGCCATGATTCATAGGAATCATTGTAAGCGGCGCATTGAGCAGAGAGAATTAAATTTGGAAGTGGGTACTACAAGGAATGTCAAGAAAGGTGGCGGCAGTTTAAATTCCATCAAAGGACAGAGTTTGAAACTTCGCGAGCCGTATCCGACACCATTAAAGCCCATATCTTGCAGAATCGAGACATTCATGGAAAAGTGGGAAAAACCAGCTTATGATCAAGGATTTCAGCGCTCAGTATTGAAATTTTTGGGCCTTAATGCAGCAGTTTAGAGGCAGAGTACCAGATCAGGAATCCCGAGGATCACACACGAGATCCAGCACGCAGAAAACAATGAAATTAGGGTTCATATCAGCAGAATGTTTCTTCCAGAGCAAGGACACAGCACACATTATTGTTTCAGATTATATTGCGTCCAAGCAAAGTTCCCCCCCCTACAGCAATCCTATACAATCAGAAGCATTTGTTTCACAAGCATGGCAGTCCATTCAGTCATTTTTTTTATACACCAAAGTACTGCACAATACTGCAGTAAGAGTACATCCAGGGTCATATCAGAGTAATTGGAAGACTGAAGAAGATCATTCACTCACCCCAAGAACACCAGAGATTAATGCACAAGGCTTATACAGAATGGGCTTCGGCCCTCTTTCTTCTCAGAAGTTTAATACTACATTTAGTTCTTCACCTACCCCCTCTGCTCCTCCAGAGCTCTAAATTCATGGAGAAACTCATTGTAAAGGTTGTTGATCAGTTATCAGTGAACTGCAAGTAGTTTCTTTGAGACACAGTCTCTGTGTAAGGTTGTATGATAGGTTGAAGGAGATGTTTTCAGACTGAATACTCGGCCATTGGCAATGTTTTACTTGATTGGTATTGCTATTTAATATGACAAGCACATTTATTTGGATTCTGATCTGAAGCAGCAGTGATGTTTTCCTATCTTTGTGTTTACATTCATTTCATTTCGTTTCTACTGGCTTGCATCAGAATATTGGCATAGGATTTACCCTTGTTAGGTACCCTATGTTTCTGCTCTCCTTGCCATTAATGTTTATCTTCTGAATGTATTATGTAAGAAATGATTTCAGTTGGTTCAACCAGTGTAGTGGAAGATATTGCCTGCTCTCTGATGTATGAATTAAATGAATCCAGTTCTTAGATGTTTCTTGTTATAGATTTAGTTGGAATATTTGGGAACACTGGGGATTAGAGTAAGCCCTGTCCACCGGGATCCTTGTGCGACCTGCTGATCTGTAACTTTGTGCTCTAAAACTTTGTTATCTCCTCTCCTTCTACTTTTCGCAACACATAATCATCTTGAAGATCCTATGTTTCAGATGACTAGCCCAATTGAAAGCCTGCCTATTGAGTAGTAAGCAAACCCTTTCCTGACTCCATGCCCAATGATTCTGAATATTTCCTGAAATACTTCACCCCTGCCCTTTTTCCTCTTTTCTCATCTTGGTTTTACATTGAAACCTTCTTTCCTAATAAAAAGCAACCAAATCAAACAATCAAAACAAACAAACCCCGAGCCTTATAACTAGCCTAACATCTTCAACACTTGAACTTCAAAGACACACATCTTTGACATATCACAGAGAGATCCCTCTTTGGACCCAAGAGGGCTAGATCCTAAGGTCTGAAAGTGGTTCTGATGTTTTCCCATATTTTGGTATTTCCAACCTTGCCAAAACATGGGAACCCCAATAGAAACCATACCAGAAAGTATAATTGTGCAAAAAATTCTAAGATCTCTTCCATCCAGGTTTAATCCCAAGGTGTCTGCAATAGAAGAAACAAATGATTGGGAGACCTTGACTATGAACCAATTACTTGGAAATCTAACAACCTATGAGATGAGACTCCCACAGAAGAAGCCTAGTACGAGGGAGGCAGATTTTAAAATAGAAAAGAAGAAAGAAGAAAAGGAAGATACATGTTCTTCCTCTGATGAAGAAGAGGCTAAATTTGTCAAGAAACTGGATAGAGGATTAGGTAAATACAAAGGTAAACTTCCTTTCAACTGCTTTAATTGTGGAATATTTGGACACTATGCTGCTAAGTGTCCTCACAAGAAAGTAAAGAATCAGGCTCAGGAATCAGGGAAAAATACATCAAAGAACCGACAGAAAGGAAAGAAATTTAGTAGAAAATCCTTCTATGCTCAACAAGACAGCAGTGCATATGAAAACTCAGATGAACCTTCAAGTGAAGAAGGAGCCTCTGAATTTTTACTCATGGCCATAGAAGAACTTGAAGGACTCCTGCTAGAAGATGAAGAAGAAGGCGAAGTTGACCTTGAGGGGGAGCTAAGAAGTGCCCTGGAGGAGATTGACAGACTCAAACTGAAGTGTAGAAAACAAAAGGACATTCTCCTCAAGTATGTAAGAGAAGAGAAAAATTCAGAAGTCCTCATGCAGCTGAAGGTAGAGCTTGAAGATGACAAGAAGATAGAAGACATGTTACTTCAACAAATCAAGGAGAAAACTCAGGAACAAGAGAAGTTGGAAGAAGAAGTAGTATGTCTCAGGAAGAAATTAGAAAATGCTCAAAGGAAAGTGGCTATAAACTCTTCCCAAAAAACAAGCTCTGGTAAGTTGAACGAAATTCTGTATGCTCAAAGATCTACTATGATAAAAACTGGAATAGGCTATGAAGGAGAATCAAGTAAAAGCAAAGAAAAAGAAAACAGAGAGATTATTTTTGTAAAAGCAAAGAAGGATGATGAAGCAGCTCAAATAATTCCTACAAAATAAGATACATGTAAGGAGGGAGACAGAACCCAGAAGAAACCTCTAATAACAAAGAATGAAAGAAATACTCAGACAACAAAAAAAGATTCATATACCCCTGAGTATGTCAAATTTGGAAGCCATCAAAGGAGATTCTTCCCTCCTATGAAAAATGCCACCTGTTATGTCTTCCAAAAGCTGAGACACATTGTTGCATACTGTCATGCAAGGAGGAGTAATTCAAACCATCAAAAGATGCAAACAGTGAAGAGACTGTCTCAAGCAAACAAATGGAGAAGACAACCTTAAATCAGGTATGAAAATAGTTTCTATGGTTACTATTTTTATTGTAAGGAATTTGGCCATAAAATCATTGAGTGTAGAAAATATGGACAAAGATTGATGTTCAACACCTCAAGGAGGTTTATGAATCAAAGAAATTTTGTTCATACTCACAAATCTACAAAAATTATGATCGAATGCTGTGTATGCAATAAAATTGGACATATACCTTCCAAATGTCCTCTGAGAGGATGTGATTCATCATCTCACAAAAGATACCAAACAAAAGAATTCTTCCAATGTAAAAAGAAGGTGAATAAGTGTGACCTGGCTCTAACTTCTCAAGACCTGAAAAGCCAATGGTATCTGGACAGTGGCTACTTAAAACATATGACTGGAGACAGAAGAAAATTTATAACTTTTGACGAAAATAAAACTGGTAATGTTACTTTTGGCAATGATGAATCAGGAAAAATCAAGGGAAAAGGCTAAGTCAGCCTAGATAATGGCAGAGGAAAGGCCCAAGATGTACTATTTGTAGATGGGCTGAAAGCAAATTTGCTGAGTGTCAGTCAAATTTGTGATAAAGGCTACGAATTTCTTTTCAGAGCACAAGACTGTGAAGTCAGATCAAGCACCACAGGTAAGACTTTGCTCAAAGGTGTTTGAACAGAGAGTAATGTTTACTTAGTGAAAGAAGAAAATGAAGCATGCCATCTTAGCAAACTTGAGGAGTCATGGTTATGGCATAAGAGGTTGGAACATCTCAGCTTCGATCATATCATCAGACTGAGCAAGAAGAAAGCTATCAGAGACATGCCATAAATAAAAAGGCCTTCTAATGCCATATGCAAATCTTGTCAATTTGGAAAAAATACCCGCACATCCTTTAAGGCCAAAGATGAGTTATCAACAAGAAGACCACTCCAACTTGTGCACATGGACCCATGTGGACCTGCAAGAACTAAAACACAAAGTGGAGAATCCTACTTCATGCTGATAATATATGATTTCTCCAGAATGACATGGGTTGCATTTCTCAAGAATAAATCGGAAGCTCTGGAAAAATTCAAGATATTCAAAGCTTTAGCAGAAAATCAAACAGGATGCAAGCTAAAATGCATCAGATCAGACAGAGGAGGTGAATTCACAGATTATGACTTTGCAGACCTATGCAATGAACATGGGATAAAGCAACAATTTACTATTGCAGGGACACCTTAGCAAAATTGAGTAGCAGAGAGACAAAACAGGTCTGTACAACAAATAGCCAGAGCCATGATCCAAGAGAGTAATATTCCTCAAACCTTCTGGGCGGAAGGAGTACACACAGCCGTGCATATTCTAAAAAAATCCCATTTAAGGCCAAGCAGTGACAAGACTCCCTATGAATTATGGCATGGTAAACCAGCTTCAATCAAACACTTTAGAATCTTTGGAAGCAAGTGTTGCATAAAGAATAATGATTAAAATCTTGGGAAATTTGATGCAAGAGTAGATGAAGGGATATTTCTAGGATATGCATCCAAAAGTAAAGGGTACAGGTGCTACAACAAGACTCTTTGAAAAATAGTAGAAAGCATTGACGTGAGATTTGATGAATAACTTCCAAACAATACAAGAGATACAGACTGCAACAACCCATCAGACAGTCATGAAGAAGAAAACCAAGATGATGATGAAACTAGCAAGACAACAGAAGATGCTGAACTGAGCTTGAAAGCCCCCTCAAGATACACTCAGAAGAACCATCCTGAAGATCAGATCATTGGAGACAAAAGAGTAGGGGTCCAGACAAGAAGGAAGCTAAATGAATAGACAGAAGAGGTATACATAGCCATGTTATCACAAATAGAGCCAAAGAAGTTTGAAGAAGCCAGCAAGGACAAGTAGTGGGTGAATGCAATGAATGTAGAATTGGACCAAATTGCGAAGAACAATACCTGGGAATTAGTTTCTAGACCCACTGAG
The DNA here is from genome assembly GCA_034641835.2 of Pinus albicaulis. Lineage (NCBI taxonomy): Eukaryota > Viridiplantae > Streptophyta > Pinopsida > Pinales > Pinaceae > Pinus > Pinus albicaulis. Next base: position 629,648,198 of record CM076577.1, read on the forward strand.
AAAAATGTCATAGATTCAAAATGGGTATTCAAAAATAAACTGAATGAGCAAGGACAGGTGATCAGGAATAAAGCAAGACTTGTTTGCAAAGGATATTCACAAATCGAAGGACTTGATTACGAGGAAACATTTGCCCCTCTAGCCAGAATGGCAGCTATCAGAATGTTTCTGGCCTTTTCATGCTACCAAGACTTCAAGGTATATCAAATGGATGTGAAATTTTCATTTCTGAATGAATATTTAGAAGAAGAAGTCTACATGGAACAACCAGAAGGTTTCTCTTTAACATACAAAGAAGAATATGTGTGCAGACTGAAGAAGGCTCTATATGGACTGAAACAAGCTCCTCATGCTTGGTTCTCAAGATTGGATAAGTATTTGCAAAAAAAAGGCTTTAAGAGAGGTGGAGTAGATAGCAATCTATACATAAAATCCCATGGAAATGAACTCCTGATTGTTGTAGTATATGTTGATGACATTATGTTTGGAAGCAACAAAGATGAACTAGCAAAAGGATTTTCTGAAGAGATGAGATCAGAGTTTGAGATGTCCATGATTGGAGAACTCAGTTTCTACTTAGGACTTCAAATTCAGCAAAAGAACACAGGTACATTCATCTCACAGGAAAAATACTTAAAAGAAATGTTGAAAATGTTCAAAATGGAGGACTGCAAACCTGTGTCAACTCCCATGATCACGAGATGCAAGCTATGTGCTGATGATGGATTTGCTGATATAGATCAAAGAATCTACAGATCCATGATAGGAAGTCTGTTGTACCTGACAGCATCAAGACCAGACATCATGCTAGCAGTAGGACTTGTGGCTAGATATCAAGCAACACCTAAACAAAATAACCTTCTAGCAGTCAAAAGAATATTCAGATATCTACAAGGAACTGCACAGTATGGACTTTGGTATCCAAAAGGAAAAAGCTTCACTTTGACAACATACATAGATGCAGATTGGGCTAGCTGTGTGGATGACAGGAAAAGCACAAGGGGAGGTACATTATATCTAGGAGAAATTCTGGTGGCATGGCTTAGCAAGAAACGAACATCTATTTCTCTATCTACAACAGAAGCAGAATACATAGCAGCAGCAGCATGCTGTACACAAGTTATATGGATGAAGAAAACCCTCCAAGACATGAAGGTAAGCATTAATGAACCTATCTCTATCAAATTTGATAATACAAGTGCTATAAGCATATCAAAAAATCCTGTGCTTCATTCAAAAACTAAACATATCCCAATCAAGTATCATTTTCTCCGAGAACAAGTAGCTCAGAATGTAGTAAAGCTGGAGTATGTGCCCACAAAAGAATAGACAACAGATATATTTACCAAACCTCTTGCTAGAGGACCATTTGAATATTTGAGATATAGACTAGGGGTAGTATCTATAGATACTACTCTCTGATATGAAGAGAAAGCATAGTTTCAGGGGGAGAACATAAATGAAAATATCATTCCAGGGGGAGATCAGTTAGCAAAGAAAGCATGAGACAGGTACTCAAGATCAGTGCAACATGGGCGAGAGTTAAAAGCACACTAAAAACAAGAAACCCCTTGCCATTGATGTCAAAGGGGGAGGAAGAGCTAGCAACAGAAGGAAGGGTCCTAAAAGGAAAATAGAGGAAGCGTATTGCCATCAATGCCAAAGGGGGAGACTGTTGGAAATGTTGTCATTGATGGCAAAGGAGGCAGCAGAAGCAAAGGAGAAGACGACAGAGAAGAACAAAGGGAGAGTATATTTACAGGGAACATGAGAAGAACAGAGGGAGAGTATATTTACAGAGACAGGGCAGCAAAAAGAGAAGCAAGCAACGCAAAGGAGACAACATAGATGGCAAAGGAGACAGGCGGAAGAAGACTGTTGAAATGAAACAGAAAATACAGTGACAAGAGTGCAAATCTAGCAGAGCATAAGCAGAAAATACAGAGAAAGAGAAACAGTTAAGCAGCAGAGCGGAAGCAGAGAATACAGAGAAGAGAAACAGTCGAGCAGCAGAGAGGAGGCAGAGGCAGAGCAGTTAACCAAGCTAAGAGTAATGGAACCAAGCATTTTTGGACAGTGGCTACTCAAAACATATGACTGGAGACAGAAGCAAATTTATAACTTTTGACGAAAAGAAAACTGGTAATGTTACTTTTGGCAATGATGAATTAGGAAAAATCAAGGGAAAAGGCTCAGTCAGCCTAGATAATGGCAGAGGAAAGGCCCAAGATGTACTATTTGTAGATGGGCTGAAAGAAAATTTTCCGAGTGTCAGTCAAATGTGTGATAAAGGCTGCGAAGTTCTTTTCAGAGCACAAGAATATGAAGTCAGATCAAGCACCACAGGTAATCAAGCACCACAGTAAGACTCTACTCAATTCGAACAGAGTAATTTTTATAAGAATAGTGAAGAAAATGAAGCACATCTTAGAAACTCAGAGTCATGGTTATGGCAGAGGTTGACATCTCACCTTCATATCATCGATCGAGCAGGGGAAAGTCGGCGTAAACATGCTGGTAAATAAAAAGGCCTTCTAATACCATATGCAAATCTTGTCAATTGCAAACAGACCAAGACACATCCTCAAAGGCCAAAGATGAGGTTAGTCAACAAGAAGACCACTCCAAACAGCATGGACCCTGTGCACCCGCAAGAACCAAAACTCCAAGTGGAGAATCCTACTTCATGCTGATAATAGATTATTTCTCCATAATGACATGGGTTGCATTTCTCAAGAATAAATCAGAAGCTCTGGAAAAATTTAAGATCTTCAAAGCATTAGCAGAAAATCAAATAGGATGCAAGCTGAAATGCATCAGATCAAATAGAGGAGGTGAATTTAAAGATTATGACTTTGCTGACCTATGCAATGAACATGGGATAAAGCAACACCTACTTTCATTATGACACCAAACAGAAAATGGGAGAAAGTAGAGACAAACATAGGACAGCAATAGCCAAACAGCCATGATGCAAGGAGAGAATATTCTCAAACCTGGTTTATTATTAATGCATTCTGTGTGGCTCTAAAGTGTCTATCAAGGCCAAGGAAAGACAAGAGAATTCCCAGAACACAGTGGCATGGTAAACCAGCTTCAATCAAACACTTTAGAATCTTTGGAAGAAAGTGTTACATAAATAATAATGATGAAAATATTGGGAAATTTGATGCAAGAGCAGATGAATGGATATTTCTAGGATATGCATCCAAAAGTAAAGGGTACAGGTGCTACAACAAGAATCTTTGAAAAATAGTAGAAAGCATTGACGTGAGATTTGATGAAGAACTTCCAAACAATACAAGAGATACAGACTACAACAGCCCATCAGACAGTCATGAAGAAGAAAACCAAGATGATGATGAAACTAGCAAGACAACAGAAGATGCTGAACTAAGCTCGAAAGCCCCCTCAAGATACACTCAGAAGAACCATCCTGAAGATCAGATCATTGGGGACAAAAGAGTAGGGGTCTAGACAATAAGGCAACTAACTGAACAGACAGAAGAGGTATACATAGCCATGTTATCACAAATAGAGCCAAATAAGTTTGAAGAAGCCAGAAGGGACAAGTAGTGGGTGAATGCAATGAATGTAGAATTGGACCAAATTAGTTCCTAGACCCACTGAGAAAAATTTCATAGGCTCAAAATGGGTATTCAAAAATAAACTGAATGAGCAAGGACAGGTGATCAGGAATAAAGCAAGACTTGTTTGCAAAGGATATTCACAAATCGAAGGACTTGATTACAAGGAAACATTTGCCCCTGTAGCTAGAATGGAAGCTATCAGAATGTTTATGGCCTTTGTATGCTACCAAGAGTTCAAGGTATATCAAATGGATGTGAAATCTACATTTCTGAATGGATATCTAGAAGAAGAATTCTACATGAAACAACTAGAAGGTTTCTCTTTAACAGACAAAGAAGACTATGTGTGCAGACTGAAGAAGGCTGTATATGGAATGAAATAGGCTCCTCGTGCTTGGTACTCAATATTGGATAAGTATTTGCAAAAACAAGGCTTTAAGAGAGGTGGAGTAGACAACAATCTATACATAAAAGCCCATGGAAATGAACTCCTGATTGTTGTAGTATATGTTGATGACATTATGTTTGGAAGCAACAAAGATGAACTAGAAAAAGGATTTGCTGAAGAGATGAGATCAGAGTTTGAAATGTCCATGATTGGAGAACTTAGTTTCTACTTAGGACTTCAAATTCAGCAAAAGAACACAGGTACATTCATCTCACAGGAAAAATACTTAAAAGAAATGTTGAAAAAGTTCAAAATGGAGGACTGCAAAACTGTGTCAACTCCCATGATCACGGGATGCAAGCTATGTGCTGATGATGGATCTGCTGATATAGATCAAAGACTCTACAGATCCATGATAGGAAGTCTGTTGTACGTGACAGCATCAAGACCAGACACTTAGTAGAGACTTGGGGAATAGATATTCTGCAAGACTGCAACAAACTTGGTTCTAGCAAACCAAAAGAATATTCAAATATTCACAAGGAACTCAAGATGGATTCTGGTATCCAAAAGGAAAAAGCTTCACTTTACAAAGCATATGTATGCGTACTGGTCCAGCTATGTCGATGACAGAAAAACACAAGTGGAGGTGCATTCTATCTAGGAGAGAAAGTCCTGCAAGTTTGGCTTAGCGTAAACAAACATCTATTTAGTGTTCTCTAGCAAAGTGTATTATAGCAAGAGGCGGGAGATGTCAGACACACAAGTTTTCTCATAATATAAAACACTCCAATACATGAAGGTAAGCATTGATGAACCTATCTCTATCAAATTTGATAATACAAGTGCTATAAGCATATCAAAAAATCTCGTGCTTCATTCAAAAACTAAACATATCCCAATCAAGTATCATTTTCTCTGAGAACAAGTAGCTCAGAATGTAGTAAAGTTGGAGTATGTACCAACAAAAGAACAGACAACGGATATATTTACCAAAACTCTTGCTAGAGAACCATTTGAATATTTTAGAGATAGACTAGGGGTAGTATCTGTAGATGCTACTCTCTGATATGAAGAGAAAGCACAGTTTCAAGGGGAGAACAGAAACAAAAATATCATTCCAGTGGGATCAATTAGCAAAAGAAGGCATGAAACAGTCCTCAAGATCAAATAACATGCAAGTTATGTTAAAAGCATACTAAAACAAGGAAACTTCTCGTGTTACTGATGTCAAAGGGGAGATGGGTACTAGCTGGATAGAAGGTCCAAAAGGAAAAATGTACAGAGGAAGCGTATTTCCATCAATGCCAAAGGGGGAGACTGTTGGAAATGTTGTCATTGATGGCAAAGGAGGAAGCAGAAGAAAAGGAGAAGACAACAGAGAAGAACAGAGGGAGAGTATATTTACAGGGAACATGAGAAGAATAGAGGGAGAGTATATTTACAGAGACAGGGCAGCAAAAAGAGAAGCAAGCAACGCAAAGGAGACAACATAGATGGCAAAGGAGACAGGGAGAAGAAGACTGTTGAAATGAAACGGAAAATACAGTGACAGGAGTGCAAATTTGGCAGAGCGGAAGCAGAGAATACAGAGAAAGAGAAACAGTCGAGCAACAGAGCGGAAGCATAGAATACAGAGAAAGAGAAACAGTCGAGCAATAGAGAGGAGGCAGAGGCAGAGCAGTTAACCAAGCTAAGAGTAATGGAACCAAGCATTTTGCAATAAAACAGGGTTCATATGATAGCATTATATTAAATCTGCAATGAAATAGGGGTCATATATAACAAAGTGCTGAAGAAAGATATATAACAAAAACAAGACGAGTTTATATATAATATAGTTTGAACATAACTTATATGTATATGAAAATGACGAAGGTGCGAAATTCTTTATTAAAGCAGAACCCTGAACGAAGGTGGAATCGTGAAGGAACGGAACCTCGAGTGCAACTGAACGGAACCATGAGGTATGAACAGTGATAGTGGGTTTGGAACACCAGACGGTTTTCATCGCACCGCTTTTGTACGATAAGCTGTATTCCCAATTCTAACGCGAACAACGCCATAGACTGACACGTGGTCTTAAGCGGTTTGGAGAACCCGCTCTCATCGTGAGTTAAAGGCCGTGCATCTAACTCGTGTGATTTCCGTAGGATCGGAGGGTTGAAGTGCAATAAGACAATGACCGTTGGATGAGCAGGGTAAGTTAATGCTGGGACCCATTGTCATCGCGTGTTTTTGAGCGGTTAAAAGGAGGGTAGTTTGGTTGCGCGATTATCGTCGGATCATCCCAAAACAAAGTGATAACTTCTCAACCGTCAGATGTGAGAGGTAAGTACTTTGGGCCGGAAGATGCTGTATATGTTATTGTGTGGTTGTAAATCCAAAGTTGTGGGTTTTACTATAATGTTCCAAATATTTAAACGAAGGCCGTATCATATATATTATGGTTGGATATGAAAAAATAGAGCTGAGTGTCATATGAAGCGGGGTTTAATATAAGCTATAAGGTCGAGTTGTAAGATTGAATGTACAAGGTTTACTAGTGAACGCCGATTCAATGTATGCAAAGGTATTGTGAATGTCCTACATAAGCTCGGACTTTATTGTTATATGGAGAACTGACGAGGGTGATTAGTAGAGCATGGGACCCGTGATCCATAACATAATATATATACATAGATATCAGTGCTAGGCTTATGTTTAAGTCTAAGACTTAATATAATGTTGACAAAAGATATTGGGTGTGTAGGGTGGGACCCCCCCTACATATTATTCCAAGAATCATAACCCAAGCTGGAGGATACTCTAAAGCTGAAGCAGAAAGTCTATATATATATATGTAGCACCCTATGTATATTACACCTTATACACAAAGGTTCAAAGCACACACACACACACACACACACAGATATATATATATATATATATATATATATATATATATATATTTATATTTATATGTTGCGCTTAATATACAAAGGACCAAATCACATTATATACATATATGTAAGATGCTCTAATTTCCGCTTGGTATTAAAACAATCAAAGTCTTACATGGTGGGACCCTCATCCGATCGCATTGGAGAAATTTGGCAGCGGAACATATAAACAAAAGATTGCAATTGCGATGAAAGTGCGGACTCGATGGGTTTATAAACCATGATTGATATATGTTCGAGTTTATGCATAGTAGTGAATCATTGGAATCGGAGCATCGGGGCATCCGAACATCGGAACATTTCAATGGAAGTCGCGATTGCGATTAATCGCAATCGGAAATATTTGAAAGGTGATACATCGCATCGACATTTCAACGTAAATAGTTTTTCATCGCATCGACATTTCAACGTAAACAGTGTTTCATCACATCGGCATTTGATCGCAATCGGAAGTAGTCGAGGACTAATCGCATAACATCGGAGGATAATACAAGCTTGGCGAGTGGGCCCATAAAGGCATTTTATGTATTAAAATGATCTCTCAGCATTATATCACCGGAAGTTACATAAGGTATAACAGGGTTGTGCATATATTTAAAAACACCTTATTATTATTATGCCGAGAATTGATTCGCATGATATAAAAAGTGCAGTTACATACATACAGGAGTTACACAACAGCTATAAACATAAAGGCATATAGAGGAGAAAAAGGGACAAACACAGTCACAGAAAAGACAAATGCGCAGCAATCCAAAAGGCTGAATGAGTGAGCTGGAGCTCTCATTGTAATTAAATTTAATATTTTAATTGGTTTATATTGTTTGTGATGCATTGGCATATCTCCGAAAGAGAACAAATATCCCACTGTAATGTCAAAACTAGTACCTACAGTTATATTTTTTCTGAGTGAGCTGGAAAAGAAATGAGAAGGCAGAAGACTAAGGGGTATGGCTATTCATTTTGAATTCCCTGAGGAATACAGACAGTCATAAGAAAATATCTATAAATAATATCATCTTGATATGCATACAGGGGTTAGAGAGAGTAAGAATAGAGAATGCAGAGTACAGAAGATTGAGGCAGAGAAGATAAGGAAGAGAGGAGCATAAAGAGATGCTACAAAACAGAGCTGATATCTGAGGTAAATCAACAAACATTTATTTTGATAAATTGAGGAAGTTGGAGCTTCCCTATCAAGTTGTAGCTTGATAGATGTTAGTAGTAGCTGATTGAGGTAGGAGCCTCCTGTAGGTTGGTGCCTGCAGAAAATTGATGGGAGTTTGAGCTTCCTTGCAAGTTGTAGCTTGCAGAATTGAGGTAGGAGCCTCCTGTAAGTTGGTGCCTGCAGAAAATTAGTGGTGAGAGGGAGTTGGAGCTTGCCTTTGCATCACAACAATAATAAGATGTGGTTTTCTCCCTTTATGGGTTTCCACTTATGTCTGCTGTCTCTATCTGTGTTGCCTGCGTGCTGAGATGATTTACCAAATCTGCTTAATGTTTGCTACTCTCATAAAAAGTTTGATGTTACATTAATTTAATACTTGCTACAACATATTAAGACTGTTCATATACTAAGGTTGGTTATAAAAGTAAGCTGTAAATAAGTTGATGAAAAATTTAAAAATCTCATGTATGTGTTAAACTGATTCACCCCCCCCACCTCTCAGTTTAACTAAGAATTCAACACAACCTGTACAGTTGGCCCTTGTCATGCAGGTTG